>CM035806.1:44800871-45013371 GCA_020466095.1 Chlorops oryzae
AGTCTTAACAGGCATTGCGATGCGCGAGTGAGAGCAAGAGTGGGCGAGAGCGAGAGATCCGGAATTAAATTACTAAATGAAAAGGGAGAGAGATAGAGAGAGAGAGAGAGATAGATAGATAGATAGATAGAGAGAGAGAGAGAGAGAGAGAGAGAGAGAGAGAAATATAGAGAGAGAGTAGAGAGAGAGAGAGAGAGAATTCCAGCTAGTATTTATGATGGACTGGTGCATGGTGGTGGTGCTGATGTTGGCAATGATTGCAATTGACAATAATGCTGGTTACCAAATTTAAATGATACATACTTCTGAAAACGACTGTTCGCGGCAGATAGCGATCTCGGAAATAGAGTCCATTGCTGCCTCTATTCATCTCGTGTGCTTCATGTCGCTCTCTCATCTGACAGTAAAAATAATTCCAATCAAGCAGGTTGCGACAAATCGTCAAAAGCCGTTAGAAGATAGCTTATTGCAAAAATTAAAAAGAAAAAAGGTCTCTGCGCATGCGCAGTAATTGCAATCAAAAGTCTAGCTGCCGCAAGCTGTCCAAATTCTTTTTGTCGCACGCTGTTTAAGTGTCCTTTTATGTGTCTTCCTTCTTGCAACATTGTCAGACGATGGCTTTTTGCCTTTTCAGCTACTTCACATAATTAACGCGCCAGCAGCCACTGCAGGAGAATGGAGCTTCAAGAGCTCTTCAAACAGACAGACAGGGAGAGAGAGAGAGAGAGCGAGAGGGACAGAGTGATAGATAGAGAATGTGATAGAGAGAGGGCGAGCCGTGGAGGTGATGCTGCTGGTTTTGAGCGTTGCTTTTTTATTGCCAGCAATTTTCGGAAGGCACTTTCAGTCACTGCGATGTCTGGTTATAAAATTATGCCCACACTGCTGCATGCTAGATGCTTATGTCCATGCCCATCTCTTATCGTTCAAAGCGTTTTGTCTCTCTGAGGAGTTGCGCGCGCTGCTGGAAACAATTATAAATTGAAATTGAAAAATAAAAACCAAAAACGTTTGCGATACTTCCCCGAAGCGAATTTGAAGCTAGAAAAACAAAAAACGAAAAAGAAAAGACGAATTCCCCAGGCTGTCTCTTCACCTATCTTCCTCTTTGCTAACCATTATCACCAGAAAGGAGGACCGTATCGAGACACAACTAAGGGTGTTATATTTTGGACAGGCGAACCTGACAATACAATACCCGACACGGAAAATGGGCTAACATAATATATATAATGTTTGAATATTTTTTAAAAAGGCCCCAAGATTACGATTATTAAGACAAAGTGTCTATTCTAGAGAATTTCATGACGATAAGGGGCATTATATATATGACGAATTTTCGAATCTAGTAGGTATCATTAAAAATTGTCCGATTTGATCCATTCTCGAACTTGTTCCTACTATGTCCCCGTGAATACGCATACCAATTTTCGTGAAGAAAGCTCAACTCTTTCGATACGAAAACTGTAAACAGTCAGACACACAGCCAGACAAAAAGAGAGACAGACAGACAAAAAGAGAGACAGACAGACAGACCAACAGACAGACAGACAGACGGATGGACGGACATGGCTACATCGAAACTCCTGGTGACGCTGATCATTTTCTATATACATTTTGTATGGTCTTTCTCGAGTGGTTCTGGTGTTACACACAACCGCACAAACATTATATATCTTCGACCCAGATCGTGTCGGGTATAAAAAAGACTTAAATTTTGAGCCCCATCACGAACTTCTTTGCTTAAAAGTTGCCTTTTTATGGCATCCATCGTGTTGTTTTTTTATTTTTTTTTTTAGTAAATTTCTATAATGTTAAAAGCTTATTTCTTATTGAATAACCTCAGTTGAAATCATTTGACTGTTTTTGTGGCATAATTTGTGCATTTCGAAACTTTAAGAATTTGTGGAAAACATTCACGACGTACGCTGGTGCGTGGGTGTGGTTGAAAGCACCAACGAATACCGAAAATAGATTAGAGCGGCAGAGTGGGTTAGGTGCTTTTGGACAGAGACACTGCGCGGATAATAAAATGGGTTAAGCCGCTTCAAATGCGAATTAGTTGCAATTTACCGAAATGCGGAAAATGAATTTGCACTTTGTTCTGTACTCTCCCCCCGCCTCCCCCTGGGTGGGTGCCCTTAGACGGCCGTTCATGGCTTCCTTCGAAAATATGTATATCGCGTAATTGTGCTACGAACAAAAGGTGCGCAAGGCGCATGGCGCAAGACAACGTCGGACAACTCGACAGAGGGGACAATCGGGCAATCGGAAGCACGGTATGCAATAATGGTCTCTTAATTATTATTTATTGCTTGAAATTGGTTCGAAGATTGTTATTGTTGTGCGCGTATTCTGAGCGTGGTGCTGCACTCCTGGAACGAATGAAAAAGAAAAATTGTTAGCAACTGCATCGAGCGCACACAATTGTTGCCACTGCCGCTGGCTTATTTTATATTGCTGCTGTATTACTAGGTGGCTAGTTGTTGTTGTTGTTGTTGCTGTTGCTATTATTACTGCTGCGCTCTCAATGCAAAACGCCTGCAATTCGGATGTAATAACATAGCGCGCCTTACAAAATCGACTAACAAACACATAGAGGGCCCCGCATCCTCCTTTCTCGGTTCCCCGTCTCTTGAACCGTTTGCAATTCCAAGCCGTTCACCGAGAACAAAGGAACACCCAACAACAATGAGACACAAACACACACACACACACATATATATATATACTCACACACACACACTCAGAACAACAGCGACGGCAGCAATAGCGACAACACCTGCGACATTGCAATGCCGCACCTGAGCCGCCGCACAGTGGTACAAATTGCTCCAGCCTGCACCGAATCAGTTCGGAATGGGCAATTTCGAAAGGACAAGAGCCTTCATGCTTTTGCCGACATATACAGTTTTTCTCAAGCAGCAACTCCCCATAAATAATTTCGACTTAGCGCTAGAATATTTCGTAAAACTGCTGTGTGCTGTGTGTGCTGGGTGTTAAATTATTTATTGATGTTGCAATTGTTGTCAGGGGATTGAATATAGAAATTTATTACTATTTACAGTTCCAGTTCGACAAAAAAAAGACCAACAGCCAATTGCTTGCAATCGTTTTGAATCAAGTCCCCAGAGCTAAATATTTCAACGCTTCAATGCTTCGTAGATGAAGGAAATAAAAATTTTTTTTGGGATTTTATGCCATAAGTAAATCCGCTCAATTCGACATCCCATTCCAAAAAAAAAAAAAACCCACCTCGAGAACAACGTGAATAAAAATTTCGATATCGAAATTTATGTCAGAGGCATATATTGTAAGTGGCTCTGGGATAGCGTAGGGGATGCGTCCTATGCTATTGATTCCGGGATCCGAGGTTCGATTACCGGCTAAGACAAAACGGAATGTAATGTTCCAAGCCTAGCCACTTCAACCTACTTACCTATCCCATCTACCTACCAACCCCGAGATCAGCGGTTCGAGGTTCTGCCGAGGCGAGAAATTAAAAAAAAAAGTTACAAAAAAATATTTAAAAAAACTAAAAAGCAAAAAAAAACAAAAAAAAAATTAATTTTTTTTTTCATTAAATTTACAAAAATAAAAATTGACCAAAAATCGACCCAACTGTATCTACTCCCCGGTCCAGTCCACATGTGCAAAAACTGTAACTAGTTACTTTCCTAGGTCAACGCAATGTTAAATGCGTCAGTGAGCCCCCCATACATATGCAAATTATGAGTGTTGAGTCCTACCCAAGTAGCAAAATGTGGTATTCATTCGGTATTTCACTTCTTTATTCAAACTTAATATGATCAGTTTTTGGTATTTGAATCCTCCCTTCTTTAATGTCACTTAAATCGGTTTTAAAGTAGAGCTGTCACTTTGGTTTTAAATTGGTATTTAAAATCCTTCTTAAAGCAGTCTTAGATGGTTCTGAAATTAGTAGCCATATTCGAAGCATTAAATCGGTATGATGGGTATTTAATACTTCGAATATCGTACTTAAATTAGTAAAGTGTTTTTCATCAACGTGTGCTGTCAAAATGGAAAAAAATTATGGCCACCCTGCATTTCAGTCCGGTGTCGACCACCGAAGGGAATGGTGTACGCTCGGATGTTAAACTTTTCCTAATCAAATTATTATATTTTTATTCCTTCTAATTTGCAGAAATACTTACGATTGTACGAAATTTAAAATGCTTACGAGTTAATCTTTGCAAATTATTTGACTTAAGAAAAGTATATACTAAAACCCCACATAAAAACACATTTTTAAGCACCAGCGCATTGATTTCAGCGTAATTGTTTTACAAAAATATTTCATCAATTCAAACAATTATGAAGGCGCGTGAATTTTGAAGGGGGTAGCAGGTATAATTTCACCGTAAAAGTCGTTGCGTTTGTAAAATCGCTTCAATTTGGCGTAACGAACAAAAGCCAAAGTCACTTATTTTACTTATCATAGCATTGATGAACACAAATATCTTGTCAATAAAATTTTAGACAGAACCAACACCCTCTGCGAAATATGTTTTCGTCTCATTTTATCATTAGTATTTAAATCAATGTGATAAAAAGAGATAGAGAATGTTTTTATAAACTCATAAGCTGTGCTGGAGTTAAGAAGCCTTTAAGAAGATGAAAACTAGAACTTGAAACTTCGCTTTCCTATTTAAGTGGCAATTAAGATAGAAATACGCTTCTTAATTTCTTCTATCGGACCGCCCACATGGGCCCTTTTGCACTTAATTTGGACTTTAATATGTCTTAAAGACGGAGTGCAAACCTTTTGTAGCCTTCTTCACTACTTCTTTAAGTTATGATAATAAACATTTTTGTTACTTGGGTAGTGACTTTTGGTCTACTCCGGGGACTACACCTCGGAATAGTCCCACTTTCTGCAGGGTTATTTGATATAAATATCTAGGTACAATATGGCCGATAATAAAACGTTGTAAAGTAATAGAAACGATTCAGATTTATTTCGTATTAATGAAAAAATCGAAACTACTAATTTCAAAAAACAACCAAAAATTAATTTCGTTTGATCATTTCATTAATTTGGAAATTTTTTTATTGAAATTTAATATTTTATTTAAATCAAAATTACCTTAAAATAGGCTGAATTTATTAATTAAATAAAATGAAATGAAATTAATAATGATTAAGGGTTCGAAAATAATAATAAGCTGCTATAACTATTCACTTAAATTCGAAAATAAACTGTTCTGCAATGCGCTAGACCCCAAAAAACTAATCAAAAACTAAAATTCTTCAATAGAGCTGCCACGTATTGTAATTTGGATGAATACCGTAATTCGGCAAAATGCATGCTTGTCGAGCATGAAAGAAGCAAGACGAAAAATTCTTTAACGACCGTTTCCGGAACTTCTTCAGGAACGATAATAACATGCGAAATGCGAAAGACGATGAGGACTACGTCGATGCAAATGCGTTTGATTTTTATTTGAAAAAAATTCAGACGGCTGATCCTTATAAGCGGTGGTCAGTAAATGTATAATAATAGCCAAACCACTCGAATTTTGCTAGAGTTTCATTGTCTGTTTCATCGTTTCCCAGCTGTGGCGTGTATAGTGAGAGGGTTTTGAAGAAAGTGTCTCGGATATTTTTGAGGGGGCCGAAGGAATTACTTCCGTTTTCCTTTCTCTCTTACTGCCTAGCTGTACATATACAGGGCCGGTCCAAATTGCATCTACGCTACTGTTTCTTCGAAGTCCCCGGTGTAGTCGCACATCGAAATGAGATCAGTTTTTGTGTAAGACAGTTGAACGTACGCGATAATTAATCCGTTACATTCTGGACAGGGTTGCCAACTCAATGCAGGCGCATCTTATTGACTTTTGCATTGAGTAGCATGCAATAATTCAAATGCAATCCCCTACTGACTTGATGAGGTGCATTCGAATTGAATGTCCATGCCTTATACTTCATGCAGCAATTGCGCATACTTCCGTATCTGTGTGTGTGCGTGTGTGTGTGTTTGTGTGTGTGTGTGTGTGTGTGTTGCGTGTGTGGAGTGGGCATGTAGTGCAGGGAGTGTGTGAACGCACCACGCTATTACGAGGGGCGAGGCGAAAAAATTTCATCGACATCGATTCGAAATTCGCGTTCTTATAATGCACAAGTCTAATGCATTTTTAAGTTGGACGTCAGTCGGCTCTGATGCACTGCGCACTGTGTATATCCATCCCACTTTGGTTCTTAGTCTGCACACGCTGCACCCGGCAACCGGCACCCTGCACACTTTCTTGCCTGAGGCTTTACTGTCGGATCTTTGCGAGTGACTTTAGCTGTCACTTGATTTTAGTCAAACATTGCGCCAGCGAGCCGCACTCTCCGATGTGCCTGGAGACAACAATAGCAACTGCATCATTTGCATGTATGCAAATTGCGATTTGATAAAGTCGAATATCATCGTGCCCCATCCGCATTCACCCGTTGAACCAATACACACACATTCGCGAACGAACACTCATGCACGCATGCGCGCGGGCATGTGCAAATGGATGTGCATTAGAGCCAATGCCATCAACCTCCTTGCACCAGAGTGCCACGCGATCTCTAATGTTCCGTTTTGCCGCAGAGACCGACCGACCGTCGAACTGCTCGACCGATCGACTGCCTGGTCCACCATCTTAATTTCGACGCCATGATGCTATGTTCCTCACTATCTTTGCGATTTAAACGGACGTCTTCCTGTTTGAATGCAGCAGCATAAGCAAATATTCTGGTTGAATGAGCGCGGCTCACTTTTGCATCGCCTCATCTTCTCCCTGTCCCGGTCTCGGTCACGGTCCGTTCCGACCAGTCTCATCCCGTCTTGGCCGTTAATGAATTAGCTGCTGGGCTGCCCAAGCGATCTCCCAATTGCATGGTTATGGAGCTAGCTTTATAAGTGAAGAGCGATCCATTATTAATTAATGCAAATGCCGCATCCAATTCCATATGCATTCCTCAATTTTTTTTTTTTAAATCACTTCATTTTGCTTCTGCACTGTACGCGTAGTGCATTTGGAGCACAGTAATTGAGCATCCGTCCGAGAGAGAGGCGATTCAGAGAGACCGTGAGAGTAGAGAGAGAGAAAGAGAGAGATGCCAAGGAGGCAATGCAGAAAGGTAGGAGAGTGAGAGTGAGAGAGAGTGAGAGAGAGTGAGAGAAGTGGAGCAGATGTAGAGATCAGTTTTGTTTTTAGAGAGTATTTGTCGACTGACGAGTAGTGCATTGAGAGAGTGAGAGAGAGTGAGAGAGAGTGATCAGAGAGTGAGAGAGAGTGAGAGAGAGTGAGAGAGAGTGAGAGAGAGTGAGAGAGAGTGAGAGAGTGAGAGAAGTGAGAGGAGAGTGAGAGAGAGTGAGAGAGAGTGAGAGAGAGTGAGAGAGAGTGAGAGAGATTGAGAGAGAGTGAGAGAGAGTGAGAGAGAGTGAGAGAGAGTGAGAGAGAGTGAGAGAGAGTGAGAGAGAGTGAGAGAGAGTGAGAGAGAGTGAGAGAGAGTGAGAGAGAGTGAGAGAGAGTGAGAGAGAGTGAGAGAGAGTGAGAGAGAGTGAGAGAGAGTGAGAGAGAGTGAGAGAGAGTGAGAGAGAGTAGGAGAGAGAGATGAGAGAGGTAGGAGAGTGAGAGAGTGAGGAGAGAGAGTGAGTAGAGAGAGTGAGAGAGAGTGAGAGAGAGTGAGAGAGAGTGAGAGAGAGTGAGAGAGAGAGGAGTGAGAGAGATGAGAGAGAGTGAGAGAGAGTGAGAGAGAGTGAGAGAGAGTGAGAGAGAGTGAGAGAGAGTGAGAGAGAGTGAGAGAGAGTGAGAGAGAGAGAGGAGAGAGAGGAGTTAGTGAAAGTGATAGGAGACAGTGAGAGAGAGAGAGTGAGAGTGAGAGAGAGAGAGTGGTAGAGAGAGAGAGAGTGAAGAGAGAGAGAGAGAGAGTGAGAGAGAGAGAATGAGATAGAGAGAGTGAGAGAGAGAGAGTGAGATAGAGGGAGTGAGAGAGAGAAAGAGAGAGATGAAGAGAGGAAGAGAAAGGAAGGGAGAGGAAGAGAGAGGAAGAGAGATGAAGAGAGAGGAAGAGAGAAGAGGAGAAAGAGAGAGATAGCGAGAGTTCCCGTAACACGCTTCGCAAGAGTCCTGTCTAGAGGAATTCTTGTATTTCACTAGCCCCGTCCATTGATTTAGCCTCAGCATAAGTATCTCGAGCTAAAAAGGCCAATCTATTTTGTTGCTTTCATAAATTTACTTGAAATTCCTTAATCAAATCCCACAGCTGAATCTATTTGTGGACACTCTCAACTGAAGACCTATTTTAGCATGGCTTATATATATAATATATATATATATATAATATATATATTTTAGCAGCTAATGTATAGTACATAAGGGCATTTCCATGATGTCGAACGCGACATTCGCACGCATTCTCAGTGGAAAAAGAAATATACGAAAATTTTTTTTTATTTGGACAAATGGCGGAAGTTATAGCTCTTGACTAGCACTGTAATTGGTGCTAAGGTTGATTTCTGGAAATTGTTCGTTTTCAAGATAATTACAAAAAACTAAGGCATTCGCACGCTACAAAAACAGAAGTCAGTTTTGAGGCGAACAGTTCAACCACTGATTTCAGCGAAACTTGAGGCAATATTTTAATGCGACTAATTTTGTAATATTGTACATTGATGAATCTTAGAACTGGTTTTTATTTGATTCAAAAATATTAAACAGTTTAGTTTTTTATTTTATTTTAATCACTGTCGCACGCTACATGTCGAATGCTACATTTAGTTGCATCATACGTTTTAATTTAATATAATATTATATGTACTTTTCATTTAATTGGACTTGGAGAAGATGATGATAAATGACTTTTAATGTTTTCAATATATTTATTTTCACAAAAAAAAAAAAATTATAAACTTAAAATATTCAACAAAGAAAAAAAAAATAAATAAATAAGAATATTTATCCTTTACATAAAAAATAAAGAATAGAAACTAACTTAACTGTGAATAGTATTACTTATATTAAATAAAGATTTTTTAATGGAATATGCAGTCCTAGCTCCTTCAGGACTGCCCTCTTAATATGCCAACCGATGCTTCAAACTGTATTTTTAACATTGGCTTGTCATTGAGGCATTACCACTCCCACATTTAACTACTCCACGAATAGACCTAGTGTGGTGAATTAGAGGTCAGTTGTCTTACACAAAATACTCTACATTTTGACTAGTCATATTCTGGGGTAACTCAGAGTACTCCTTTTCGGTAAGTTGACCTATCGCACCCTTGCTACTAAATCGGTACAACTCAAAATTTCGCATTTCTGGAACAATCATTCATTCTCTATTGAAACTTGCAAAAAATAATTATTTTTCTTAACTTAGTTTATTCTTAATCGACTACTGCATCAGTCTATATCAACATAAATTTTCTAGGTGTTGAGTTTCTTGCAGAAAAATGTGGTTGAAAATAAAAAATTTGAAATGGGTTTAAGAGCAAGGGTTCGAAATTTATAAATTTAACACTAACGATGTCGCACGCTACAAACTTCAAATATGTCTCAGGGCCAAAGCGTTGATTATTTTGCAACAAAATTTTTTTTATTTAATTGCAATACAAATTGCTGTTTGCAGCGAATATTTGAGGCGCGTTGCACAAACACCTTTGACTCACTGATAACAAATGTTATTTTTCAATGTCGCACGCTACAACGAAATAAACGATAAAGTAAAGAAAAAATTTACCGTAATTGGCGATTGCATCGTTCCCTTTGCATTTTTCTTACATTCCTCAAATATAAAACGATATTTAAAAGTGCAAATATCAAAGCATAGTGGATGTTATTACGAACAATAATCAAAACAAAACGGGAAGAGAAATATTCAAAACATAACTTTTGCACTTGTGCGACTTTGCATTTCAATATTTCTAAATGTGTTATGAATATATGTAGAATATGTTTAGATTAGTAAAATTTGATCGATTCTCTATAAATATATGTTATAGGCTTTGAATTTTTTGACTGCGGTTGACATTTCTGTGGAAATGCCCATATACATAACAAGTAAGGGTGTTATAGTCAGGCGAGCCTGACAATAGAATACCCGACACAGATACATAACATATGTTCAAATAATTTTTATACCCGACACACTCTGTGTCGAGGGTATATTGCGTTTGTGTGGTTGTGTGTAACACCCAGAACCAGTCGAGATAGACCATACAAAATATATATACATAGAAATGATCAGCGTCATCAGGACATTCAATTTAGACATGTCCGTCCGTCTGTCTGTCTGTATACAGTTATCTTATCGAAGGAGTTGAGCTATCTCGAAGAAATTTGGTATGCGTGCTAACGGGGACATGAGTACACTGAAAAAATTTTGCATCGTTCTACGATAGGAAGACGTAGAAAAATATAATAGAATCTACGTAAAATACAATAAGTTTTACTGTAAATATAATAGTTTCTACTGTGGAAGTATTATGTCCATCATAGATTTTACGATTTAAATATCGTAGAATATATATATATAATAATCTAATAGTTTCTACTGTTTCCCACTTATATTGATATAATAAAACTAGCAAGCTCAAATCATATCACGCGATGGCGTAGTTGAAGTGTGCTAGACTTGTAATCTGGAAGGTCCGAGTTCGAACCCTGTCAAATAGAAAAGAATTTGTGGAAAAATGGAGAATAAAACAGGCAAGTAAATTTCAAGGCAAATATTACGGGGAACAGAAAGTAAAGTTGCCAACCAATAAATAGTTGCTTTCATCGCGCCTTCCAAAACGTCACGCACAAGCTCTTTCAAGAAAATCCCATAGAATCTTTTTTTTAAATTTTTTAAGCATACAAATTTTGGTAAAATCTTTTATTTCTCAGTTTTTTAAATAATGTAAATGTTAAATTATCTAATTTTCAAAAAAAAAAAAAAAAAAAAAAAAATACGCTCGCTGGAGCGGGAGTAGTTTTTATATAATCGAAATTAGTGTACTTACTAAATATAGCATTATTCAAGTTTGTTAGGTCCTTAAAGCACGTTTTATCTTTGAGGCCGCGATAGTTGAATTCAATCAGCACATCAATCTGTATAAGTTTTGGAAGACATTCCACAAGAGAGCTTTTAATTGCTTTTATTTTGCACAACACTATATTTGTATTTTGTATTTGTATTTTGAGTACGATCCCTAGTACAAAAAGAGGATAGCTCTTATGGTAGTACTAGTTATAGCATGGCACAAACATTATGCATAGAGCAAATAAACTTAAATATTAAAGCAGAAAAAATAAAAAATAAATAAAAATTTATATATATATATATATATATATGATACAATTTGATTAAAAACAAAGGTAGATCATATCAAAATGAACATAAAGAATAAATACATACTAATGTGAAAGGCAGGATATCATAAATTGGAAGAAATAATTAGATACGAAAAAAGATATTTCTTAAATTGTTTGACACTGGTTATAAGTCGCAAGTAGAATGGCAGTAGGTTCCAGAGCCGAATCGAAAAAATGAAAAATTGCCTCTCAGAAAGTAACGTTTTGTGCTTGAATGGAATCAAACGTTTATCTCTATTTGAACGATTGAAGCGAAGGCGATTAAAAAGATACTCGGGATTTTTGGTATTTATAATTTTGTGAAGAAAAGATATAGTTCTGAGTTTGAGAAGATTGTCAAAAGATAGCCCCATGATATGGCGGCTATAACTAGATATATGGTCAGTGCGCCGTTTACTGTATATATAACGAGCCATATTATTATAAAAGACATTTAATTTACTTCGATGAACATAATCACAGTTCGAATATATTTCGCATCCATACAGGAGAACGGGAAGAATATAGGTTTTGCACAATAAAAGCCTAACACTAGTTGGAGTAATCGCTTGGGTCAACCAAAGTGTTCTAAGCATTCCATAAGCTTTCCCAGTTGCACTGGAGATGTGGCGATTCCAGGTTAAGGTTTTATCGAAGATCATACCTAAATTTCTGGCCGTCACTACATACTCAACAACTTGATTATTAATTGAGATTTCAGTTAAAAGGGCAGTATTCATCGGTTTTTTGCTTATAAGTAGGCATTTTGATTTAGATGGATTTAGACATAGGCGGTTTTTTTCTGCCCAACAACTTAACCTGCCTAACTCCGAGTTTAATCGTGCTATACAAGATTCAATACCATCGGGTTTACAAGTCATGTAGAGTTGAATGTCATCAGCGTATATGTGTATTTTACTATCCAGAAGAAAAGTAGGGAGATCGTTTATGTATAAGTTGAATAAGAGGGGACCAAGAATCGACCCTTGGGGAACGCCCCTTTTTATGCTTAGTGGTCTTGAGCGAGAGGATCCTACACAAACAATTTGGGATCTGCTAAATAAATATGACTTCAAAAGATTGCACGCAGTAGATGAAAACCTAAACTTATTTCTAAGTTTTTGACATAATATACTATGGTCGACTGTGTCAAATGCCTTGGAATGGTCTAAGAGCGTTAGGAATGCGATACTTCCAGCATCTAAGGCAACACGTAGATTTTCAGTAACGTCAATTAGCGCAGTTGTACAGCTATGGTTATTACGAAAACCGGATTGAAATTCATAAACGAGAGCTTTATCTGTTAGGAATTTCATAGCTTGTGCATGTACTAGCTTTTCAAAAACCTTGGATAGATAAGGCAAGATTGATATAGGTCGATATTCACCTGAGCTTTTTAGTATAGGGATAACTTTCGCCGTTTTCCAGCTCGTAGGATAAACAGACCTCATGAAAATATTATTGAAAAGATAGGTTACAGCAGGTAGTATCTTCGGTAAAAGAGCCTTGACAAATGTTGGATCGACCAAATCTAAACCCACCGCATTGGATTTAATCGAAAGAAAACATTTTAGAACATCGCACTGGTCAACGCTAGTGAAATAGAATTCGTCCTCAGAAGTATGAGAATAGTTTTCAGATACATTATAGTCAATATCCGTAGTATCAGAATAAATAGTTGAAAAATTAACAAATTTATCATTTAAGAGGTTGAGATCAAGTTCATCAGCATCTATCGTTGGCTTGTTATTATTAACAATACCTAGTTTTCGAATGTAAGACCAAGTTTGTTTGCTGCCAAGGGCAGACTTGAATTTAGACTCATAAAATTTAATTTTACAGTTTTTAATAGTTGCTACTACCTTTCTTCTAAGAACTTTAAATTTAGAAAATAATTGCGGAGTTTTATACCTCTTCCACCGTTGGTACGCGAGATCACGTTCATTAATAATTGTCTGAATAGTGTTATTGAACCAGGGCTTAGAATTAGCCTTCGGGAAAACAGATTTCAGAGGAACAAATTCATCAAAAATGTATTTTATATTGTTTTCAAGAAACATAACTTGGGCATCAATAGATACTAAAGATTGTATACTATTCCATTCAACGGCGTCAACTGCATTTGACAACGACTGATAGTCGATACTATTGAAGTTACGAAATGAAAAAGGTACAGGATCAGTTTTAACACAGAAATCGTAAGAAATGAAAATATGATCATGCCTTGAATATTGCACTGCAGATAGTTGATCATAGTGTAGGATTTTCGAGCGGCTGTCGACAAAGAACAGGTCCAAAAGGGTATTATTGGTGTGATTGAAATGAGTAGGTGAAGTCATATTGACTAAATGAAGTCCTAGCGATTCCATTCGGTCGAAAGCACATTACTATTGAAATCACCCGCCACGGACGGACGGACAGACGGTCAGACGGACAGACGGACAGACGGAAAGACGGTCAGACGGACAGACGGTCAGACGGACATGTCTAAATCGATTCAGTTTTTGATCCTGATCATTTCTATACATATATATTTTTCTATATCTCCGGAGCTTAATTCTCCCTGTTACAAGATTTGCACAAAACTAATAACATATACCCCGCTTACACTGGGTATAAAAAAAACTAAGAGATTGCTTGTTATCGAAAAAGGTTTTGAAAGTTCCCAGTTGCATCAGTATTAGTAAGCTCGAACAGGTGCTTCATGGACCAAATAATTAAGGCATCATAAATAAATTTATTAAATTCTGTTTTCATTGCTAATAACTCACTTGAAAATATTAGGAACACACATTCGAACTTTTTACCGCGCTTTTTAATATTATTATTGTCGGCTTAACTCCACTTGCACCTTTAAACCAACACAATTCGATCAAAAGTCATCATTTTTTCAAATCCCGTTACCGTTTATTCTTGACATACTTACATATTTTGCGTTTGTTTCCTTTGAAACGGCTTTATGCCAATGAACGTATATACATGCGTCCATACATATTATATATACTTACCCAATAGGACAAATAATGGTGAAACACATAATGACTAGAACATGACATTAGACATATGACCCTGCCACATTTTAAACCAAAAATATCATTGAAAATTTAGATGACTATAATATTCTCTCGATAACGAAGTCATTATCTTTGACCAGCAACCAAACTTATCTTTTCATATCCCCAGTTAAAATATTAATGACTGGCCCTTTATGACAAAAAGCCTGGATGGGTGCACATTCTATTTTGTTTCGCCCTCTGCTATTTGTCATGATTTGCTTTCGCAGTAAAAACATTCGGCTACACATGATCTTTTCGATTTCCTCTCCATGCAAATTGGTTCAATTTATTTTGCATTCCAATTTTGCATTGCTTTGGAATCGATGAAAGATTGCATTTCTTTGGTAAATAACTGCTGGGTAGGTACATCATCTACCACCATAATCACTGCTAGTAAAAATATTAATTATAATTTCTTGATATCCTCGGAGAAGGTTTCTTTTTTCTCAAGGTACTCGAGATATATGAGGATGTTTTTGTTGTTGTTGTTGTTTATTTTTAGAGTAATTTCTTGTTCTTGTTTGTTGTTGTAGTTTTTATGTTAAATGTCCATCAATTTCAGCTTTTGAAATCAAAAATCAGATATCGCCTTTCATAAGCCTTTTTAATTCGCTACACCTCCTCAAACTTCACTTGTTTCGTTGCAAAAAGGGCTACGAAGGACAGGTTGTGGTTGTTGTTATGGCTGCTATTGTTGTTATTGTTGTTATTGTTATTTTGGCAGTTACTGTTATAATTCATTTATCGGTAGGGAACCTCAAAAGAAGAGAAAGTAAAGTCAAATAACGCATATAACTCCTCGTACATCATCGTGATCAGCATCCTTCGGCGAAAACGTGAAGGCAAACAACAAAGTCACTTAAGATTAAGGAAACGGAACGGAATTGAACGGAATGGAACGGAATGGAATGGAGTGGAGTGGAGTGGAGTGAAGTAAAAGGCATGAAAAATTGCTGGGGGGGAAAAGCGATGGGGCAAGGAGACGAAGAGAGTTGTAAGGGCAACGTGGAGCCTACTCTCGCTATGCACATACATGTAACATACGTATGCATGCATATATGTATGTCGTGTATGTGAGATTGCGATAAGGTCGAAGCAATAAATGCATTAAATGAAGTGAACGCCTTTTGCAGCATCTTACCGACAGAAGGAGTTAGCGACTCGAACGCGAATCGAAGTTGCAAAAGCAGAAAACGAACGAGCGAGCGAGCGGACGGACGAATGGACGAGCGCATGCGCATCGAATAAGACGTCCGCCAATCACACACCATTCAGCTCTCGCATGCACGGCAGATTGGCGAAAATGCATTTAAATTAAATGTCAATCAAAAGTGCTTTTTGGCGAAAAAAAACAAAAACGAAATAACATGAAATAAAAATAAAAATTTCCATTTTTTTGGGGATAAAAAATCGAAAAAATTTCGACAAGAGCACGGAGCGCGAATAGGGTTCAAAAGAAAAAAAAAATGCGAAAAAAAACTTGGCAAATAAAATAAAATTGAAGCGAAAATAATGAGAAAATAAAAAGAGTCTGAAAACCGAAAATGACATCTCCACGCAGCATTGGAGACGCACGTCAATTCATCACTTTTGAACGATGGAGAGACGATGACGTTGGAGGCTGCGGCGTCCCCCTTAAGTGTAGCTCGCTTTGCAATTATGCTCGGATCGACTTCGACTTCGATGCGCTTAATTCCCTTGTTGACTTTTCGGTCTGACCGTTTGGTTGGTCGCTTCATCGCTTGGTCACTGCACTTGTCTGCGACTCGCCTTCGTTGTTGTTGCTGTTGCCGTTGCTGTTGCTGTCGCAGTTGTCGCTGGCCGGCCGCTCTGGAATCAGAGCGAAAATGTTTTTAATTGGAAATTGTTTTGACGTAAATATGATGTGGAATGATGATGCAGTGCAGCCAAAAGGCTCTGGTGAACAAAAGAAAAGAAAAAAAAAAAATGAGTAAAAAAGCTTTCCCATAATCGCTGCATCGCTCCATCGCTCCATCGCCTGAAATTCCCCAACAGCAGCGGCAGCGGCAGCGGCAGCAGCAGCTAAAACAAGAGCAGTGCGTGTGGAATGTCAGTGTACTACTACGACGAGATAACGGCGGTTGCCTTTTGAGGTTGTTGCAAAGCCATGGAATTCGCTCGCATCGTTGTCCTCCATCCTCCGCGATTTCGTTATGGCATGGATTATGATTGCTTCTTTTCCTTCGTGTGTCACAATCACAAAAATTGCTGGCATCTCTTCACATTTGGGTCTCATGTCGTCGTCCGTGTAACCTCGGCTCGGTTCGGTTCGGCTCGCATCGCCATGCATCGGCCCACATGACTCCTCACTTCATCTCGCTCCAGCAGCAACAACGACGCAGCCGCCAGGCTTTTTAGATGCGCTCATTCGATAATGCAGCAATAATCCGCTTTATATGACCACAAAATTTTATTGCCATTATTGCTTTTCCTTCATCATCGTCCTCTTCTCTTTTATATGTGATGCCCCATCCCAAACATCTCTCTCTCTCTCTCTCCCTCTCACACTCGCTCGGCTCTAGTCATTCCTAGCTACATCCTCGAAGATCGTTTCTTTTTATTTTTATTTTTATTTTTCCTTTTTTTTCGATTTTCCTTTACTGCTGCATTCGATTCCCATCCAAAAGAGGGAAATGTAAATTGTCGCCGACAACGACGACAGGTGCTTTTAATGAATGGAAGAAGAGGCAAAGGTCTAAGATTACGTGCATTTGGCAATCATGTGAAGAGAGTTTCATGTAACGATTTTGAGTAGCAAAAGAAACTTTTTTATTTTTTTCTATCTAAACAGTGAAGCTTCGATACATGGGACTGTTGTGGCATTTATTAATTCGGTTTTTTTTAAATTTTTTTTTATGTCAAATATTGAAATACTTTTCGCAAGCATTTGAAGCCGATAATATGTTGAGTGGTCGGTCCGATTGACAAGAGTTTATTGTACTTTGAAAGCGTTGCTAGCCTCAACTGAGCTCGGTGCATTGAAACGCGTCTAGTATCTTGTCTTACGCATTCATTTTTTTACCCCAAAAGCGTCCGAGAATCGTAAAAGCCAAGAAAAATCTTTATTATCCAAGTGGTTATGTGGCATGCCGCAAATGCAGCTGCCTTTAACTAAGAATGAGAAGCCCTGGTTGTAGCAAATCACAGTAAAAATCAAATGAACAAACTGAAGAGTGCACATACATTTATACAATAAGTTGTGGCAATGACGGGCAGACGATGCGGCGAACTGATGCCTTGGCTCATTTTAAAAAATAATTTACACAAAAAGCAATTGCGCCAAGGAGTAAGCGGCAAATGGCAAATGGCAGTCGGCAGCACAACGCCAGGCCATTAGAGTAGCGCATCAAATTAGCAAAGTCCTTGGGGATGAGTGAGAATGAGGACTGGGATTGGGAATGGGAACGGGAACGGGAACGGGAATGGGAATCGAAATGGGAATGGGAATGGGGCGAGTGGGTCGGGCAAAACGGAGTGCGCTAAGCGCGCTAAAAGGCTTCGCTCGTAACTGTGCCGGAAGTCGATCAATTAAGAGCGAATCAGTAAATGAGTGATTGAGACTTAAGTGCTACTGTAGCAACTGGCCGGGGACCAAATTGCAGACGAAAGACCGACCAATACAATCGTGGGTAAATGGCACAGAAGCACAGAGTACATTGTGGGCGCCTCAATTCACTTTAGAACCCGATCGACTCGCGATCACTCAAGACTTGGCTAGACTGGATGGATTGGATGGATTCGTCGACTTTGTCGATGGGCCGGGGGAGGGGTTTGCTTGCTGCGATTGAAGCGTCACGAGTTGATTGGAGCTTTGTTTAATCAATGAAATAAGTGCAGCTATCAGAGAGAACAGCAACAACAAAGCACAAAGCACAAAGCAAACACAGCAACAACAACAATAACAACAGCAAAAGCAAAAAACGGAAAACAGAAAAAAAGCCAAGGAAAAAAAATGCCCAAGTAAGCACATCACTTCGAGGCGATAATCTTCTTCGCGTATTGCAGACATCGTTAGGCTTTGACTTTGGCTTTGTCTAACCATCGGTGCTGCGGCTGCGGCTGCGCATGCTCGTAAATCATAGGGCAATCAGAGATAATCAGTATAATGGATTATAGGCTACGTGAAATCGAATCATTTGTTTGGTAAAATACCTTCAATGGAGGCTACTTTCTTTACTGCGATTAATGCTTCTAATGCTGCTGCTGCTGCTGCTGCTGCTGCTGCTGGTGCTGTTGCTGGCTGGCTGGAGGTGCTGTCTCGCTTAAACAATTTAACTTGAAATGGAGTTGTTGCTGCTGCCAGGCTTTGTTTATTTTTTATTTTTTGGTATTTGATTGATTTGAGAGCAAACAAGCGGGATCTATCATGAAACTGAAGTGTTGACTTTAGGCCATTTATGCAATTTTCGTCCAAATGGAGCAATCGTGACGCGACTGAAGAAGGCTTTTTGCTACACTCTTTAGAAGTTCTCGTTGAAAAAAAAAAAAAAAAAAAATTAAAATTAAAAAAACGCAATGTCTCTTAACCTTTTAACACTTTAAAACCGACGTAACTGTTTTGGAAAATGCGATTTCAATTGAAAGAAAAATAGATCTGCTGATAAATGAACTACTTAGGTCACCACTTTTTTTTTTTTTGTAATGAAAGCGGGATGTAATATCGATGGTGATGCATTTCAAATAGCAGCGATAATAACTGTAACTTCCTACTTATAAGAGGAAATCAATGAACAAAAACAATAGAATCGGTAGATACTTACATAGTGACCACCAAGTCACCAGCGACGCACAGTGTAACGAAGAGGGTCAAAAAGGAAAAAATCGAAAGTTCGAGATTTGAAATTTTTTTGATGCAGATTTGTTACATATACTAAAATTAACGAAGAACTCAAAAGATTTTGAAAAATAATTAATTAATGTGGTTACAAGGCACAGTCAAAGTCAAAACATTTTTGATATGCGTCTTTTATTGCTATATTTAGCTTTTGTGACCTGCAAATTTAAAACGCTAGAACTTTTTTCCCCTTATCCGATTTTAATACTTTTTGCATTATTTTAAAGAGGTTTTTATATTTTATTTTTCCACATCTTAAAAGAAGAACTTTTTTTTGTTTGAAAAGAGAGGAGTTTCTTCGAAAATCGATGTTAACCAATGAACCAAGAAAATACCCAAATTTGTGGGTTTGCGAACACCGGAAACACTAATCACGGTTGATGCTAGTCCTAATTTTTTTTTATATGTTATTCCTTGATAAAATACCTTTCAGAAAAGGTATGTCTCAATATGCAGTTCGATGCGCATCAATCCGTTTTCGCCATTATTCCACCATGCCTGAACAACATTTGATGAGAAAAAAAACGTTTTGGGTTGTATCGAGAGTGAGCGGTAGGCGTGGCCGATTTTGATAAAATTACCCAGTGGTCTGTATTTCACCGTAATGAAGCACTGTACTAAATTGCAACCATTTTCGTTGCTACATCCCATTTGATAAGAAAAAAAAAAAAACGTTTTGGGTTGTATGGGGAGTGGGCGGTGGGCGTGGCCGATTTTGATAAAACTTTGTTATTTTCTAAATTGGGTCAAAACAACATCCGGTGCCAAGTTTCATTACTGTGCGATCACTCTTTCTATTTTTGTCCCTAAAATGTATGGGCTCGTGACACTGTGCGACGCTTTGTCGTACCAACCGGACAACAGACGAAAAATATTCGTCGTAAACACTGAAGTCGTTATATCCGCACTTAAATATAACAAAAAACAAAATAAAAATAATAATAATCGTTTTTTTTTAAATTTTTTTAAACTGTTCTTCTCTTTACTGGATCTTCCTTTGGGTGGGAACTAACAGTAATTATTGGAATCTTAATTCTTAAATATAACTTAACTATTTATACAGAGATATACATAAATAGTATAATCGTAGCAATAATTGTGACGTACATACATATGTATATTGTCAGGCACTTTCGTAATGTTGGAAAATTCGTATTCTTAACAGCGGACCGCAGGGAAAAAAGCAACACTACACTTCTCATCCATTTATAGAAAAAACAACAAATGCAACAAAAAATACAGTTATTCGTGTAATCGAATAGAAAAACAATATTCCAATGCAACAAATTTGCCTTTTGTATTATTGGAAAACCGTACTACCGTTAGTATGTTCTACTGGACGACCACTGTATTAAGGTATCGATTTTTTTTTTTTTTTTTGGAGGCGAAAAAAAATTGTTTTTCCTTTAACCCTTTAACGCATAAAAGAAATTTGTATTTCTCTCCAAATAATAATAAATGTACTAAATAGAGGATTCTATAACTCGTTCAGGCCATGCGGAGAAAAGTTCGTCCCTTTAACCCGTTTGAGGGCTAAAGATCGCAGTGACTGCCCACATGGTAATTGCTTTTTATTTTTCTCAAAATTTTTTTTCTGCATCAAATCTCATTAGTTTCATATATTTCGGGTTTTTTTGCCCCAAGTTCATTTATGAGTGTCCACAATTATAGCTTATGATTTTTTCTCCCCGATAAAAATGACTCGTTACTAAAATGAATTTTCTGTTATGTTCTTTTCTTTTCGTTTTTCTTTTTAGGTAAGCGTTTCCTGTCTTAATCATAAAGAAACATAATAGCTTTTTGGCTTGCATCTAACAATTAACCCTTTAATAACCAAGCATGCAAGTATCCAACCACCCAAGTGAAATGGTAAGTATTATTCGAAATAATTGCTGTTGGCCCTCGAGCGAAAAAGGCGCATTTTAATTGCAGGCTCAATTCGTGATTTTTCTCACATTTGACTGCCCACGTTTCGGTGTAATCCGCCGCGGCGATTCAGCATTGAGCATTTTCGCCTTTCGCATTGAGCATTTCGCATTGAGCATTTCGCATTTCGCGGTGTCCATTTAGGCTTTCAGTTGTCAATTTATGCCACGCCACAATGACACCTTAATTGTGGGTTTTAAGCCGGCATTCATCGTCGTTTGACTTCGGTAAGATCGGTGTGTCTATAACTTAAAATTGATTTATACCTTAATCTCCTGGAAACGTTGCCAGCCTCTGAACCTGTACTTACGAGTGCGGCTCTTCGATGCTGCGGCTTCGTCTGCGGCTGCGGCTACGAGAGATGCAGCAACATTTTAATCGTGTATCGATCTCGATGTTGCCTGTTTGTATATCTCGTATATCAGTTATTTTTTTTTTTTGAAAATGCGCCATAAGATCTCCTTCCTTCAACATTTAACGCGTGAAAATAATTTATCGAAACATGTACGCACTTGAAATATTACACGAAGATAAGGCGCGATCCGATCGATCGACCGAGCGAGCGAGAGAGACAGAGAGAACGCAAGGATCAGTTTGTGAAGGAGAGCGCGAAAAAAGTCATTGACCCAATTTTTGTTTTTATATACTTATATACATATTGTTGTTTTTTTTTTTTTTTTTTTTGGAATCATGATCTACGGATGTTTGGGAAAAATAATTACCTTTCCCATGTTCGGACTTTTAATGGTAGGGTGGGTCAATATCTTTAAATGAATAATAATCGTTGAAAAAGGAGCCATTTAGGTCATAAGTAGAGGACTAATTCAGCTCTGTTTCAATTTCGAAATATGAAGTGTTTCAATCGTTTCGATTTTTCGAACAATCCATTAAGGCCATTTAAATATGTTTTTTTTTTTTTTTGGATTACCTTCGCAATGGCTAAAAAAAATAGTTTTTCAGGAGTATAGAGTACTGCCCTATAGGTAGTTCGATGCAGATTTGGCTGTTTTCGAATAGACAGCGCCTGGAATACCGGGAGCTCACTGTAATTGCCATACAAAAAAAAAAAATAAAAGCTGTTTGAAACTGGAAGATTTCCGGCTATTTGTTTGTTTGTTTTCATATAGAATTACCAAAGATACATAGTGCATCTCATTGCCAAAGTAATCATTTTAACGTTACTTTCAAATTACTATGTACTTGGTTGATTA
This sequence comes from Chlorops oryzae, assembly GCA_020466095.1. Lineage (NCBI taxonomy): Eukaryota > Metazoa > Arthropoda > Insecta > Diptera > Chloropidae > Chlorops > Chlorops oryzae. Next base: position 44,823,253 of record CM035806.1, read on the forward strand.
GTGTGGTTGCCTTTATTAAGGATGACATACATACTTCGGCCTCGCATGGGCCCTTTGTGACAGCAGGCAAATAAAAATGGGAACACAAAGAAGAACAGAAACAGAAAAAAACGACACAAACATTCATGACCTCAGGTGGAAGTTGAAGCCATAGCCTCTCAACCAACTATGCCACGGAGGCCGACTACAAAGGGGTTTCTTATAATTGAAAAATTAGTGTTTTTTACATACATGGTTTTCTCTTTCAATTCCATTGGTGAGAAATTTCCTCGGCCTCTCTCCCTTTCTTTCTCTCTTTCTCTCTTTCTCTCTTTCTCTCTTTCTCTCTTTCTCTCTTTCTCTCTTTCTCTCTTTCTCTCTTTCTCTCTTTCTCTCTTTCTCTCTTTCTCTTTTCTCTCTTTCTCTTCTTTCTCTCTTTCTCTCTTTCTCTTTCTCTCTTTCTCTTCTTTCTCTCTTTCTCTCTTCTTTCTTTTCTCTTTTTCTCTCTCTTTCTCTTCTCTCTTTCTCTCTTTCTCTCTTTCTCTCTTTCTCTCTTTCTCTCTTCTTCTTTCTCTCTTTCTCTCTTTTCTTCTCTCTTTCTTTCTCTCTTTCTCTTCTTTCTCTCTTTCTCTTCTCTTCTTCTTTCTCTCTTCTCTCTTTCTCTCTTCTTCTCTTTCTCTTTCTCTCTCTCTTTCTCTCTTTCTCTCTTTTCTTCTCTTTTCTTTCTCTTCTCTTTCCTTTCTCTCTTCTTTCTCTCTCTTTCTCTCTTCTCTTTCTCTTTTCTTCTTTCTCTCTTTCTCTCTTTTCTTTCTCTCTTTCTCTTTCTTCTCTTTCTTTCTCTCTTCTCTCTTTCTCTATTTCTCTCTTTCTCTCTTCTCTCTTTCTCTCTTTCTCTCTTCTCTCTCTCTCTCTCTCTCTTTCTCTCTCTCTCTCTCTCTCTCTTTCTTCTCTCTCTCTCTCCTTTCTCTCTCTCTCTCTTCTCTCTCTCTCTCTCTCTCTTTTCTTGCTCTCTCTCTTTTCTCTCTCTCTTTCTCTCTCTTTCTCTCTCTATCTCTCTCTATCCTTCTTTCTCTATCGGTTTAGCCGAGAACAATAATTTGCCCCTTTTCGATTATATGTATGTAGGTACAAAGTAAATAAATTCCTTCAATTGTACACACGCACACATATCCTCCAGTTTAGGGAATACACACACGCCACTCTCTGTGAAATGTTTTTAATGAAATCTCTGGCATTTCCTGCAATGATCGGGACTACTGGCAATATATTTTGAATAATTTAAGCGTTCCGCTGCAAAGGCAGCAATTGAAGAGCAAAACATGCTGCAGCATCTCCAGCAGCAGCAGCAACACCCAAAAGAGCGAAAGGCGCACTGAAGGCAACGTAGCTAAAGCGGACCGACGAACGAGACGGGCTCAATGGCTCACGTAACGATTGATTGATCAAACGTTTTGCCCCATGAGCAAGTCATAAGCATTGAACTTGCGATTATTTCATAAAAGGGCTAATTCGTACATGCAACGTCATTGCGGGGCTCCTCGTTGCAAAGATCACCATTGTCCAGGAGCAATTGTGCGCCTGTGTGTGTGTTTGTATGTGTATGGCTTTTCCCAAGCTACTTGCTGCAAGGCTAAAAGGCCGCGGCTCCGCGGAACTCCGTGCCGGGCTGCATCAGTTTATTTTTTTCTCTCCGTTGCTTCTTTTAAATGCGAATTCGCATCGGAATGGCGTTTCGCTGCGGATTTTTGCTCGTTGTTGTTTTTTTTTTTTTTATAAATTATTTTTTCTTAAATTTAATTTTTTTTAAAGTTTTTTCTCCTTCTTACATGACTTTGCGTATTCATGGTGCATTCGATGCGTAAACAGCGCGTTTGTTGCATTGTCGTGTTGCATTGCAAGCCCAGGAATTGGGACGACAGAACAAGGGCAGCAAGTCATTCAGTCGGTCGAATCGAGTCAGGTATTTTTCGATTTTATGCTGCCGCAGCACATTTTTCGTTGTTCAAATTCATGTAATTACGCCAAGGAGCGAAGAAACAGCCAAAGGAGCCAAGCAGTGACGGAACCGAAGGCACGAAGGAGCTGCTCGGCGTGTTTTCGTCAGAAATTTATGAATTTCGCCTTTGTTGCGAGAGTTGTTGGTCTTTTTGCGAGTTCGCTTCGTCCCGTTTTCCGTATTCGTTCCTTGTTGCTAATTTGCGGTTGCATTGTTTTCAAAAGTTTCCTTCTTTTTTTGGTTTTGTTGCTCTGTTGTTGTTGTTGTTGCTGCTTCTGCGCACACATCAAATTACGGGTATCGAGCATTTATTCATTCCGTCCGTTCGTCCGTTCGTCCGTCCGTCTGTTTGTGTATTGTGTGGTTTTTTTTTTTGGTGATTTTTTGTTTTTTTGTTTTGGCATTTTCTCTCCCTCCCTCTCCCTGTCTCGTTTTGTTGTTCTTCTTGCCAATTGTTAAACGCTAATGAAACGATACTGGGGATGGAAAAAAAAGTTCAACAAAATTTTCTGTAAATTTTCCTGGAAATAGCTTTCCAAATTAACCACCATACAACACTTAATAACGCCCACTGTAAGCGTCTCACCCCTCCAGCGTCGCGTCGCGTTGCGTCGTGTCGCTTTGCGTCGCACCGACATTCGTTGCACATTCTTGGTGGGTTAATTGGTTTACTGCATTCGCGTGAATTAATAACTTCGATCGCGATAAGCTAACAACGGGAGCCGCGACAACAACAAAAACAACAACGACACTATCACGATGTGTAGTTTTGAGTCTCTCAAAAAAATTCTAGCTGCTGAATTGTTGTAATGGTTTTTTGTTGCATTGTTGCAGCAGCAACAGAAGCAACAGCATTACGACCAGCAGCAGCGACACCGGCAGGATCGCCACCATCATTTGCTGCGCTTAACTAACGATAAAAATCGCTACCGTTTGCTACAATATCACCAGCGGCTCTATGATTATTTTTGTTGCAATTTTCCTGTTGCTTTTACCGTTGTTGTTGTGTTTGTGGTGCATCTCTGTCAAACTGGCTGGCTCATTTAAGCCAACCACACAGTGGCTACTAAGATTCCTCTACTTTTGCTCATCGTATTTTATTTATTTTTTTTTTTCGGGGTGTTGCTTTCTAGTAGTTCATCATCATCATCATCATCGGCATCGGCATCGGCATCAACATCAGTAGAGGAAGCACAGTAGCTACGGTAGCATCAGAGCCAGGAGAAGCAGCAGCTAACACAGCATTAGCTCTGTGGTGTTGTTACAACCCATAACAGCGCGTCAAGTTGTTAAATCGATTATGCAGAGTCGTCGTCGTCGTCGGCTTTGTTGTTGTTGCTACTGCTGTGGCTGTTGTTGTTGCTTTCTGCAACAGAAAAAACTACAAAAAAAAATCCTTTCTGTTTGGTCCATTAATACTGAGCTATGTTTCTTCTTTCTGCTGTTTTTGTTGCTATTGTTGTTGTTGTTGTTGTTGCTGCTACTTGTTGTGGCAGAAAAAATCACTAAAAACAATAGCAATTATAATAACAACAATGCAAAGAACAACAAAAATAGCAGCAGCAGCAACAACAAGGGCTTTGGAAATATGAAACACCTGTAGAATGCATTCAAAGCTCACCAGAAAGTGCAGGGCGAGCGATCGAACGGCCAAACGAGCGAATGAGTCGGCTCAGAGGCTACACGCTTGACTTTATTCATCATTCATCTTGTGTCGGTCTTCAACTCAATTCGAATTGCAAAATTGAAACGATAATGAACGCAGTCAATGTACACTGAGAGAAAAGATACTCCTAAAACTTTGAACTAAAAAAAAAAAAAAAATCACAAAAACAAACAAATTTTCTTCTTGAACTTTGTCTCTTTGTATTGCCATTTGGAACATTTTTTAGCCATCTTCGCCTTTTCTTTTTTTGTAACAGAAACTTGTAAATTTTTTTTTTTTTTAATTTAATGCGTGATTTCCATCAGCGGACGAATTCCGGCAAATATTGAACACATTCAAACATATCGAACCAATTTTATTTAGTCTGATGCGGATTTTATTGAAACTGGCTTCATTCGTTTGAATTTGTTAAATATACATACATATGTATGTGCTAGGACTTCGTGTGTGCTATTGGAAACCCCAGGCACCATTTCTTACATTTTAAAGCTAAGGCCTCAGTTCGGCTCGGAATGAAAAAGCCCATGTTGAAAAACAAAAGCTTCAGAAAATTCCTTACAGAAATTTCACGCGGCATTTCGGACGGCTATCCGTAATGCAGTAAAAAAGTATCATTATATTTTAGTGCTTTTTTGATAAAAAAAAAATGCACATCGAAACCCAGGCTTTCCTAGCCGAAATAATTGAACTTGAATTGTTTCTCGCAGAAAAGTGACAGTTGATATCAAAATAGCTTGAAGCTGGTTTAATAATACATACTTAGAGTTTCCATTTCGAAATTCAAACTAAAATTGAAATTAAAAATCAGCTGTTTTCTGCCGTCAGGACTGCTTATAATATTTTTATGATACCTTTTTTCCTCGGCGAAATAGCCTAGGAACTTTCGCGGCTATTTCTTACCGAACTGAGGCGAAGCCTTAACAATGGACATTTTCGAATTCTTACATAAAGAAATTAAAATTAAAAATAATTAAAAAAAAACTAAAATTAAAATTAATAAAAAAAATAAGAGTATCATTCAAAGGAAAAAACAATAAAGAAAGTATCTTAATGCTTTGTTGTTTTTGGTGTTCTATTCGCACTTTTACCTATGTACATACGTTTTGAACTATATCTATGAACTTTTCGAATGAACTACATATCGGTTATGGATTTTCGATTTTTTTTTTTTTATCGAATGCTTAGGTCATGGTTCTTTGCAACATCTCACCAAATTCCATAGCTGTATGGAATTGCGTCAAAGTGTCTTCAAATGTCCGAAAAAGTTCAATTTCTTTAAACTTGTTTACCCCATGGGAACATTTGTACTTTGAGGTACATACCTGCAGACACTGGTCAAAAGGTTTCTTAAAAATGTTTGCACTGGAAAAATATTTTTATTAATTTTTTTTTGTCAGTGTAACTGTTGCTGAACTGAACGCATCAATCAACGCGACATTTGCACGACTTCAACTAAGCAGGCTGGCAAGCGACTCCACGGCCACTCTGGGCACTCAAGCACACTCTGGAGAGCATTGTGTAACCGATTGAAAAGGGTCCATCGAAAGCGGATGCGTAGCTTGTTAATGCGTTGATGGATTCAGCACTGCGGCAGACGACGAGAAGATGACCAAGATGACTGTGTGACTAGTGTACAGACGGGTGAAGACCAGGACGTGGGGAGTCGAAGGAAGCAAACAAAAAAAAAAAAAAAAAAAAAAAAACAAGGCGACAAGCATCAACAGGAGCATCAACGGCAGTGTCGCGGCTGCAATAGCTTAAAAGCCAGCCAGCAAAGAATCTACATGTCAAGACATCAACCGAGGAAGGAAATCAATGTACGCGACTTTGCCGTTGCCGTTGTTCTTGTAGTTGTGATGTTGTGTTGCTCTTGTCGTATGATGTTGTTAGTAGTGTTGCTGTTTTTTTTTTCTTCTTATTATTATTTTTGTTGCCTCTTTGCTTTCTTTTAAGCGGGCTGGCTGGCTTCCTTGGTTCCTTGCTATTTATGAAATAGTTAAGAAGATTGATTGTTAAGATTGTTGTTAGCAATGATGCTGATGTTGTTATTGTTGCCGTTGTTGTTGCTGCTGCTGCTGCTGCTGCTGCTGCTGATGTTGTTGGTGTTCTTGTTGCTACCAGAAAATTAATGTTGATGTTGTTCAGAGCCTCTTTCATCTCTATATGTTTCCCGTTCTGCCGCTCTGTTGCACCGCAGTTCGCCCGTTCCTCTCGTTCTAGCCGATTTCCTTTGTCCCTTGGACACTCTCATCCTGCAATTGCTGCTCTTCACTGAACCATCGTTGCCGATAAATTAATAGCAACGATAGATGAGTGAAGTTTGTGCACGCGGAGGCATCATGCATACATTCATTCATTTATCCATGCGCCCAGGCATCCATCCATGCACGCGTTCCTACGCCCTGTGGAAATGACCATAATCTACATGCAAAAGCATAACATGCAGCAGGTGAGCCATGAAGATCAATAGTTTTAGTTTTAGTTTCAGTTCAGTTCAGATTCAGACTCGGACTCGGACTGGGACTGGGACTGCGGCTGGGACGCAATTTCATTTGCTGTACGCCTTCCTTTGATTGTTCGCGAAAGATAAAGTGTGATGCACTGGAAATCTATTAAGACCGACCGAAAGCAGATCGCTACGGAAGTGTGCCTGCATGTGTATGTGCGCATGTGTCGTTTTTTTTGTTTTTGTTTTTTATACGAGGAGGAAGGCGTCAAGTAGGTGTTCTAAGTATCTTGAAAGCCGAAGAAGAAGGCCAGCGAAAGCTTCTAACGAATTTCCAATTCATGCTGTACACATGATTTGTGTCTGATCCTTATCGATATTTACAGCTTTTCGTGCATTCTTCAATGTATTTTTCGCTCTCCCGCTCTGCCTCCCTCTCGCTCTCTCTCTCTCTTCTCTCTCTCTCTCTCTCTCTCTCTCTCTCTCTCTCTCTCTCTCTCTTTCACACGTTCTCTACCTCATTTGAATGGATATGCTTTATGGATCAATGGAACATATGTACCCTGTGTCCATCAGATCTATCAAACGATCTTGAAGAATTTTTAGCCACAGCTATTCAAATGCTAAGGCGGACGGATCGACAGAGTGAGTGAGTGAGTGAGTGAGGGAGTGAGTGAGTCAGTCAGTGAGTGACTGAGTGAGGGCGGTGCGGGAGGGTGAAGGGGGAGGATAGTGAGCGGGAGTAAGAAAGCCTTGAAGGCTTTTTTTGTGAATTTGAACATCGATTCCATTCCCGTAAAATCATTTCGAACGATCGCGATCGTTTAGTCTAATGCGATCCGTAGAAGATCGGGCATCATGGCTATTTGAAACCGACTAAACAAAGATATCATACATCACTCATTTAATGTTCCTCTTCTGAATGGGTTGCAGCTGCTTTCGCCTTAGACTTACACCCCATACTCTATCCTTAAGCACTTTCTTCACTAGCTTCAGCGCGCGCTCTCAGAGAATCAGTCGCTTTAATGCAGCAACTGCAACAAGATCATTACGCACATCGGCTGACTGGCTGAATTCGCTGAATGACATGCAAGAAGAATCGCAAATTTAAGAGCTGCAACATTCGCTGAAATTCGAAAGCGTAAAACACAAAAAAAAAAAAAAAAAAAATCGTAAAAAAAAAAAAAAAAAATAAAAAGGATTTGACCAAAAGAGCCCATTAAGCACGTGTGTGCCCTCGCTCGGTTCGGCGGTGGTGGTGGCGTAAACTGCAAGTAATGCGCATGATTGAATGCTCGTACGAATCGATGGCGATGGTAAATGCTCCGATGGATCGTTGGATCGATGGTCGGCTAAATGGCTAAATAGCTCGTTGGATCTTTGGATGGATTGGCTGGCTCGCCGCTATGCTTATGGCTGCGGCTGTGGCTCTTTCCCATTCGTCTCGTCTCATTTCGTTTCGTTTCGGTTCGTTTTGTTGGCTGAATGTCAATAAATGTGATAAATGGTCATTTAAACTGTCGAACTGTTGTAAAACCAAGCGCCTTTTTCATACTCACTTAAGTGAAATGCGCGAAAAATTGATGATTTGCGTAGGGGAATTGATGGTTTGGTTTTTTTCGTCCTTCGAGATGAAAAGAATTTCTAGAAAACTTTTTCACTAATTTAAATTGCTTAATTTGAATTTGAGGAAGTTTTTTTATTTTATTTCATTTTTTTTTTTTTTTTGAATGAAACGAATCTTTGAAGACTGCAGAATCAGGGGCCTTACTCTGTATTGCGATGCGATAGGCAATTCGATGCGAAAGCTTCAGTCGAAATTGGAACGGCTGTTCGCACTTAAATCCTTTTTCAGTTTAATTGGTACATATGTTGGAAATGCAATTCAGTGCATTTTTTCGAATCAAAAACCTATAAAAAAAAAACTGAATTTTTGTGAGGGGATCCCGGAAAAAATCCCCCGGGCCCCAAGTTTCTCTCTACGGGCCTGTAAATAACACAATGCAAAAAAAATTTTTTTTTTTCATGCCCTTTTTTTCTATTGGTTTTTTTTTGTGTTAGCTTTAGGCTCCCTCATTCCAAAAAGGTCAATGGTTTAATGGATTTAAGTAGCGTTTCCGAGATATGGCCCAAAATGTAAAAAAAGTCAAATTTTCTCTACTTTGCCCCATATTTCGGGCCATAACTCAATTACCGTATGAAATAGCCAAGCAGATAGACCTAATCCGGATAGATGGAGACCGTAAGCAAATTTTAAGTGCCTAAACGCTACCCTACGAATATAATTGTGGCTTCTATGAGGTCAGAAGGGCCATTTTTTGCTCATATTAGGCATAGAAGTTTTTGCGAGAATCGTTACGAACATTTAAAGGCACAGAACTCGATGATCGGATGACAAATGTGAAAGTTATGAGCAAAAACTGCATTTTTATTTTTTTTAAACGTGGGTATTTGGTACTTTTTATTTTGGGCCATATCACGGAAACGCTACTTAAATCCATCAAACCATTGACCTTTTTGGAATGAGGGAGCGCTAAGCTAACATAAAATAACCAATAGAAAAAAAGGGCAGAAACGCTGTAGCATTGTGTAATGAACAAAGCATTCACAGCCCTATTCTAAATGAATATTCCGCGGGAGTTTTCCCCTCAAAAAATTTTCTATGCGGAAAAAGGAGGCTTTCTAAGCGCCAGTAAAAGAAAAAATGTGACGGAAAAACTCCCGGGAATAAAGGTTGGCTGATAAGTCCCCGTCTGACACATAGATGGCATCGCTATATTAAATGCATATTATTTTCATATAGTGGCAACCTTCAAATATTCGTGTCAAAATTGACGTCTGTAAGTCAATTATTTTTAGATAAGCGTCTTTTGTGAAGCAACTTTTGTTATTGTGAAAAAAAAAATGGAAAAAAAGGAATTTCGGTTTTGATAAAATACTGTTTTCTGAAGGGAAAAAATACAGTGGAAGCAAAAACTTGGCTTGATAAGAGTTTCCGGACTCTGCCCCAGGAAAATCAACAATAAATTGATTGGTATGCAAAATTCAAGCGTGGTGAAATGAGCACGGAGGACGGTGAAACGCAGTGGCCGCCCAAAGAGGTGTTACCGACAAAACATCAAAAAAATTCCAAAATGATTTTTGAATACCTAAAATGAAGTTGATCGAGAAAAGCAGAGGCCTTAAAGATATCAAAGGAACGTGTTGGTCATATCATTCATCAATATTTGGAATGAAAAAGCTCTGTGCAAAATGGGTGCCCCCGAGCTCCATTTGACCAAAAACAACAACTTTGATGATTCTGAGCGGTGTTTGCACTGTTAACTCGCAATACACCCGAGTTTTTGCGTCGAAAATTGACAATGGATGAAACAGGCTCTATCACTACACTCCTGAGTCCAATCGACAGTCGCTGATGGACAGCGATCGGGAACCGTCCCGAACGTGGAAAGACTCAAAGTCCGCTGGCAAAGTAAGGCCTCTGTTTTTTGGGATGGGCATGGAATAATTTTTATCGATTATCTTAGAAGGGAAAAACCCTCAACAGTTTCTATTATATGTCGTTATTGAGCGTTTGAAGGTCGAAATCGCGGCAAAACGGCCCCATATGAAGAAGAAAAAGTGTTGTTCCACCAAGACAACGCACCGTGCCACAAGTCATTGGAACGATGGCAAAAAAATTCATGAATTAGGCTTTGAATTGCTTCCCCACCCACCGTATTCTCCAGATCTGGCCCCCACGACTTTTTCTTGTTCTCAAGCCTCAAAAGGAGCTCGCAGGGAAAAAATTTGGCTGCAATGAAAGAGTGATCGCCGAAACTGAGGCCTATTTTGAGGCAAAACCGAAGGAGTACTACCAAAATGGTATCAAAAAATTGGAAGGTTCGTTATAATCGTTGTATCGCTCTTGAAGGGAACTATGTTGAATAATAAAAACGAATTTTGACAAAAAAATGTGTGTTTCTTTGTTAGACCGGGGACTTATCAGCCAACCTGTTATATAGAATAGGGCTGTCAATCTTGCCAATACGAACATTCTGGATACAACCAACAGGACATGCAAACACTAAATCACTATATCCAGATTCGACTGTATTAGCGTTCGAAAAAATCGACAATTTTTTCCAACCAGTATAACACATACAAGTATTATGCTGCTGAATTTTAAGCAAATTTTTTCAAATTTTTATTTCATAGGTAAAATTAAAAATTTAGAATTTTAAAATTTCTATATAAAAATTATAGCTTTTATGTTTTAGAAAAAAATCGTTAATTTATCCTGATTAGGATTTTACTCATAATATTGAAGGTGTATGATCATAGTGTTAAGGGGTTTTATGCTATGTTCTCACTATAGGGGTTAAGTTCTTAACCCGATACTTTAACTCAGAGCGTTCATATCAGCTTCGAGCGAGTTAAGGTTTACTAACGTCATATGACCCAGCCGGAAAGTTCACTACTTCTGCACTACTTCCAAAGTGGTGAAAATTCATACTGCGGCTACTCGCATTACTAACCCTAACTGTTAATGAAGTTTGTTGGGAGATGGCCGCTGTTTGCATTACATGCATGCGATAATGTCCGGCTTGGGAGTTTGAAATCGAAAAAACGCGTAAGGTATATCTGATATATCTACTATATCATCGAGAAATTGTAAATAAAAATGGAATTTGCTTTATTAGAAATGTTTAAAGAAGCTGAAAAAGCCAAAGGAATATTGGAAGCAATAATATCGGAAGAGCATTGCAATATCCGCAGGACCAAAAAAGGATTAATGGAGCTGAATGGAGTGAAAGCGGAATCACAAAACGTTCCACGACCTGTGATCAAAATTTACATATCCAAATACGTGCATCCCCACTCCCCACTCATTTTCTGCACGTGAAAGCTTCCTGCCAGTGTCGTATTAAATTTTTACCCGGTTTTTGTACTCGGTGTTAGCAAATGTAACTGAAAATTTCAAATGCAACTCTGCGCTAACCTTAGAGTTAAATGTTAACCCAGGGTATGTTTTCGGGTTAGATGATTTTTTTTATACGTGTTTTGACATTTGAAACCCTGGGTTTCACCGATAACCGTAGCCCGGCCTAGTGAGAACATAGGATTAAAGGAAAAATAAAAACTTGAAAAAAAATTAGAAGGTTTCTTAGAAAATCGATTTTTTATAGAAAGTCAACCGTGTGGAAAAATTTGACCCCCCCCCGATTTTCATACTAAATCAAAAAAATGCTAATTTCCAAACACCGAATTCTTAAGCGTTATTAATATAACATACATACTTGTATTTTCTTCGCAAGAATAAACTTGGGATATTGCTCTGGTTCTAAAACAAGAGATGGGGGTCATATTTAGAACACCAGTTTTCAAACCTTCAAAAGTTAGTATACTGAATATTTCTAAGATAATCTATATTGAATAGATTCTTGATGAAAATTTTATATTGCAAAAACAAAGGTAATGATATTCTCTTGCTAATGGCCTGTTAAGTGTTTATCTTGAGTATCAGCATTTTGAATTTATAGAAAAAATTCTTAAGGGGTCAGAATTCGACCACTTTCCCCTACATATGTATTAGTGTGACTCATGCAGCTTTGTTAACTGTGGGAAATGAGAAATTTGTCACACAACTGTCAAAATTTTTATGAAAATTTACGATGGGAAAAGTTGCGAAGGCATTTGCGAAGCTGCATGAGTACCACTATTATTTTGGGCGGATTTGCGAAGTACTTGAGGAAATCAACGTTTCCGAAACACATTTGGAAAATGTTTGCCAATTTTATATAACACATACATATGTAAGTATGTATGTGCTTGGAAAAAGTTTAGAAAATTTCTTGGAAACAAATGAATAGCTATCACCTTTGTAAAAAGTTTATGCACATGTTTCCGGGTCTATATTCAGCATAAACAAATAAAAACAAAAACAAAATTTTAATTGAAATTGATCAATGAAATCATACACTCAGCACTTGCTTCCTTTGTCGTCAAGCGTCGTCATTTAACTATTTTTAAAAGGCGATTTTTATATCAATAATGACTGAAGTAAGGCACAATTGATGGCTTGCGGTTCTTTGTGGTCGCTATGAATCACGAATTCGAACCAACACACGCTCACACACAACAAACACAGACAAAAACAAGTAAGGGTGTCATAGTCAGGCGAGCCTGACAATACAATACCCGACACAGATGCACACGTTTAAATAATTTTCAAAACACGCCAAAAAACCAGGACCGTTAAGAAAGAATATCCTAGGGGCCCATATATCGACTTTTTTTTCAATTTTTATGAAAAGCGCCCCCCTTTGCCACGCCCAATTTTTTTTACAATTTTTTAAAAGTTCTATTAGGAGGCTTAAATATACGCTCAAATTCTAAGTTTCATTGAAATTTCGAAAAAGTCCGATTTTAGGATATTTTGTGACAGACCCTAATACTGGAGGTACCCTTAATAATGGACCGATCAAGGAAATTTTTTGGGAGGATGTTAACGGCTACAAAGGAAGCATAAGTGCCAAATTTCGTTCAAGTCCCATTCGAATTTCGGGTGTAGGAGAGAGTTTTCGAAAAACGCCCTTCTGCCACGCCCACTTTTAAAATTTTTCGAAATCATATTACATGTCTATAAACATGTTCAAATATCAAATCTCATCAAAATATCTTGAAAAACTCCGATATTAGAGCAGTTTTCGTTGTTTTCGTAACAGACCCTAGTACTGGAGGTACCCCTATGGTATGGTCCGATCGGGTCGATTCTCGAACTTGTTCTTGCTCATGTGTCTGTGAGTACGCATACCGAATTTCGTCAAAATAGCTCAACTTCTTCGATAAGAAAACTGTATACAAACAGACGGACAGACAGACAGACAGACAGACAGACAGACAGACAGATAGACGGGCATGGCTAAATCGAATCTCCTGGTGACGCTGATTATTTCTATATATATTTTGTATGGTCTATCTCTGCTGGTTCTGGGTGTTACACACAACCGCACAAACGCAATATACCCTCGATACGAAGTGTGTCGGGTATGACAACAAGAGCAACAAAAAAGAATTTTTTACGAGCCCCTCGGAAGACCGTCTCTGTTTTCTCCCTTCTCAAGCCATTCAAATGTGATATTTTTATAGCCCGACGAGCTAAATTACCATTTTGATGACTTTTTAATGTACCGAATGCAATTTTCAATAAAAGTAACCAACTTCTTGCTGTCCAGTGCCAGGTGTGATACAGGGTTGCTTTCGGTTTGTTTTGCCTTTGATTTGTTCGCTTTATATGTACATATATGCGGGTGCACCTCTGCGGAATATTTCTCACCATCGCCAGGCAGTCTCATGGTTTGAATTGAAGACAACATTTTTTCTTATATAAATGAAACATTTTTTTTTTTTTTTTTGTTTTGTTGTCTTGTGTGTGCATTTTCGTCGTCCCCGATGATTGCTTTACCCACTTAAAAATTGAGGCTTCCCATAAATTGAATCAATCGAATGATGTCTCTCGCAAACGGTTTCCACAAGTGCGCATCAATTTTCTTGCGATTATCATTCAAGTCGTCATCCTCATCGCCATCGCCATCGTCATCGTCATCTTCTGCGTTGAGTCGTTCATTTTGGGGCTCCTTTCCCGCTATACACAATGCAATCAGCGTTTGCGCTAAATATGGGCGGATAAATGCAGCACAATGCAAGCAACCGTTGTGGTCGGTCGGTCATTCGCTGGCGTTGCCAAATTTGGACATGTCTCAATATGTGTCTCTCGTGTCAATTGAAGTCAAAGAAATACGCCAGGAATTCCGTTTGAAAATTCTAAGAGACTCTCCTGCTCGTCGTCGATGACGGCAGCGGCACGGCAGCAGCAACGGTCGCGCCAGTCATATTGGCAACGTCGAACTTTCAAGCTGAAATGTGACTGACTGACTGGCTGGCTGGCTGACTGAATAACTGACAGACTGACAAACTGCCTGTCTGCCGTATTGACCGAATGACTTGCTTAACTGTCAGTCGCCTTCGTGCTGACTTCAATGGCGATTTCTGTGAATGTTTATGGAAAATCGTTTATTGCCATCGAGCCGTAAATTTCTTATATGCATAATAACACCAACAATTTCAGCTACAATAACAGTAACAATATGAAAACCAACAACAACAACATCATTTAATGACGCTTTTAAGTCTTGCATTGTCAATAAAAATGAAATTAAGCACCGAAGGCGACTCTGGCCTATGCGACACTCTCTCATTGTTGGCTGGGATTTTTCCAGCACCGCGTAAATCGTGACCATGAGTCCTTGATAAGACGATCATGTTTTACAATCGAAAATCGGTTTCAAAAAAAAAAAAAAAAAAAAAAAACAGAAAAATGACGAAGAAATACACATACAAAATCAAAAAAGGAAAAAAAACCGAAAATAAAAAATAAATAAAGAAAAATAGGCAGCATCATTTCACGCCTTTTGCGATTCGGATTCATTTCGCCGAAGATGACATTCGGCGAAAAAGTGAAAGTGAGCCACAGTGCCTTCCCCCATTGCAGCAGGAATATCGAAATCCCCACACACTCACACACACGCACACTTGCGCACACACAAACATAAGCACAAGCAAAAAAAATAAACCACATCGAAGGTGATCCTCATTTAATTTTTCCAATTTTTTCCTTTTGACCGCTGGTCACACGATTTCGAAACTAAGCGAAACTCAGTAGAAGGAAAAATCCGCATGCGAAACCGCGTCTGCGTTACCGCATCGCATCGTTCTCCGTCAGCAACGTATCATGTTGCAATTTATCACTATCAATTCGTCTTCTTCTTTTTTTTTTTTAATTTTTACTTTTTTTTTTTTTTTTGTTGTCAGGGACTTTGGATGCAGCTGCAGAAGTTGTGCTTTGCCTAAAGCCCTTCGGATGCGATGCATTTCGATTTTTTATTAATGTCCGCGCTCGCTCATCAGCACCATCAACAATCAGAGTAAGGGCGAGTAAAGGGCTTCAAGGGAAGAGACTCAACTTAAGAGAAGAACAGAGATAGAGAGAGAGAGAGAAAGAGAGAGCGAGCGAAATAGGGAGGGTGATGGAGAGGGAAAGCAAGAAATGAATAGAGAGGAAACTGATGTTCAGATCAGCGTGCTCCACAAATGAATTGGTGCAGTAAGCGAATGGACAGGCATGAACCTTGACAAGATTCGCAAGATCGGTACCCGAATCCAAGCAGTCTCAGCCACAGCCGCAGCCGCAGCCTCAGACATGGTCGCAGTCCATTTGACTGCATGACGCATTGAATGAATTAATGGCTGAGTGCAATGCAAATGCCGCAACCGTACGGCAAACCAATGAAATCGATCTGACATCAAGGGTTATGAAATTAAGTTACTACTCCACACTCGACTCCGCAGCGCGCTCCACGCAAGGGTGTCATCAGGCGTATCGCATCGGTGCCCATCGCTTCGCATCGCATTGGCTCGCATCGGATCGTATCGGTACCGTAGCGTCTTTTAATCCATGCACGCACGGCCTAATCCATGCGATAACGATTACGTTGACAGTACCGATGACGTTGTTGCGATATTATTATTGTTGTTGTTGTTGTTGTTGTTGCCTTAGTTTGCATGACTGATGATCATATTACCACCTTCACCACAAAATCAATGAAAAATGAAGAAAAATTTATTACCGATCGAGTAGTTTTTAGTCGAATTGTGCGTCATCGGGGAGGAGGCAATTTTTTTTCCCGATGGATCGGTGTTTTTTTGAATTTTTGAATTTGTGGAATTTCGAAATTTCATTTGAGTGGAAAATGGGCCATTCGTAAAATCGATGGGACGCCTTGAAGGGGCAAAAACCCGGACTTCATAAAAGGGCGCCCTATTTTTCGAGCATATCTCCGCATATGTCTTAAGCGGCGAGTACACGATATGCTTACTGACCAAATTTTGGCTGTTTTTGGAACAAATTTAGTCCCAATCGAAACCAAATCGTGCAATTATCAAACATACGTATGGCCATATGGCATTTGGTCGCATTTGGTCACGTCGCAACAAACGTTTGTTTGCAATGCAGCCATATCGTGTAAAGTCAAATTAAGTTTTCAGTGACTGATCCCATATCAAATGAACTAAACATACCAACTCAGCTGATTAAATAAGTAAAGTTAAGTTACGTTCAATCAAGGGTAACTGAGTCTTTAATCTTGGAACTTTGGGTATTTCCTAAACCATCGTTTTTATTCGAATCGGAAGATTCTCGATTCGTGGAAATTAAAAAAAAAAAATAAATATAACCTATTTTTGGAAAATGTTTCCTCTTCTCTGCCAACTGTTCGGCATTGCTATTGATATGGTCAACAAGGCGTCTACCCTTCGATTTGATCGAACATTCATATAAAAAAAATCTGCTACGAAATAATCAGAAGGTTCTTTGGCGTAGTGGATAGCATGTGCGCTCAGCAATCCTTCAGTCTTGCAGTTCAAATCTCCGCGCAGGCGATAAATATATGCTAATTGTGCTATTTGAAGGAGAAAAAAAAATAATTCTGTTGGTTTTTAATGATTATCTACACAGAGAGAAAAATCAACGAGAAAACTGGTTAAATCAAAAGGAAAAACATACAAAACGGCTTCAAAAAGTAATATTTTTATTTTAACAATTTTTCTTGTTGGAAAAAATAAAGATTTTCCTTTTGGATCAACCATGTTTCAGGTTGAATTGACATGATCATTTTCAAAAATCTATTTAAATTTAAATTGTTGAACTAACCGCGGACATAATTGAAATGACAGAATAATTAAAAAAAAAAAAAAAATTACTAAAATACCTATAAAAAAAAGAAAAGTCAACAAATCAAATTTAATTAACGTTCAAAGCAAATGGCCACAGAGCCCTCTGCTGAACATAACCCCAAAAATAGCCATCGGATGGACTTCATCCGATTTTTTCGCTCCGTTGTCGTCATGTAGGACTGTAGGTCTAACTCTCGACGTCGAAAAGCCTCTGCCGCGATGGGGAAATACACCATTAGGCAGGTATAGGAAATTCACCAAAAAGCTACCAACAAAAACCTTAGGCAGGTATAGGAAATTCAACAAATTCGAGAAATTCACCAGAAAGCTACCAACAACAATACGGGTAGACACAAAGTGGCACTATGATGCCACTTGCAAGAAAATTGTCAAAGAAACACGGCGTCGGCTCGGGCTTTTTATATAGCTTTAAAAGTTATAATTGAAGCTTTAATAAATATATAACGATACGTTTTTGCTTACTATGCACGAATGTTTTCATTTTGTAATAAATTGACATTCATTTTTGACTACGGCTACGAATTTCATTGTACATAGAATTTAGTATTTTTACTGAAACCGTGCGATCAACAAGTTATCTGGACAGGGTAGGACTAAAAAAACAATTTCTGTTTCTCCTTGATATTGAGATTCCTTGATTAGTTTTATGTTTTTCAATCTTTTCATATCATTTTATGAGTTTGGTAGATATTTTATATGTAATGTACCTACTCGAAAATCGCCCTAAATTAAAAATAAAAGTGGCAATGCATTTCACCACAGCAGAGCTAAAGATTTCGCTGCCATAGCATGCTTCTCTTTCCCTCGTGCTATATGCATATGTTGAAGCAGCGTAGCTCTAACACATTGCAGGGATTAGGAAGAAGAAGAGTTAGACCTATAGTCCTATATGGTTGTCGTGGGACTGCTTTTGCAATGCTTAAAAAGTTCTAAGATAAATAAATATCTTATATGTCCTATTTTATAAAACAAATGAGAATTATACCGAACGTAAAGAAATGTAATTAAATACATTTCCTTTCAAATCAACCAAATATGGGTATTTCCAGAAAAAAGTAAATGTTTTGTCACGTCCGAACATATGTAATTGCTT
Organism: Chlorops oryzae; assembly: GCA_020466095.1. Classification (NCBI taxonomy): domain Eukaryota; kingdom Metazoa; phylum Arthropoda; class Insecta; order Diptera; family Chloropidae; genus Chlorops; species Chlorops oryzae. The sequence continues at coordinate 44,841,227 of CM035806.1, forward strand.
TTCTGATCGGCATAAAATTTTCATAAGTATAAAATTCCGGAAGAGCTGCACGATAATAGTTAGAAACAAAATTACCATTTTCCACATTCTTCAATTCGGGACTTAAAATTGATAAAGTAATTGTCACGTCCGTTTGCAAATACCCATATGTTGTTGACTCAACCATTTTTCTTTTGAAATTTTTGTTCTGCTCGAAAATCAAAAGGACTGTGAATAACAATGTGCCCTTTTAAAAAAAATCATGCTTACGTTCGCTCAGTGTACTTATTAAAAAAAAAAAAAAAAAAAAAAAAAAACGAATTTCGATGCTCACCTAAATCGAATAACCTATAATTTCTGGCCTTCGAGTACAAACGACTATATAAATCTATAGATCTCGACATGGTATTGAAGAGATTCAACGCACAAAAATATCGCAAAGTGCACTTATTTTAGAAAGTGATTTATTTTTATTTCTTTAGATTAAAATAAACTGTAAAATAAACAGAAAAATTAATTTCTTCAAGTTTTCGATTTGCCATAAATTGTTTAAACTTTCAATAAATATTTTTTTCTTTTTTCATTGAACGCAGAAAATGCGTAGCAGCAAATCCCCTCCGAGCCTTTGAGTTTCAACGGTCCTGACTAAATTAGCTTGTATGATAGTGCGGGAAGAAAGGTTGGGGGGAGTGGATATTGGAGAAACCTTCACATTCTTACAATCAGATCTCATCGGTCACCCTATCGTAATGTATCTCTATGAAATGAGGAAGTCGAGCAGGATGAGGTAGCTCGCCTCAAACGTTGGAAGGAGAAAAGGTTCCTTATATTCTTTTTACCATGATCCTTTCCAATGTCAACATAACGTCGCAAGCTTTGACAGTCGCATAGGGTAGTCTAAAATTACAAAAAAAAAAAAAAAAAACGGGCTATATTGCTGAGTTAGTTGTTTTTTTTTTCCCCCATAGAAAAAGAGAATCGTTCAATTTGATTAGAAACTAAATATTACAAATTGCTTTACAGCTCAGTTAAAAGAACAAAAAAAAAAAGTATTCCAATTAAATCTCACACTGAGCCTTGGTCTTCGGCATCAAACGTTGGCTCCCAACTTGATTGCATGGCCAGTCAAGTCGTATTGTTGAGAGGACCTCTGCAACTTCACAATTATGTGTGGGTAATACTCGTAAAATGCGAAATTAGTCCGTTGCGCATGTGCTCGAGCATGAGTGCATTTCAGATTGCGCAGGTGCAATAGTGGCAACATCGAACTCGAACTTATGTTCGTACCTGTTGTACCTGTTCGTCGGTGTGTTGCATGAGTGAAGTTTCGCTCTGATCACACCGAGCGTATGGTTTATATCGATCTTGCGACTGTTTTTTTTTTTTTTTTTGGTCTCTTAATGTTGTTGTTGCTGTTGTTATTGGTTTTCGCTTGATTTTTGTCGCTGTTGCTGCTGACTTTGGTGTTGTAATTTGTGCGCAACCAGAAGAAAGAAAAAAGCAACAACAAATCCGCGCTCATACGACTTCGACTTCGACATCGAGTTCGGCGTTCAGAGATCGAGAGGCAGGCAAAGTGGTTTTCAGTTGATATTGGCAAGTCACAAGGCTAACAACAGTCGCCAACAGTTAAAGCCAAGAAAAGAGACACTACACTTCCTAAGCGCGAATAGAATTTTGTGCGCGTTCTCAAACTTGTTGCTCTTTGTGTGTTTTGATCAAAATTTTTGGCGAATTTAATTTTTTTCCCCTTCTTTTCTTCGGTTTTCGTTACGGTTTTTGACACTTTGGACGTTTCAAAAAACAAAAAAAAAAAAAACAAAAAAACAATAAAAAAGAAAAAAGAAAAAATACTAAAATAAAAATTAAAAATTATAAAAGAAAAAATAAGTGTGTGGGTTGAGATTCGACAATTGTGTCGAAAAATAAACAACAACAAAAGAAAACAAAAATCAAATTCAAAAATAATAAACTACTTATTGTTTATAGAGAATAATAGCAGTAAAATCAAATAACAAATCATTACGTGTCAGATTTCCACGTGGGCTCTTCATGGTGCAACTCTTTAAAAATTTGATATTTTATGCAAGCTTTGCAGACTCTTTTCGAGAAAGCTCGCTAGTGGAAGGGAAGAAGCCAAAAAATTTTAATCTTGAACATATATATGGATACTCTTAATGGAGTTTATCCATGCCTCTTACTTTATATTAGCATATACCAAATGCTGAACGTCGGAAACTGAGACAGATTGCATATAATAAACATAAAAAAATAATAAATATATAAATTTAATAAATAAATAAATAAATAAATAAATAAATATTGAACATCTGCGGGAAATTGTGTGCTTTGTTCATTACATTTTTTTTTTCACAACAAACAAAAAATACTCAAAAAAAAAAAACAACACATTTGAAGCCCATCAGAAAAGGATCAAAAACCAATTTGTTTTAAATTACTTATTAAAAAAAGAAAGAAAAAATAACAAACTCGAACATCTCAAACAAAAATCGATATTATGACATAGGGCCGTGAAAAGCCTCGTTTTTTTTTTCGTGAAATTTTTCAATTTCTTTTCATTTTGCATGTAAAGCCAGCCACTCACACAAAGGTCTGCGAGAAAAACTACAGTATGGATACAGCTGGAACTTTCTCCATATCCTATACGGATTGGTTAACGGAGCCACGGTAAATTCATTGTTTCGATAGAGTATGATCATCAAGATCCTATCGGGAGCCCAATATTCCGAAGGAGGCGTTTGTGTTTTTGTAAGCCAAAAAATGAGCGGCCCCGAAAAGTCCCTGCAGCACTTTGTCTTCGTGTTTTTTTCATTTTTTTTTAAATATTTTTTTTTTTTATTGGAAATGCAATTTTGTTGGAAAATTTTTTTCAACATTTAAATTTTACGATTGTTTTCCATTTCGTCTCTTATGAATTTAATTAAATTTCTTATTATTATGGCTATTATTTATTTTTTCTTCTTTTTTAACCTTTTTGCGTGTTGTTTAAGCTTCGAAATTCCCATCGCAATCGCCGTGGCCGTCGCCGTCGCTTTTGACTTTGTTTTAAGCTCAAACACTTCGTCTATTGCTTTTTTTTTTTTTTGCCGTCGTTGCGCTTCATTGAAACTTTGGGTATGGGCAGTAGCTGCTTGACTCCCGAATTCCCAGCTGCTGCCCCTCAGCATTGCATTTGCGATGAATGGATAGATAGATGGATGGGTTGTGTTGTGAGACATCCACGGAGGTGCTAAGTGAATCTTCAGCATTGCTTGAAACTGTTAATTTCACTTAACATTCGAAGCACTCAACAAAAAACAAAGGGGGGAGGGAGGGTAAACAAATGAAATTGAAAACGAAAATTATTTTTTCAAGTTTCTAATTAATTCTCAATGGATTTTTGTCATTTTTTTTTCCCTCATTTTGTTTGTTTTTGAAATTGCTAATTTAAGAGTTAATTTAGCGTTTTTTCTTCTTCATTGTTTTTTCTCATTTCATTCTTTTTTCGCTAATATGGCGATGGTCTTGAAGGCCATTTCTATTAAAAAAAAAAAAAAAAAAATTGTTATGCAACAGTTTCCTTTCTTTTTGATTTTTTAAATTATATTATTATATAATCGGTTAGGTTAGATTAGTGTGGCGATGCCGCCAAGGATGACACACTTGGGCACCAAATGCGCCCGTTGTCATACCGCGTATAATGGGAAAACAAAGAAAAACAAAATGTGAAAACATCCAAACAACTAACATGCACGACCTCAGCTGGGAGTCGAACCTAGGGCCTCTCGCCTCGTAAATTGGCATCTCAGCCAGCTACGGCATAGAGACAGAGACCGGCTGTTTTATAATAAGTATTATCAAATATTATTATTTATTTTTATTCTCGGATTTTCATTAAGGACTTGCGAGTTTTTTTTTTTAAATCGATTTTGCGAGCATTTTTTGAGCAACCGTCCTTCCGAATGTAGCCATAGGCACAGACCTCATTTTTATAGCCAGCGTAAGCAGGGTATATTAGTTTTGAGCGGGATCTTGCAACAGCTGGAAATAAGCTTCACAGATGCCTATAGGCATATATAAGTACATACATACTTATATATTGTTGATCAGGATCGAAAACTGAATGGATTTAGACATGTCCGTCCATCCGTCCGTCCATCTATGGTCGGATCGCCTTCGAAACGACTTGACCAATCACGTCGAAACACGGCACACGGGTATATCGGGTCCGAAGAATGATTCTTAGTGAAAATGGACCACTGCCACGCCCAAAAATGAAGACTTTTCGTAACTCCCGAAGTAAAAAGCGTAGAAGCTTCAAACTCGAAACATAGGTTGACCAGGAAGGAATGAAAAGTCTACACGAAAAATTCGTTACGCCTATTGCCACGCCCACAGGCATTGATTTTTTGTATAGTATCCGCCCGAAGGTTCCGGGCGTGTTACCCCCCACGAACATAAATGTTTGAGTACGCATCTTCCGTATGGAAAGGCAAAACATAGTGCGCAAATATTGTCGGTACGCTGAGTACTTGTATGAAAATCGGGCTGGACCGATTTGATCTAATTTGTTTGATTTCGAAAAAAATGCACGAAATGTCACGAAGCTTTATTTGATGTGGAAAGTATGGAACGGTAAAATTTGGAAAATCCTGCACAGCCGTAGATGAGCTCTTTGTATTCTTCGTGTAAGTACTTCGTGTGCACCTCTCCATAAATATCTATGCTGGGACAGTTTTTCTCTATGGAAAAAAACAAAACAACCACTAACGAACGAGGAAAACAATATAGCTAATATTAACCCCTTAAGGTTGCTTAAACTAATGAATTCAAAATAGGATCATTAAAATGTTAAAAATATCTTTTAAAAGGAGGAAGGCCACACGATTGTTGGTTACAACCAGGGGTTTAAAGTATTTTGTAAAAGCAACACGAATATCGCTTACAACGGCTCGTATATACATACATATTTTAATACTGTCATCCCAAAATCGAAGATATCTTTTGGGTTAAACGTTCAAGAGGTCATTAAAATGGGCCCATCAGTGTGGGGCGTTCTCCATGATTTCGCTTCGAAGATGTGTTGACACGTCGCGACGCTGTGCACGCGCGCACGCGGCTTCGCATGCATCTGATCGCCGCGGCAAATGTGTGTATGTCTGCTCCCTTCAAATTGGTTATGTGTGCATATCTTTTCCCTTTTATGGACGTAATCGACGCAGTTGACGAGTGTTTTTCTTCTTTTTTCCCCATTTTCTTTTTTAATTTTATTTCATTTTATTTTATTTTATTATTATTATTTTTTGTGTTTTTTTTTTTTTGTTTTTGTTTTTGTGTCTTTTTGATATTCCCTCGCCATCTTCATTTCTCAATAGCATCGGTTGTTATCGCCGTCGCTCGTTTGATTGTTTCATCTTCGTCGATTGTTCCTTCCCATCTCCCATCTTCCATCTTCCATCTCCCATCTTCATATTCTCACTTTGCGGTCTTCATTTCATTTTATTCCATTCGAATTCATTTCATTCGATTTCGATTCGCATCGCATCGCATCGCATCGTACCGCTTCGCGTCGCGGCGCGTCTCCTCTTCGCGGCCATCATCGCTTCGATAATGTTAATTAATGCAATACGATTGAGAAATTTATGGCCTACGCCCGTAGTTGTTTCTAAAACCGTAAAAATCAAATTTTTGAATCTGATTCGACCGTCCGGCCATCCGTCCGTCCGTAGGTCCGTCCATCGGTCGCTCGGTCCAGCCGACGCGTCGGTCGTTTGAATCTCCTGCGGCTGTCCGCTCACGTCGCTCCGTTGCTTGTTTATGCATATATTTCGTGTTGCCTACGGCTCTGCTTTTTCTTCTTCTTCTTCTTCTTCTTCTTCTTTTGTTTTTATAGCCAAAACGTTCGAATAATTTCCGAACGTTGTCATCGCCTGGCACAGGTGAATTTGGTTTTTGGATTGTTGTTGCTGCTGATTCTTCTTTTTTATTTGTCATTTTGATAAATGTTGTTGTTGTTGCTATTATTATTGTTGTTGGTTTTTGTTGGTGTTTATTTAAAGCATTTGTTTCATTGTAATTTTCATTCGAGTATTTCCCCCATTATCAGTCGATTGACGCAAATTAAAAATAGGCAAAATCCATTCGGAATCTCATTAAAATAAAAACAACAAAAAAAAACAAAAAAACAAAAAAAAAATAATGGATAGCTTTTTTAAATTGCGTCGGTGATTTTTTGTGAACAAATCGGAAGATTAGTCTCGTTGATGGTAGCTATTATATTATAGCAGAGGAAAATTTCAACTTTTTTTTTTTTTTTCAAGAAAATTTAGAATGTATCTGAATCGTGGGTCCTAGTCTACATGTCTAAGTCTAAGAACGTCAGAAGCTTAAAAGCTTAAACTTTTGAACATCTTCGGCTTAAAGGGGCTGAAAAACGCTTCAACAAACCCATGAATCGGTTGCAATAGACCTGAAAATTCGTGTCTGTAGCTTGGTTGACAAACAGATCGCAAGTTTTGGAAATTTTTTTGATACCTATTATGTTTTTGTGATTGTTTCAACGGATTGATGGATTTCTTGAAGCGTTTGTGGGCAGCCTCAGAGTGAAAATGTACTAAGTCCATTTTTGCACAACATAATAGCAAGCAAACAAAAGAAAAATCTTCAATTCTCCCAATTGTATTTGAGTCGATCCTTTCAGAAACCTCATAAGTCACTAGACTAGAATTATTCCGCAATCAATGAAGGAGGTTGTCTCATTGGCGATGCTGTTTTTGGACCTTTTTTAAAAAAAAGTTCCTGACAGAAAACGAAAAGAGCTTTTTCAATTTAGTTTTTTTTTTTTTTTAATTGTGTTAGGGGCTGTCTGTGGCTCTGGGATAGCGTGGGGGATGCGTGCTATGCTCTTGATCCCAGGGTCCGAGGTTCGATTCCCGGCACAGGCGAAACGGAGTGTAATGTTCCAAGCCTAGCACTGGTTTTTCAAAAATCGCATGTTAGGGGCACACTACATAATAAGACAATACACTCACACAAACACAAGAAAACCTCCTTGGTATCACAACGGGCCGATTAACAACGGCCTAAGTGGCAACCACTTCAACCTACCAACCTACCTAGGAGCTCTCTCCAGATCTGTCAGAAATGAAAAACTTCATATAAAAAATTTTCTGAAGCGTTTTTTTATATGAAGTTTTTCATTTCTGCTTCATTTCTGACAGAACTGGAGAGAGCCCCTGGAGAGGAATGAATGAATGTTAATAAAGAAGCACTTTGTTTTTTTATGTGAGGGCGGTTCAAAAAGTGGCCGTCGGCCGTCAAAGTGGATGCTCAAAAAAAAAAAAAAGGTGTAGTGCTGGCTGCCACGAATCCAGGTCTCCAAGTTGTCCGAAATGGATTTCGGGTATATTTTGTTGTAGTTCAGTGTAAAAAAAAAATAGTAAAAAATTTTTAAAAATTATGATTGAGGTTCAGGCCATAATAGTGACAATTCTGCTCTGATTCCACTTTGTTTCATTGAAATCGGTCCTGTTGAACTGGAGAAGTCGTAGCAGCCAGTTCGAAAAAAGTGGTTTCGAAATAAATGCGTTTAAAGTTTGAAGCAACGCTAAAATTACTCGTTTTAGTGCACATCTTACTCGACAAAGACGACTATATCTTCTAAACTATTTCGAATTTCAAAAAATCCTTTAAGTACGGTATTCTGAAATATCCAAGCAATAAAAAAATTCAAAAAAAAAAAAATAATGGAAAAAAAAAATTGGCCCAATGAGACAACCCCCTTAAAGGCTGCTTCATGGTAAAACCAATTAATGGAATTTTTTTGATCCTTAATTCGTTATTAAGGAGGAAGGAAAGTTTTAGCTTCCAAAATATCAACCATTTTCAACAAAAAAAAAACTTTACGGTGCAAAAAAAAAATGACTTGAAATGTTTTTAAAATGGCCGATTCAATTGATAAATGGCCGGTTGAATTTTAACTTGGCCCATTTTCACTCTAAGCAGACGAAAACTTCCTATAGTCAGCTAAACGAATTGATATATTGCTAGCAGTTTAAGCTAGGGGATCTTTAGGCTATTTTATTTCAATTTTAGATTTAAGATTCAAAAGGAAATCCGCCGCTAAAATTTTTTTAAAGTCTCTATTTCCGAGCAAAGCTCTGTTGTTCATGGAAGTGCCAAAGAATTCGATTTCAAAAAAAATAATATAGGGATTCATGAAGTTTTAGAAATGGCTTTGTAAATTTCTGCTCAAATAAGTGCCATATATGAATCTTTCCGCACTCATATATGTATATGAGTTTAAAAAGACTCAAAAATTGTGAGTGATATTTATTTATAAAATTCAATAAAAAATTAAATAAATTGAGAACGAATTCCAAAATTAAGTGTCAGCTAAGATAATGAAATTTGCAGATTTAATGCCTGGCTTACACTCGTCAGCCGTTAAGCTTAACTTTAGCTCAAAATTTCAAAAGGAATGAAATGGCGTCCTTGACCTATTATATAAGATAGGGCAACAAGTTTAGGACTGGCATAAGGCCTTTTTCGACAAACAGTTTGGAATCAAACATTGGGACGTTCGCATTCGAAGCTTCAAAAGTTGGTTAGGAATCGGTTTTGTTCGTATATGATTTCGGTATTAAAAATATAGTGAAATGTTCAGAAGAGAAGGGATATCCCGGCTGGAAACTTGCCTAGAGTAGTCTGGCAATTTTCTTGGGCCTAGCTAGATTTGCCACAATATAGATAAATCTAGGCTGGGTCTAGACAGGCCCCGGACTAACAATCGATCAGGCTTATCTTGTCCCTACTTCGGAGCTAGGTGAAATCGCCCCTACATTGTCGATGACGGGAATAGTCTAGACAGGGCCTATGTAATTTTCTGTAGATTAAGCTCGGATAGAAAATTCTATATCGGCGTCATCGTGGACCTAGTTAGTGCCGCCCCTTTAGTGGCCTTGTTTGGAAAAATCTAGACATTATCTCACTAGATTTTACTAGTTATAGCCCGTGGATATGTGCATTTTTTCCCGAGAAAAAAAATTTCAGACAAATTTTCTTTGTAATTCTCACTTATATGGTTTCCAGACTATTGCGTTAAACTGAATTTAGTACCTTAAGTAGACTTTAGTAGTGAGTTTAAACTGAGTTTAGGGTATTTAAATTCAGAAATAAACTCATGAGTTTAGGCATTCGTTGCTGCAACCCTTACATTTCACCACCTTTTTTGACAACGATGAAATTACCTGTTTGCTTCTTTTTTCAAATCTTTAGAGGTGAAATGAATTTTCATTTGTTTTAATAATAAAAATAAATAAAATATCTTTCTCTCCAATTAATCTTGTTTGCGCCCGGATTCGAACCTCAGCCTTTCGGGTTCCAAGGCGGAGGCCTATCCACTATACCACGATATCTTTTCGATCAATCAAAGCAAACATCGAATTTAAGTTCGAACAGGCGTGTGAGCTCGTAAACTCAGAATTTACAGTCTGAAAGGGTATTTTCTAAATTCAACTTAAGGAGCTACATATATTCAGATTTTAAGTTGACAGTCTGGAAGTCATATTAGTTTAAATTCGTGGAAATATAAAACTCGTACTTTGCGTGCGGAAGCGATATCGTAACCAAGGAGGTTCTATCAAGGTGAGATTATCAGCTAGGTGGAAACTTTAACTAATTCCCCGCCATGGGGACGTGAAAATAAATCTGTATGTAAAAAAGAGTGGATGACTGTATGGTTTCATTTTAATATAATGTATCTCCTATTTTACTACTAAATATTAAACCGACTTTCTGAGATATGTGAATATTATTATTTTCGAATTCGCCTTGTCCAAAAACGAAAAAATTTACCATGGGGATGGATTGGAAGATCAAGATAGATCCTAGACTGAAATAATAAGCTAGGCCCATTCTAACCGACGCATTGACAAATTAGAAAGGGCCTGGCTAGACTTTCCTGGGCAGGCCCAAGATATAACCTAGGTACATATATCTAGTTAAAATTTCCAGGCGGGATTCAATTCTTTAATTCGACGATTGCAGCCATAGAAGTTTGGCCGTAGGTACATTATTTATTGATTTATTTTATTTTATTTTTTTAAATATTTTCGGGAATTTCTTTTTAGATAAAGCGTCGTAAATCAAAAACTGGAAAAATCTCGAATGCATAAGAACGGATTTAATACGAGAACAAATCCAGCTATTTCTCAAGAAATTGAACTTCAAAAAGAAAAAAAGAAAAAATAACACACGATCTTATAAAAGCGCTTGCACAAAAGCTTTTAGAAACTTTAGAACTGATTTATTTGCAATATTTAAAACATTCCATGAAGCCATCCAAAATTATTGCCACCGCAAATGCGAGCAAAAACATTTAAGATAAAAAATAATCAAAAAAAAAAAAAGACACAAAAATCGCATCAAAGTAACGCGCATGCGCGAATGGCCAATCTTCGATTGAAACAATCGAAATAACACTTGAACTGCCTTCAACTCTGCACGAACGACATCGATTTAACACTTTAGGAAGCAAGTATTTTAATCGTTTAATCGTTGTTGCTGTTCTTGTTGTTGTTGCTGTTTTTGCTTCAAATGCTGGCGGGGTCATTTCTAGCGGTTTTAAACTTTTGGACTTTTTTCATCAATCAAGTCAAATGAAGTGAATTTTTTTCGGTTTAGTTTTTTTTTTCTCTTTTTTTTTTTTTGGTGTTTTTGTTGGAACCCATTAAATGGTTCAACAACCTAACAGAAGGGTGCATACCCGTACAGGTGAACTGATTATGCATTTAATCTGATTTAAGAAAATTAAAAAAGAACAAAAGCAGACAAACGAATAGCCGCTTAAATGATCAACAAAAATGCTTCCTGGTGATGCAGATGGATGAAGACGCCGAAAATGGAGATAAAGAAGGAGATGACGATGATGATGATGATGATGATGATGATGATGATGATGATGATGATCAATATCAAGATCATAATCGTGCAAATGACCATGCTTATGGTAACGATGATGGCGATTATCATGACGATGATGATGATGATGAAAACAATCATCAATAAAGAGCCTCCATGATGAGCGCTCTCGAAAGTGGTCGCTGTGGAAATGAGTTAACCTAATTCGGTAGACTCAATGAAATGATAACGAAATACGAAGTCAATAAAATATGCCGATAGAGATCGTGCATCGACAGGTTATTAAATCCCAAAAGCATCGGGTGACAACGACAGTCCCACCAATCTGTGTCTGCTGTGTCCCCACCATGGTCCACCACATGGTTCGTCGTCCAATACATATATGCATTAAGCACTTTCTTAATTGCCTAATTTACATTTCGTTGCATTTTTCATTTTGATTTTGTTCGAAAATTATCTTTGCCTAGCGCATCGGTTGCAATCCATCCGAGTGCAAACGAAACCCAATGCAATGCAATGCAAGGCAAGGCAAGGCAAGCCAATGTTGGTTGTGCTTCATTAGCGTTTTTGATGAACCTCTGGCGGGATAATAATGGGAGCACAAGTTGATATAGCTATCGTTGTTGTTATTGGTTGTTCTTGTTGTTTTTGTAACGGTTGGTGTTGACTGCATGTTGAAATAATTTCATTTGAAATTCATTTTTTCGGATAAGGCAACAAAAACAACAACAGCAACAAAAACAACAACAGCGTGCAGCAAAACACAACAAAAACGCCAAAAATCGTCAACAACAACATTTAAAATGTACAACAATAACTTTATTCGATTTACATACGAAATGAGCGCAATTTAGCTTGGTGGACCATCAAACAAAAAAAAAAAAAAAACAACAACAGAGAAAAGCGGTAAAAGAAGTAAAGGTATAGGTGTCGATTGACACAGCTTCTCACAACTTATTGTCCGTTATATTCCTTTAAGTTCTATCCAGGGACCTTAATTCGTACAGCTGCCCGTTTCCTTTATGAAAATGTTTTTTTCTTTTAACATTCAAATATGTTTGCATCAGGACGCATCATAGCAAGGCAATCGGTGTCTACGCTTGGCGATCTTTTCCGAGGCATGGACAGCGCCCAGATTTTTCATTTTACAAAGTTTTTTAATTTAATTTCCCTACACTATAAAAAAACAAAAAACAAAAAAACAAAAACTCCCTAAATGTTTTGTCCTACTATCCTATGTAGGTACACCCTTTTTGTTTACTTACGTGTTTTCTCATTTGCATAATGCTTTCAACGTCTTAAGGATAACGTTTGCGTTTGCGTTTGCGTATGCGTAAAAAGCACTGTCCTGTGATTAATCACGGTCGAAAGGCCTTTTAAAGTGCTCAACGAAGGATGTCATTCTTTCGTATCATCATCATCATCATCGTCGTCGTCGTTGTGCCTGGACATTCCGATTTCTCAAAAGTCTCAAAAGAAAGGATTATAAAAAAGAAAAAAAATTAAAATTATCAAAACGTTAAGGATGAGCAAGAGAGGACTCAGGTAGACATCATTCGATTCAACCCTTATTTATTTATACATACATATATGTACGAACATGCATATCTATGCCATAATAATTTACCTTGCATTTAGATCATCGAATCGGACCAGAGTCAGTGTCCTTCTTGTACGAGTGTCGTATGTATGCCTGCATCCGTGTGTGCCGAGAGTGCCCTCGGGACAATGAAAGATAGCTGCCAAGTCCAGCGATTTGTCCGAGAGCGGTTAGTGCAAGGAACCCCTTTTCCTTCGAATAAGAAGTGTGAGAAAAAACTTTTTCCTTTCTCATTTTATTTCAAGAAAATTAAAACAACCGAAATGAAGTTGATGCAGGATCCCCTTGCAGCAGCAGCAGCAGCTTTTTAAAAGGCAGTTAAAGTCCATCCCTCTCTCTCTCTCTCTCTCTCGATCTCTCTCGCTCTTGCACCCTCTCACATTGTCCGCAATGCCATTGATGTTCAGCTCATTATGGTCCATTTCAACTTCTTAAGACACAACGTCAAAAGAAGAAACGAACAACAACGAAAAGGAAAAAAAAATGAACTAATGAAAAAAATTCAATTCGATTCAGGTGTCTGCTTGTCTTATCCTTGTTTTACGTCGTCTTACGCTAAGTTAAGTTAGGTTATGTTGCGTTCCGTTTACGTTTTTTACGCTTTGTTTGGATCTCATATTAATATTCGAATCAATATGAATCGCTCCCCGAGTACGAGCGTGTGTGTGTGTGTGTGTCTCCTTTAGTGCCCCGAGATTTGCTTAAAACCATAGTTTATTTTATTGTTGTTGTCATTGTCATTATATTGAATTTTGTTGTTGCCTTTATTGTGCTTTTTATTCCCCTCGTTTTCCTTTATTTGGGATTTGTGTATTTGTTTCTTTTTTTGCTGTTTTTTTTTTAATTTTCTTCTTTTTTTTTGTGTTAATATATTAAAAGTGAAATTTCTTGTATTATCATTTCTGGCCAACAGGCCAGGCCACCGATCTTGTGCTGCTGCGACCTTTGTTGTCTTCCTTTGGTGTTGTTTCCCTTTCTTTTTCTATATTTATTCTTTTATTTATATATACATATATATATATATATATATATATATTATCGTTCGTATATGGACATACGGACGTGCATATAAACATATGTAGGAATGTATGTATGTAAAATAACATGTAACTTGGTCTGACATTTTCTGTTACAAGTGACAAGACAAAAGGGTCGAGTTTTGACGTTCGGGCAATTGCGTCATGCGTGATCTTGTTTTTCTTTTTCTTTGTGTGTGTGTGTTTTTTTTTTTTTGTGTTCTCTCTTTATTAAATTATGGATTCTGATTAAGAGGAAGCTAATCAAAAGAATCTTGAAGACTAAAGATACTCGTCTGACTAGATATTTAGGTCTGAAGGTTGCCCTGAAGTCTGGACGCCAAGGCAAGCTTAATATATTGGTTGAAAGATGATCCGATGATTCTAGGGTAAATTCTTTTGAGATCAGAGCTTAAATGTTGACTTCCTGGCAGATCTATAGAGTGAGAGAGAAATACAAAGAGAGAGAGAGAGAGACAGAGACAGAGACAGAGACAGAGAAGAGACAGAGGACTAGAGATTGCATGGGATGATAGAGATTGAGAGGAGTAGAGAGTAGAGTAGAATGAAAGAAAGTTAGAGAAGTAGAGATGAGATAAGGAGAGAGATGAGAGAGAGAGTGAGAGAGAGATAGAGAGAGAGATAGAGAGAGAGAGAGAGAGAGTGAGAGAGAATGAAAGAGAGTTAGAGAAGTGAGAGAGAGTGAGAGAGAGAGTGAGAGAGAGTGGAGAGAGAGTAGAGAGTAGAGAGAGAGTAGAGAGAGAGAGTGAGAGAGAGAGAGAGAGAGTGAGAGAGAGATGAGAGAGAGTGAGAGAGAGTGAGAGAGAGGTGAGAGAGAGTGAGAGAGAGATGAGAGAGAGAGAGAGAGTGAGAGAGAGATGAGAGAGAGTGAGAGAGAGTGAGAGAGAGAGGAGATGAGAGAGAGATGAGAGAGAAGTGAGAGAGAGTAGAGAGAGAGTGAGAGAGAGAGGAGAGAGAGGAGAGAGAGAGTGAGAGAGAGTGAGAGAGAGTGAGAGAGAGTGAGAGAGAGAGTGAGAGAGAGTGAGAGAGAGAGTGAGAGAGAGTGAGAGAGAGTGAGAGAGAGTGAGAGAGAGAGTGGGATAGAGAGAGTGAGAGAGAGTGAGAGAGAGTGAGAGATGAGTGAGAGAGTGAGGAGTGAGAGAGAGTGAGAGAGAGTGAGAGAGAGTGAGAGAGAGTGAGAGAGAGTGAGAGAGAGTGAGAGAGAGTGAGAGAGAGTGAGAGAGAGTGAGAGAGAGTGAGAGAGATGAGAGAGAGTGAGAGAGAGTGAGAGAGAGAGTGAGAGAGAGTGAGAGAGAGTGAGAGAGAGTGAGAGAGAGTGAGAGAGAGTGAGAGAGAGTGAGAGAGAGTGAGAGAGAGTGAAGAGAGAGTGAGAGAGTGAGAGTGAGAGAGAGTGAGAGAGAGATGAGAGAGAGGAGAGAGAGTGAGAGAGAGAGAGAGGAGAGAGAGTGAGAGAGAGTGAGAGAGAGTGAGAGAGAGTGAGAGAGAGGAGAGAGAGTGAGAGAGAGTAGAGAGAGTGAGAGTAGAGTGAGAGAGAGTGAGAGAGAGTGAGAGAGGAGTGAGAGAGAGGAGTGAGAGAGAGTGAGAGAGGATGAGAGAGAGTGAGAGGAGAGTGAGAGAGAGTGAGAGAGAGAGTGAAGAGGAGAGTGAGAGAGAGTGAGAGAGTGAGAGAGTGAGAGAGAAGTGAGAGAGAGTGAGAGAGAGTGAGAGAGAGTGAGGGAGAGTGAGAGAAAGTAGAGACACAGAGAGAGAGAGAGAGAGAGAGTAGTGAGAAAAAAGAGTGAGAGAGATAGAGAGTGAGAGAGACTGAGAGAGACTGAGAGAGAGTGAGAGACAGTGAGAGAGACTGAGAGAGAGTGAGAGAAGTGAGAGAGTGTTGTAAGGCATCTCTGTAGCCCCTTCTCATAACACGAAAAAATACCATTTCCTCCCGGCCGCAAAATTCTATTTTACTATTTTACTGGCCTGCTTCCTGGTTCAAATATGGCAATATGCCCTTTCAGAATATACATACATATGTCAGTCCTCATAGACCTAATTGCAGTTACTTAAAGAGGATTTCAAATATAGGCTCAGCCTTCACATAAGCCAAAGCGCCATTGTCAGTTTAAAGGAATCCCCTCGAAATTAAGGGAAATTTCTTGTCTTCGGTCAGAGACTTAGCGGGGGAAAACTCTTCAAAGTCTCATATCCCAAATCATATACAAAGAGGAGATGCCCTTAACTTACGTCAATTTAAGAGAGTTATCCCCACAAAACATTAAAGCTCAAAGCATAAAAGAATCAATGAAGAAGAACTCACAAAAAACGAAACGACCTAAAGAAGCACAATGAATTCTTTTTCGTGTACTTTTCGAGTTCGAGTTCTCGAAACACGTTCAGCACGTGGACAACGAGTTTGGATTTGAAAAGTGGCTTCCTAATCATGATTGCTTTAATCAGCAAATAGATTTGAAATTCAAATGCAATAAGAGCTTGTAAAAAAATATTCAAAAGCTTCCGGTTTCTACAGATCGTTTTTCTCTTTTCGTGGCACATTTTCGTTACATCCGAGTTGCCATAATCAATTATCGATATTCGATTTAATTATTGCGTAATGGCCTCAAAAAAAAAAAAAAAAAAACACAAGAATCTCAGACCCACATGTAAACGAGTCAGTCAGTCAGCCAGGCAAAATGGGTCCACGATTGAGCGATTTTGATGGATCGTACGTCTGTGCTGTTCCGATGCTAGCCATATACAAACACACACACACACACACACACGCACGAGATGGCAGAAACGGCCTTAGGAACTGCCTACCGACGTGGGCTAAATGCTTTTTTAGAATTTTTCTTTTCCCCGCCTTTCTGCTGCCCGAAGAGTGTCTCCATCATCCACAGCATTTTGACGTTGAACTCCGGGCCAAGTGCACAGTTGCCAACCGGCAAACAGGCGAACACGCGGCTCACGGACACGTTCATATCTATGAGCTTGGCTATATAATTACAATAACAATAAGTTTGGATGCTTGCACAACAATAACAAGAACAATTAATTTCATGCAATTTTGTTATTGTTTTCCTTTTTTTTAATATAATTTTTTTATTACATATTCCTCTTAAACTGGCCACTTGTTTGTGTTTGTTTGTGTGTGTGTATGTGTGTGTGTGTTTGCCGAATTCGAGTCGTCGCGCTCGCGCCAATCATGGCTCGTGTGGGTGTTTTTCTGCTCGAGTGCCTGCCACTGTCCGTCGTTGGTTGTCAGTTGTGCCCACTCGCGAGTGAGTCGTTCCTTCCCTTCGAAAATGCAAAAAATGTAAAAAAAAAAAAAACACTGAGAAGGCAAAAAAGTCGCACGCTTTGTAGGCTGGCAAGTAGGTTGTCCTCTTGCGGTATGTGAAGCATGCGCGCATGCGCAGCGACAAATTTGCAAGCGAAAATCGAAACTGCTTTCACAGATTTCCCTTCTATTTTTCACTTCTCATTCCCCTCCTTCTTGTTCTTTTTCGTTTGCGCCATCACCTTGATCGTCATCATCATCATCATCATCATCATCATCATCACGAACATCGTCAGCATCATCGTCATTGACGCATTGGCAAACCCAACAATATGCGCACAGTGGGACATCACAAAAATTCGCAGGCTCAAAATTTAAGGCATTTTGCACTTAAACTCCCCATGCACGCCTTTGGTGGTTGCTACCGATCATTAAAGCTGACAGAAAAAATCACAGGATCACTAGGCGTCTGAAAATTAACAATTACCATTTTTCGACACCAACTGGCGACCAACAGGCCGTCTTTCGGTCTTTCGCTATATTCTTCGCTCTCAATAAGCTCCGACACCGACTTCGTACGCCCAGCAGCGGTGCCACTTGGCGGTGGTCGAAGAAACTTTAAATTCGTAGCCTATAATTAGGCGCAGTTGGCCGTTTCTTTTGTTCAATTTTCCTTCTCACTCTCTCTCTCTCTCTCTCTCACTCGTCGTTTATTTATTTATTTTTTCTGTTCTTTTTTTTTATCGAAATTTTGCAGCCCTGAGAAATTCTTAATTAGTAATTTACGCCTTTTGGGAATTCTTCGGAAACTGATGTTTCTGTAGCACTTTTACTGGCCACTTGCTGTGTATGCCCGTTTCATGCTACCACGGTTTCTTCAAATTTTTAGCGTATTTTTTTTTACTTTTTATTTATTTATTTATTTTTTTTTTATTCATTTATTTCTTTCACGCAAGTAACGATTCGATCTTTTGTCATTGTTGATTTCTTTCGTTATGAATGCGCAAACAAGTTTATCAACGTGTAGCGCAATGTTTTATTTAATTGGGTCTATAAGAATGTGAAGAGCTTGTGCGAATTATAATGAGAGTAAATTACGCGATTCTTTGCGTCTCATATTGAGCAATATTTCTTAACTCGGAGAGTCATATTTGGTGTATGTGTAATACACATTGTGTATAACTAGTAAGGCAGCTAACTACCGAGTCTAGTTCGCTTTTAACTAACTCCAGATGATACTCGGTCGAAATAATCGAAGACCAGCAGAGCGACAAATAGAGAGAGATCGAGAGAGGTAGAGAGAGGTAGAGAGAGGTAGAGAGAGATATAGATTGGGATAGAGAGAGATAGAGAGAGACAGAGAGGGATAGAGAGAGAGATAGAGAGAGATCGAGAGAGGTAGAGAGAGATAGAGAGAGACAGAGAGAGATAGAGAGAGATAGAGAGAGATAGAGAGAGATAGAGAGAGATAGAGAGAGATAGAAAGAGATAGAGAGAGATAGAGAGAGATAGAGAGAGACAGAGATGGATAGAGAGAGACAGAGAGGGATAGAAAGGAATAGAGAGGGATAGAGAGCGATAGAAAGGGATAGAGAGAGATAGATAGATATAGAGATAGAGAGTGATAGAGAGGGATAGAGAGAGATAGAGGGAGAAACTGATAGAGAGAGATTGAGAGAGCGAAATAGAGAGATATATATGTAGAGAGAGCGAGAGAGAGAGAGAGAGAGAGAGAGAGAGTTTCGGAATGGGGAGTGGGGATTTGCTTTCCAGTACAAAGAGCCAAAGGAATGTGAAGTTGATTTGAAGGCCATTTTTTCCTCTACGAAGTTCTTCGTATAT
The DNA here is from genome assembly GCA_020466095.1 of Chlorops oryzae. NCBI lineage: Eukaryota > Metazoa > Arthropoda > Insecta > Diptera > Chloropidae > Chlorops > Chlorops oryzae. The sequence goes on from CM035806.1 coordinate 44,859,864, forward strand.
TAGAACCGAACTAGAGGAACACTCATTTTCTCTCTAAATGGGTGAGGCACGAAGCTATAGTATACAAAGTACAAAGCTTATACTCCTGACAGGCCGTTTATTTTTTTGGCTCTTTTGTCTGCCCGCCCTCTTTAAGTAGGTCAAATCAATTATAACCTGTTAAAGAATTTGAACTAAGTATTTGAATTTAATAGCTAGGTAAAATCAAGAATTAGAAATATTAATGACCCCTAATTAACGATAGTGTTTAATGGATTCAGACATACATATGTTACATATATACATATAGGGTACGCAGCAAAATTCATCTTGCCCAATGAATTTTCTTCAAATTGTTTTGACAAATTCATTCTCGATTCATTCACAAGGCACTGCCGCTAACACTTCCGATAATGATGACGACTGAGACGATGACAGCAACAACAGCAACAAAAACAACGCCCAAGACGGCTACGAATACAGCCGTAGAAAGTGTGGAAACAAGTGCTAAATGTGGTGGCAAACGCTTTTGATTTCCAACTAATTTGACTAACATCGCTAATGACGGCATTAAGCAAATAGAAAAATCGTAGCGTACATACGAAACCATACGAACGCACGGATAACGCATGCATACATAGTTCGATGAGTCAGGGTTCTTCACCGTTTCGCTTCTGTCGCTTTTGTTTGTCAAGCGCAAAGATTCGCTTCTCTTCACTTTCTCAAGCTGAGCTGCCTACACCGATAGAAGTGACTGCGGCAGCAACATCAGCAGCTGCTGTGGTCGGCTGGCAGTCTCAGCAGTCGGCAGTCGGTTGTCGAGCGAGTTCAAATATTGACCGGTGCAGCCGAATGCATTTGAAGCGCTGCAAACGCTTATTTGCATTCGCTATCGAAGCGACGAGTAATGCGCTGCAATTCGTCGAATTGTGGATACAAACCGTCACACAGCGACTGTTGTCGAGCGGAGGGAGCGGAGGGAGATTTTTCACTGTTCGCATGCGCATGGGAAAAGGCGTAGGCGAGCATTTACGGGCACATTTGAATGCATGCAAGTGTGTGTGTGTGTGTGTGTGTATGTGTGTGTTTGAGCAGCGAACCATGAAAATCGTCGTCGTGAAAGGTTGCGCATGCTCAGCTCGCTTGATGGTTTAACTGCCGCTTCTCTGACTGCCTGATTTATTTAATTTTATTATTTCTGTTTCGAGTTTTTCTTAAATTAAGGAAACAAAACAGTTTGTTCTTCAAATACAGTGTACTCTCTGTTTGCGGACACCCCTCTTAAGCGGACAATTTTTAGGGAAGGCTCTTAAAATTCCTGCTTCTCAAATAGTTTCATCTTGAGCGGACACTTTTTGGGAACACGATTTAGTGTTACTGTTTCTAAAATAACTATACATATTCCTCTTAAGCGGACAAATTTTTTGGCCCCGCCAGTGTCTGCTTGAGAGAGGGTACACTGTATTTCACTCTGTTTCTCTCTGCTTCTCTTGAAATGAAGCGAATTGAAGCGGCGCATTTGTTTTGGGCGGTCCGAATTCGTGCTGGCTCGTAACGATAGAGACTTCTTTCCACATTCGGACAACGCGCTAACATCTTTTCTGCAGCATGTAGTTATTTACGCTTCAAGGTCAGCGATAAAGGCTTTTAATGAATTTCGTTTTAATTAATTTAATTTTGATGAATTTAATTTAAATTTTAATTTCTCTTGCCATTTTTGTTTTTAATTATTTTGTAAGTAATTAAGTTCAATGGCTTTTTGGCTCATCCGTTCAACGATGTCTTTGCCGCAATTTGGCATTCGGTGCTGCTGCTATGCTCTAATGTTGTTGTTGCTTCTTAAGCTTAAGATTTAGCCTGATCTTCTATGCAGCGGCAATTAAAAGCGCTTGAATGTTGCTGTTGCTGTTGCTGTTGTTGTTGTTGTTGGTTGGTTGGTTGGTTTTTTTGCTTTTGAAAACTTTGCAATTCGACGAATGCGATTTCGTGGTCCGTTCGCTCGTTCGCTCGTTCGTTCGAAAATGTGCGCATTTCGGTTTTTCTTCCTTGAAAAGCATACACCGTCGAGTCATTGCGTCAGTCATTCAGTGTGTCAATCCGTCACTTTGACAACTCGCAAATAGCTGTAAATGATGTGTTAAGCTGAATATTTGCCTATATCCCCCCCCTTTGTCTGCTTTTGTGTTTTTTTCTTATAGATTTTCATAAGTGTTCAGCCAAATTGCGCTGACAGCTGCTGGTGCTTAATGATTTTTTATAGCTCGAAGCTTTTTTCGCTTACTTTGGAGTACTTAACCAAGTTTGGCCGATCTCAATGATTCTTTGGGAAATTTTTTTCTTCATTTTTCATTTTTTATTTTTATTTATTTATTTTTTTCTTTTTAATTTTTGTTTTTTTATGGCAAAGCAAAGCAATTAACTCTGTTTGCCTAATGTACGATACGAATAAGCATTTTTGAATCGACACACCTTCAAAGCTTTCAAAGATAGAGTCGATGATATTAAGTCTTTAACCCTTTAATAGCTCTTTCAGCACAACAATAAATTTAATAACTATCTACTGTTTTTACGATTATGGCGAAGATTGACAATTCAATCAAATAAATGCAGAGCATCAATTTAACTCCCTAAGCATAAAAGGGTTAAATACAGTGTACTCTCTCCTTGCGGAAACTCTTTTTAAGCTTTGATTTTTAGGGAATCCTTTAGTATTCTTTCTTCATAAATATGTATGTAGTTTTCTCTTAAGCGGATATATTTTTTTCGGTCCCTTGGGTGTCCGCTTAAGAAAGAGTACGTATATTGTAAGTATTAAGTATGTATGTTATGTATATAAAATTTCTCACAAAACCGAAGGCCTCAATTCGGCTAGGAATGAAAAACTCCATATTAAAAGAAAAGCTTCAGAAAATTCTTGACGGTAAAAAAGTATCATAATATTGTAGTGCTTTCTTGCCTAAAAATGCACATCGAAACCCAGGCTTTCCTAGCAGAAATAATTGAAGTTCAATCGTTTCTCGCAGAATAGTGACAGCTGATGTCAAAATAGCTTGTAGCTGGTTTAATAATACTTACAAATAAGTTCCCCTTTCGAAATTCAAACTAAAATTGAGAATTATATCAGCTGTTTTGTGCCGTCAGGGCTGCTTAGAATATTTTTATGATACCTTTTTTCCTCGGCGAAATAGCCTAGAAACGCGGCTATATCTTACCATTTTCATGAAAAAATAAACATTTATTTAAAAAAAATAATTAATTATTTTTCTAATTTCCAAATAGCTTATTTAGCTTAAAAGTGTTTCAAAACAGCTCATTTGAGGCATGCGTGATCAAGAAAATCCTATTGATGAACTTTAATCCTCATAATCGTCCGTGGAAATGCTCAATTCTTGAAGACTCTTCTCAAATTTTCGTCCATTTGACTGTCAATCAAACCAACGAGTCCTTGAGTCCGCCCTCCACATTCATCAAGACGATCGACGTAATCTCATTTAAGATTCAAAGACCCAAGAAAATGCATTAAAAATGCTTCTGAAATTTTTCTGATTTCTCGAGGTTTACAAATTGCCATTGAATGCGACTGATTTTCTCGAGAGGCTTGCGACAGAAAATACTTTTCTCAATTACGATTCGATTGCAGCTTTCAAAGAATTTCAAAGAAAAACAGAAAATTCATTAAATAATTTCTAGGAAATTTTCTATATAGAATTCTAGCTAAATCAGTCGACGTCGCATATTATATTTTCATTTGCGAACAGCAATCAGAACGGGACAGAAAAAGTGAAATAATAGAGAGAGAGCGAGAGAGCGGGAGAGAGAAATCTCAAAATTAATTAATACATCGGTTCGATTTGACAGAGCCACTCTTGAGTGCTGTGGCTTTTTTGTCCAACTGAATTTTCCCATGAACGATGTACTTGAGAAATTTCCTCCTATATTTATTTGTATTTTTATTATTATTTTTTTCCTGCTTAATATGCAATTATCTCTTAGACCTTCTCAATCATTTTATTACCATGATTAAATTCAAAAAGCTCCACTTTCTCAGTCCCTCGAATGCTGGGGCCAGCGGCGTGGCGCATGGCGTATTGGTGAGTTTGTACACGCGTAGCTGAACATATGCAAATTGATGTGGAGCGCCTTAGCCTGGCATCCGAATCGCGTGTCTAATGCTCTAGACTATGAGATTAAGATACGAGTTCGTACTAACTTTGTGTACAAATATGTTACGTCTGGCTGTGTGTTGGGTCAGTCTGTCCGTCTGTCCGTGCGCCTGTTCTATATAGCCACACTGACGTACAATGTTCTCATGGCGGGGCCTTGCGGTTGCGTATGCAAATTCGCCATCGACTCCTCAACGACGACGACGACGCCGACCACGATATTCAATGGAAGTCATTTAAAATTCCGAATAAATGCGTTAATTCTATTTATTTCGCGAATAAATTAAAATCTCAAATTGCAATGAAACAAATCAAATAAAATCAAATCAAATAATATGAAAAAAAATTAACAAGATAATCGCAAATTATATTATTTAAAAAAAATTTTTTTTTTTTGGAATTCGTTGTTGTTGTTTATCAAAACTTCATTTTAAGGATTTTTTTTCTTATACTTAGTATTTATTATTTTTTTAAATTTATTTCTTTATTTATATCCTACTATAAGCATATTGTTTTTTTTTTTTACTTTTTTTATTATTTTTTGCTTTGTACTTTGGCATTTCGAATTTGATTTAAGCGACTTCGATCGCTGTCTCATCTCAGTCTCAGCCTCAGTCGCGGTTTTAGGCGAGACTTGATCCGCGTGTGCTTAAATGCATTGAAGCAAAAAGAGAAAGAGCAGAAAAAAAAACAAAAAAAAAAAAAAGAGCAGTTGTACATATATAAATGAAAATAAATGAAGAGAAGAAGAAGACAGAAATGAACAAAAGTTGAAATGAATGCATTATACTATAACATTTTAGTATGATTGGTGATAATTTATTTAACTTTATTTTTATTAATGAACGAAGAAAACGAAAAAAAAAAAAAAAAAAAAAAAATAAAAAAATTAAACTTAAAAATAAAATCAATGAGACAAAAAGATCGCTATCAAGTGAACTTCGCTTTTGTTTAGTCCGGTGGTGAGATGAGTCCGACTATGAGTCACTGAATCACATCAAGAGAATACATTTTAGTTCAGAAGAAACAGAAGACGAAGTTTCGATGCTCTTTTGTCATTCAAATAATAACGAACAAAAGATTTTATTCTAATAAAATGCGAGAATATTGTATGTATGTATATATAAATCCGCTAAATATGAATAATAATCGGTAAAGGAAGTGTTCCGGAACTTGGTTCTTGAGAGCACCATCTTTTGTCTCCGATCGAACGAAGCATCACAAGAAAGCATAAGAAAAATAAACAGCCAACAAAAAAAAAAAAAAACAAAATTAAACTAGTCACCCATGAACGAGGGACCAACTAAGTAACTAGTGAAAATCAATAGCGTCTCGTTGTCTCGATCCTTCATGATTCATTCATGATTTGGCATGCAAATGGCAGGGAATTATTATTATCTATGTATGTATGTATTATTATTATCGTTTTGGTCATATACTCCTCAGTAGGCGGTCGATAAGGAAGAATCTGCAGATGACATCGTAGTCTGGCAGATCCCGCAAAACAGAAAAGCTTGCCTGCGTTTGTAAAATCCCAAGGTTGGGTCCTTGCGCTCTTCTACAAAATAAGGCAAATAAGACTTAAGTGAGTAGTACTCTTAGGCTGACGTTTTTAGGTACCAATCTATTTGTCCGACAATTTTTCTTTTCAGACGCAACATTCTAACTAATCGCAATATTTTTTAGGACTCTCAAAACTTCTCTCTAATGTCTTGTTAAATAATATTGAAAATAACATTAATTCGAGTAATCAGTAACCGTTGTAGGTAACACCCATAGAGCTTCCTATTAGCAGTCTTCTATATTTTCCCTTCATATTTTCAAGTCGCGTCTTTTTTCTCGAATTCATTCAACTAGGCTCCTTCGAAATCTCACTACGCCCCTGTTAAACAAAAAAAAAAAAAAAAAAAAAAAACCAAGAATATGAAATTAACAGCTTTAAAATCGGCATTTAAACGTGCTGCCTGGGGCGTTTCATTATTAGCCAAAAATAGCTGCAAAATTTGTATCTCCATAGTGATTAGATATTTCTGTTATTTTTCGCCTTTTATTGCAAGCTGAAGGACGTCGGTCCATTGACTGTAACTTTGCAGAGACAACCAGAGACATTTGAACACGGACACTCGCAAAGGTAATGACACACACACACACACACACACACACAGATAAAAACGCTCACAGATGTTCACATGTGGAGCGTAAGAGACATGAGCATGCACAAATGCTGTCATGTGTGGATTTGATTTCAGAGACCAATAAACATGCAAGTAGCCGTAAATGATCAAAAAAAAAAACGTAAAAAAAATTAAAAACGAAGAAATAATAAAGACAACAACAATAACAACAACAATAGCAGCAGAAATATAACAAGATAGCAACAATAATAAAATGTACTAAAACATGGAGCAACAATTACGACCATTGCGATCGCTCGTCTGTCCGTCCGTCTATCCATCCGTCCGTCTTCCAGCTCGAGTGTAAGCGATACAATTTAAATAGTATTCGCCTCCAAAGTCGGCAGCGATTTCGAAAATGTGTTGGACGCAATGTCCGTCCGTCTGCTGATCCGTCTGTGTCAACTTTGTGACAGTTGTTCAGTTCAACTAGCCGTTGTTGCTGCGTGTTGTTTTTTTTTTGCTGTTATCGCTTGGACGGAACAAACTCCACTGCTTGGGACCGTTTTTCTTCTTGTTTTGAATATGGGTTTTTTTCTCTTTTTTTTCAAACATTCAATCCAGGCAATGACTTTTCGCGTGCGAATAATGAGAAAATTTGAAAGCTATTTATTTTGTTCATTCATTTCAGTTTCTTGTCGGTTTTATTTGAGGAAAATCATTGCAATTGCGAATACATATTTGCAAAATCGGCTCACTTTCCTTGTCTTCTGTTCGAAGAGGCTCAAGTTCGCGTCTTAAGTCTTTCGTTTGGTGTAATTTAAATTTTTTTTTTTTTGTCTGCCAGTAAATAGTATTTATTAACCCTGTAACAGGCCAAATTTAAATTGATAAAAACACAAGTCCAAACAGATTTTTTAACTTATTTAACATTGAGGAGCTCAAAAAAGAATATCTCGCACACTCTTATTTTCCTTTATAGAGCAGTCAGTTGGAAGAAAAGGCTTTTAAAGCCGTGGTTACACTTATGAATTCAATTGAATTCGATCTTTGGTGAAAATCAGCTATTTTGAATGTGGACCTTGAGGACCACATTCCGGTTAGAGGGTTAAATACTTTATTGCAGAATATTTAAAAAAGAATGTTAGACCAAGAAAAAAATCTTGAAAAGAAAGAAAAAATTTGCGCAAAAAAAATCTTTGCATGCAAATTAAATGCAGTCATTCAAAAAGCTCATAAACTATAATTCTTTGTTAATTTTTTGAAAATTTATTTGCCACGAAATGCAATTAAATTTATCACTTATTAATTCAACATGAGTTCATTCATTGGTTTTTTTGTAATTTTTTTTGTTTTTTTTTTTTTGCTAAGTACCTATGTACATACATATTTGTGGGTGTTTCCTTAATGAAAGTATCACAAAATTTAATATATGTATATTCTTTATTATTAAATGAAGAGTGAAAACACTTGGGCCTCACATGATACCACGATGTTTTGCCACGAATAATGGGAAAACAAAGAAGAGCAGGAACCGAAAAAACGACAGAAACATCGACGACCTCAGCCGTATCGCATCGTAAGTTGGCATCTCAACCAGCTACGGCACAGAGGAAGTCCGTCTCCTTTGCGAGTAATTTCAAGAGAAAAATTTCGGCTTTTTTCAAAGCAACATCTCGTTCATTTTCTTTGGATTGGTTGGAATCATAGGAGCATTCCACATACGGGACAAATAATATTCATGATTTTTTATATGTTAAAATGTTTAATTGGATGAAATGATTATTTTAATGTAGGTACTCATATTAAGATACTTAATAGGATATAAGTTGCCATTTGGAAAATTTTTGAGTAATTATATTAGTTTTTCTCTATTTGTACGGGACAAAAGTATCATTTTCTGTGGAATGCTCTCATATTGCTTTGCATTGGTGTAAAGCTCCAAGGGAGAACTTTTGCAATAAAGAGCAAACAATTGGTCCCATGTTCTTCCCATGAACTTCTAAAAGAAACTATAAGAGAAGCGTTTATGTAATCTGTCAGAGCTTTCCATATTACCATGACATTTTCTCATATTCATATTCTTGGAACCTTTTTTAGATTCTAAAGCGTCTCAATTTACGGAGCGCGCACATGTCAGTAATAAAACGTGTCTATATATCAAACGATGACGCCACATTGCAATACTTAATTAAATTCAACAAAATTTTCAAAATGCCTTTTTACTTATGTAAATCTCTAACGAAGCGATATTTATTCAATGGGACATTAATATCGCACAAATGTCACTGAAAAAGCCAACGAAATGATTTTGAGAAAACGAAAAAAAAACAATTTTTTTCTGCTTTTTAATTTTATTATTATTAGGTTTTTTTCTTTTTTTCAATATTCATTTCATGGCTTAAGAGATAAGCAAACGCAAAGTATCGTTTCCACGTCGAAATTTCTTTGAAAAAGTCAAAAAAAAAAAAAAAAAAAATCAATTCAACAAAAGACAAAAACGATAAGAAAATACATATAATAAAAAAATTATGAAAATAAAATCCAATGATTTATTGGAAATTTTTATTACGAAAATGAAGCAAAGATTCGAGGAGAAAAAACTCCAAATCAAATGTAAGAAGAAAGAAGAATTTGGAAATAAAAACAACAAAAAAAAAAAAAACAACAAAAAAGCCGACATGATGCAGCAAAAGGGTACAGCTGAAGCGCAAGTTGTAAAGTCAAAAGCGCGTCTGAAACGCATCGGGAAGGAAATTTTCTTTTGCGGCATGTCGCTGTGTCAGTTTGTTTTGATTTTCAATTTCGACGTTCAGTTTTCGACCCTTTTCCCGCAACACTTTCTTCTTCGTTTGTGCTAATGAAGTGCATTCAAAGCAAAGGGGTGCGGGTTCGAGCTCGGTCTCTGGTTAGCGTTAGAGCTATGTTTAGGCACTTTAAAAAAGGGTTAAGGGTTGTTTTTGCTTCTCGCAAGCGCTGCGGAAGTAAATAACATTTCTTCTCCTTCTTCGCGCGTCTCCCTCTCCCTCTCCCTCCCGCTCTCGCTCTCTCGCTCTTTGTCTCTGCCGTTGCGTTTTCTTCTGTAGTGCTTTCTGAGTCACTCTTTTTGGGATATGAAAAATTTGTTTCAGGTGATTTAACTGCAGCCAAAATATTGAAGCATATGTCGGCATGTCGCATTGCGTGTCGTCATTGTCGAAAATTGTCTTATATTCATATCGGATTTCAGTTTACAACAAATTATTATGCTTTGACCTTTCTTCTGATTTTTTTTATAAGTTTTTTTTTTATTTATTTATTTTTTTGTGTTTTCCTTTTCTGTGCGACTTTCTCCTTTTGCCTTTCGGCACTTCAATGTTGCTGCGTAAATTTGCATATTTTACGGTTTACTACTGCACTTCCCGTTCCTTATTAGCGCGCCTGCGCAAAGTCTCACTTTCCAGCGTGTGAATTGAATTTTTTTTCGTCATTTTTTCTGTTTTCTTTTCAACATTCTTGTTTATGAGTGCTTTTTTGCAGACACTTAAAGAAAAAATAAAAAAATAAAAAAATAAAAAAATAAAAACGAAGAAAAAAAAGACAAAAAAAGACGAAGGTGCTACCGAATTTGTTACGGCGTCAGCTGGCCTTACAAAAACACACTCCGCCATTTCCTCTTTTAGCGAGAACTCACCGAAGTATTTTATTTGAAATTTTCCCCCCTTGCACTCTCCACTTGCATTTCCGTTGCTTGGATAAATAGCCGCCGCACGGTGCTTACAAATGGTGATGCATCGCTATCGTCGCCGCCACCAGCGCAATCGCAATCGCAGCCACCGCCATCGTCCTCCACGGAGACAATTACGCATGCGCACAACGCGCTCCACATGTCATTAGCCACAAGCAGCGGCAGCGGGGGTGGCGGTGCCAGCGGTGGCGGCGGCGCTGGATCACCGGATCAAGTAATCATACACAATGGCAGCTATCAGCTACCGGCCTCTGCTGTCTCAACACGCTACTTCGAGCATCCTCATTTGACGACCATCGTCTCGGCTGCCACACCACAAACGTTGCTCAGTCTCTCCCCCACAGATGCAGCAACGCATCCGCACGAACATAGCCATCATCATCAGCAGCAGCAACAGCAGCAGCAGCAGCAGCAGCAACAGCAACAGCAACAGCATCACAACCAACAGCAACAGCAGCATCACCACCAATTGCAGTCACAACATTTGATCGAAGCGGCGGCGGTTAACCTCGGTGCGACGCATCAGGTGCATCAAGTCCCGAACGGCGTCGGAGGCACATCCTTCGTCTATGAGTATTACAAAATACCCGATAAGGATACGGATGCGGAGCTGCACTGGAGGTAAGTTGGAGCGCAATTGCCGCTCTTAAAGTTCCATCCAATGACGTCATTCGTCGATTTGGTTTTTCGTCATTCATTAAATCTGTGTTTTTTTTCTTCTGTTTGTTGTACATAAAACTAAATGCAAATTCTTATGACGTCCGATTATTTATAAAAACCGAAATTTTAAGTGAAAAAAAAAAAAAAAACAAATTATATATATTTTGATTTTATGGTGCATATAAAACGAGCAGATGAGGCTAATAAATGAATGAGCAGAAAAAAAGCCGAACAACAAAAACAATTTTGCGGCGAAATGACATCATATCGCAGCGTAACGGCAACTCGATTCATCGATTGGGCTTAGTACGTGTGTGCCGAAAGACGATGTTTTATGGAAGGCAATAGAGCACTTAAATAAAATCGCATTTGGCTTGGAAATTCCGAGCAATTAAACGCCAACTCTCGCTGCAATTATTTGTCGCTTTTGATTGTTCATACCTTTTTTTTCGCCTTAAAAATCTGATTCACAGCCAAAAAGTTCAAAATTTCATGGAATTTCAAAGAGAGAATACTTTAAAAATCGATAGGATCGCCTAGAGATGGGTATACTTCGATATAGTCGCAATCCTAATCGGTCGTAAGCCAAGCCGATAGGTTCGTTGAAAGACTGATTGGCTAAGGTAGATATTTTCTTCGAAATTATTTTGAAAAATCTCGCAGAACCTATTGCAATTTGGTATCAACCCCCTCGAATGAATCTCGCGACCGTTACAAATAGCTGGAATCTCGCACTTTCGCCGCTCCCTCTCCCTCACGACGCCTCACTGTACAACAAACAGTCATCGATAACAGTGCACATCACGAAAGCATAAAAAAAATATTAACTCCCAATCTAGCAGAGAAGTGGGCGAATGCCTGAGACAGACACGTTTTTTCTAGGGATCTTCAGTCAAGCCTTGTACTTCATATACGTATATTGTGGAAGTTGTGAGGAAACTGAAAAATCTAAGCATCCCGAGATTCGTATCTCTTGAATTCTTGAAGGAAAATCAAAATGATAAAGTCCCGGCTTGAAAATTGCCTAGAGAAGACTGGTTTGGTTGGATTAGCTTGGGCCCAGCTAGATTTGTCACAATATAGATAAATCTCGGCTGGGCTTAGACCGGCCCTGGACTAACAAATCTTGATTCGATCAAGCTCATTTTTGCCCTACTTTGGCGCTGGGTGAAATTTCCCCTATATTGGCGATGATTTTTTTTTTTTAATTCTCACCTAGTTTAAATTCGTGGAAATATAAACGGTGTACATTACGTGTTGAACGTTAGCTTTGTGCAGGTACGATATCTCAGACCTGGAGAGCTATTGACAGTGGCGACAATCGGTAGTTTGAAATATCGATAGTATTATTGGAAGGATATTTTAAAATTTAAACTAATTTGGTTGGCAAAATGCTAGTATTTTCAATTAAGCACGATTGACCTGTCTTACATTTGTAAGCACCATATGAATGTTTTACATTTCAAAATTAATGGTGGTCCTATAATAAAAACTTTCCTAATTTATAACATGTGATTATGTACAAGGAGCCGAATTTCAAAGCTTGAAAACTATCGATAGTTGCGACCATCGATAGTTTCGATAGTCGATAATCTGAAATATTGATAGTATCGATAGTACTATCGGAAGATATATTTTAAAATTTAAACTAATTTCATTGGTAAATTGCTAGTGATTTCAGTCAAGCCTGTTTGAGCTGTTTAACATTTAAATATCAATCATTTGAAAGTTTTGAATTTTAAAATCGATGGTGGTCCTACATATAATAATTTAATAAAATACTTCCTCAGAAGCCAAAAAAGTAAAACCTTTCTTACTCAATTCTCCATACTTTGTACCCAGGGGCCCTATTACAGTTTTCGTAAACGCAAAAAACGCAGCGCCATCTAACATTTTGTATTGAAAACTGTAATTGGGACCCAGCACTGATGCTAGGCAGTATTTTGGTGACTCTTTTCCCTTGGATATTGAAAAAAAAACCCCTTCATTTCTGTTTTATTTGGGAAAGTGATCAGAAAAAATCCCTTGTAATAGTAGGGGAGCCCAAGAGAGGATTTTTGCAGTTACTCGAGCGTGTCAGAAAATAATATGGCGAGAAAGCTTGCACCCTGTTATATGGCCCCACCATATATGAGCGCTCAATATTGGGGTGTACGTTGAGGGCAGCCCGTCAGATTAGTAAAAAAAAAATCGATCCTCTGAAAAACTCGAGCGCGTCAGATTAAGAGAAGGCAAGTTGAGTAGATGTTAAAAAGTGTATATTTCAATTCTCTGACAATTTGAGCGTGGCATAGGGAAATAGGTGAGTACCAAAGTTGCAAAAAAACACGCCAACTCGAAATACTCGAGCGCGATTGGTTTTTGTTTTATTTTGAAGGAAATTCTTTAAGGATCACGAAAAACATATAATCTGACGTTTTTCGTGGGGCAAAGTAGGAAAAAATGACGCATTTAATCGCAAGCTCTGTAGTGTATTCAAATGATTTTGGGAAATTAAAAATTTGTATTCCGTGTCAATAAAGAGCTTTTAAAACTGAAAAACTGTGAATCGCGAATCCTTTTCGTTTCCTTTTTCTCTCTCTCTCTCTCTCTCTCTCTCTTTATAAATAATTATATATAGATTGTTTTTGTTACATCTAATTATAAAAAGAAACGAAAGAAAAATTTGGTCTTTAAATTGTCAGTTTAACAATAGGCCTCCATGTAATTGTCAGATTATCATTCAGGGCGACTAAGGCATCTGGTTGATCCCTCTACATAAAAATCTGACGCGCTCGAATATCTCAAGGTTACCGTTTTTTTTTTACATTTTCAAAAATCATTCCTGAGCTTTGGCCACCTCCAAAACGTCAGTCATTGAAATAGGACACTTTTAGGAGTCCACTTAACATTCACTGTGAATATCTGACACGCTCGAGTAACTGTCATTTTTCTTCTTTTTCCACCTCTAATTATGGCCAACCACCTCCAATTAAACGTCAGATTAATATATATAGGTTATCAGGAACATAAAGCGCGTTTACTGTATCCATGGGCGCAGCCACGCGCGATTTTGGGTCAACCCCGATTCCAGAATTTTTTTTAGGGGATAAGGAAAAAAACGAACCACACAGCTTACTATTTTAATCGCGTCCTACAAACTCTTTGATTAAGTTTTATGATGCAATAATTTTAGTTCTTACCGAATTTCACTTGAACGATCCAAAAAGTTCGATCAGTCAATTGCGGGACATTGCCTTACAAAAAGGCGAATTTCTTAATTTCAATATGAAAAACCAAAGTTTAGTTACGACATACTGTAACCCTGTGACAAATTTACAAGCTGAAACATGATCTCAAATATGCTGTTGTCCTAAGATATATGCTAGAAATATTTTCAAACTTAAGAAGTAACGCGGGATAGGAATTTCATACAGATCTTAAGATCAATGAAAAAAGCTTTATCAAGTGGACTTATTTCGCAAAAACCTAGTCGTACATGTCTCTAGACACGAAGCACATGTATGAATACTAAATGTTGATATTATTATATTACCTTTAGTTACCTTTTGTGGATGCATTTATGTCAACGTTACCAATCGCTTTTAAAACACAAGAAATTCATTCTTGTTTTAAAAGATTATTTTCCTCAAAGCGATACTGCAAAAGGCATTATGATTGCTAAACAAATTTTAAAAATCTTTCAGTTTTTATCAAGATGATTTAGAGGCAAATTTTGATGATTTCAAAATGGAGCTAAACTATTTGGTAGAACTTCCAATGATAATTGGTAGACGAAATTGAAATACAAATACAGTTTATCGCTATAAAATTTTGTAAAAAAAGATTTTACCAAATATTTTTATTTTATTAATCGTTTGGCAACACTTCCATAAACTATTGGAAATGAGGATCGTTAACAACTCTACACGCCGACTCAAAAACATATCTTAGATCTACAATTAAAAAATTTCAAAAATGGCTTAGCAAACTCCTAAAACGTACATTAGATTTACTCCCAGTGAAGAGACATACTGATTAAAATTGCTGAAAGCTATCGCCAGACTTAACATGCACTTTAAATTGAATAAGTTCCTTCGAAAATACTTTTTTTACTTTGTACACCTTATAAAATGTAAAATATTTATGTAAATATTTAATTAATATTTTGCTAAGATTTTTCGAAAATAAAAACCAAAAATATTTAGAAAAATTTTCTCGAACCCCCCCCCAATTTGAAATCCTGGCTGCGCGCCTGACTGTATCAATGGTGACGCGCTCGAGTCAGCCCCGATTCTAGAATTTTTTTTAGGGGGGGAAAAAACTGAAACATGCCGCCCTACTTATAATTATTTTTATATTATCGAGCAAAAAAAAAAAGGTCTTCCGCTCGTTCACGACCAAGTGCCATTTTGAAAGAAGTGCGAGAAAAAAAAAAAAAAAAGGTCGCTCACTGCAACGAACCCCGTGACAAGAATTCCGCGCCCCTGGCTTACATTACTAGCCTTACAATATAAGCACAAAGGTATTTATTTACAGATACATACAGGATTCAAAATGAAAAAAAGGACTTCATTGCTTATTTCGAATTGAAATTACAGTTTAAGTTTAAGAAATTTTAAGGCCCATGTATGCAATCAAGCATGTTCGATCTTTAACATACAAAGTTAAACATTCTTCAAGCAGACATGATTGCAAGCAATTATCGCAGAAAAATAATTTATTTGTAAAAATTACGGTTGTGTTTTTCATTTCAAGTGCATTAAGTTTAAAAAATTTTACTTCAATTTTATTTAGTGTGCCATAAAAATCAAATTTTTCCATTTCATCACATACTCAAACTATCACGGCGACTTCCCAATGAGTGAAGGAGGACGAGGCTTGCGGTTAATTAGTTTATTGAGAATGAATATTACAATAAGATTTCGGTTTTAAAATCGTGCTGCAACAACGATTTTACAATTACTTGGCAGGGTGCCATTAAACAATAAAAAATTCAAAAACAAGAACTCTAATTACACTTTAAAAAATTTCAACGACAATGGTATCAAATACTCGAATAACAACAATTTATGATATAAAAAAGATGAAGATAAATTCTGATTAAAATTCGCAATCTTTCGCCTCTGTTCCTGGTCATTGAATAATCCTTTCCCATGCTATCGAAGTTGTAGCGAAATCGATACATCCGATAGATTTTGTGGGCGAAAGCCGGCGATTACACGGTGCGACTGATTAGTTCGATGATCGTTGCACACGTTGATTATACATATATTAATTCCCCATTTATACTGTGCACCGCGACACATACCCTTTCGACAGTGTGAGTCCCGCTTAACTTTCATTTCCACACAATATCGCGCATCACAATAGGTGCGCAAAATTTGCGAGGCTACGGAAACTTTTTTCATAAGGCTGGTCTCCAGTTCGGTAAGGAATGTCAGCAGAAATTTTCTATTTTTTTCTCCGAGGAAAAAAGGTAGTACTACAGAACTTTTTAGTGCAACAGAGGCAATCTGTCATATGTCACATGTGTCCAAAAAGTGAAACGAAACACAGAAATTAAAAAGGCGCGATTATAAACGTTCAGAATAAAAAGCGCGCAAATTCTTCTACTCTCTTTAATAAGCGATATTAATTGGCGTTTATTCTCGTTTGAGAAATTTATTAAGCGTTTTTGCTTTTTTTGGGGTTTTTCTCCATGTTTTTTTGAAAAAACCCGAAAAATGGATGCACTATTTCTATACAATCACAGCTGACCTACCTCACTTGTCAAAATTTCTCCAAGAAACAATTCATTTGCAATTATTTCTGCTGATAGCCTGGGTTACCGTGCACATTTTATGTCAAAAAAACGTATTAAAATATGTACTACTTTTTTGCCGAACTGGGGACTGCATGCAGAAAATTTCTTGAAGAAATATTTCTTAAGCATTTCTTTGGCTTTTTTTTATATGGAGTTTTTCATTCCTTGGGGAACTGGAGACCAGCCTATACAAAATAATTTGCGAGCTCGCAAAATTTCTGAGGGCGCAAATTTTGCATACCTGCTTGAATACCACTCATAATTTTATGTTAAAAATTATTTTGGGTGAAATATGGTATTTAAGGCCATCAAACACGAAAGCCTCCTTAAACACGTATGGGAAGGCCGTCTTCTGAATTTGCCGCCCTCTGAACTTGCCGCCCGGGGCACGGAACCAGGCGTGCCCCCCCCTAGATCCGGGGCTGGCTCGAGTATTGCAATATGTCCATATTTTTTTGACCATACATTTTTGACCATTCTTACACGCTCTCATCCCCATTAAAATGGAAAACTTTACATAGAATTTTTTTTGTTTAAGAACGTAAACTTCACAATCCAATAAGTTTCCATGACGCTTTAGTAACTGCAAGTTTAGCATCTCGGGCTCCCCTACAATAAACATTTGAAGTGATTTTTGGTAAAATCGAAAAAATCACTCAAAACGGAAAAACCCCATCGTTCTGACATCAGTGCATATAATAAGTGTTTAGCATGACGTTTATAATTCTCATTTGGTTTGTAAAATGGGACACTTACGACTCGCAGAATTTCTGAAGGTTTTTTACGACGTGATGAAGCAATAAGGTGTGTAAGTTTGTCTTTTTCATTTGCTCGATAGATTTCAATAATCGATATTTTTAAGAATCGATCATTTCTATGATCGATAGGAGGCCATTTACACGTTAAGACATTTCGATAATGAAACACACTTTTTGTTGGATAGGGACGCGCGGGGATGTATCATTTTAATAATCGATAAGTTCAATATTCGATAGTTTTAATAATCAATATGTTCACTAATCGATTGTTATAATCAATTGGTTCAATAATCGATTGTTTCAATAATCGATAGGTTAAATAATCGACATGTTCAATATTCGATAGTTTCAACAATTGATAAGTTGAACAATCGATGCGTTCAATAATCGATTGTTTCAATTATCGATAGGTTCAAAAATCGATAGGTTCACTAATCGATCACTTTAATAATCGATTGGTTCAATAATCGATAGGTTTAATAATCGAAATTTCAATTAATCCATCGTCTATACAATCGATAACTTCAATAGTCGATAGGTTTCGCCAATCAAAAGTTTCAATAATCGATAAGTTCAACAATCCATAATTTCAATATTCGATAAGTTCAATAATCGATTGTTTTAAAGCCTTTCTTACTCAAATTTATACCTTGTCACCATAGATGAAATACGTAGTTTAAAACTGCGCCTATAATTCTCATTTGTTTTGTAAAATGGGAAACATTAGACTCGCAGAATTTCTGAGGGTTTTTTACGACGTGATGAAGCAAGAGGTGTGTAGGTTTACCTTATATATTGGTTTGGTAGAGCTAGATACCTATGGATAGTTTCGATTATCGAAAGCTTCATAATTCGAATGTTTCAATAATCGATCGGTTCAATAATCAGTCGTTTCGTTTATCGATATTTTCACTAATCGATACTCAAAATTATGGATAGGTTCAGTTGCACAATCCAATTAAAATTTCCAGCCGAGGTGTTGCGTTTCATTGCAAATACACCAAAAGAAGCTTGTTGTTAAATTTCAGCGGCGAGTCTTTTTTACCCTTCTTTTTTTGTGGTGCGTACAAAATTCCCTTTAGTAAATGCGGATCCAAATTTACCTCCGTTCCACCACTGAGCCACGGAAGGCCTCTACTATATCGATAGCTTCAGCGTCAACTGGTGTCTTCTTTTTTATCTTGTTTTTCATCTAAAATATATTGAAATTAGATGAAAACTTCTTATTCGTTCGTGTTGTTGCGTCAAAATTTGATTTCAACGTCAAAACATGGGCAAAAAAAAAAAAAAAAAATTCAATTCAGATCAAAAACTTCTCGTTTCTAACGAACCTTCACCTTATTATTATCAAGATCCTAAACTTACAATTTTTGGAAATTTCATCCTAATTTTATTCAAAAAGAAATTCCCAATAAAATGGAGACGAACCTCTTCTTGGTGAATAACTATAGAGAAATCTTCTAAGCTTTGTTCTCATTTATGGGATATTAATGTGGTCTTTTCGCTCTGTGTAGGAGAATGTATTTCTACGCGTATAGCTCGTCACTAGTACATGTGATAGGTACACCAGAGCAGGAGTGACTCTAGCACTAGTGCCATTCACTGCAGGGAAGGAAAAAATATGATGTGTGTGCATGCATGTGCTTTTCTGTATACCTACATATTATATATACACACATATGTATGTATGAATGTATCAATGTGCGTATGCACCCTGAATGAACCCTTCAAATCTTTCAAAATGACTGCCAAAAAATAATCGCCCTTCACTGTCGGTAGCATTGTCTCATTAACGCACTCCATAATCAAAAGGTTTTGTGGTCACAAAAAGTCCACCTAATTGACTGGACAAAATCCCAGAATTTCATTCATTAAAAATGTAAAAAAAAAAAAAAAAAAAAACGCACACCAGCACACAAAATAAAAGGAGAAAAGTTAAAAATAAAATTTTAAAAACCAAAAGAAAAAAAACATAAAAATTTCAATTCGAAAATTAGGCAAACCGATTCGTAAAGAAATTAATTGGAAATTTCCATATTCTCTGGCTCATTATGCTCTGTGTCAAGTCATGTCGCTCGGATCGGATCGGATCGGATCGCTGCCTGTGTCCATATGCCTAGGCCTATTTATGAACATACGTATTTACCATTGTCATTCGGGTACGAATAATATGCAAAAACGAAGCTTTTGACAGCAGCCGGCGGCGCTGCTAGACGAAGTCCAAATCGAAAGGAAGTCGAATAAATTATAAAGAAATTCGCTTTTATTTGAAATTAACATGAAAATGCTTAATTTTGAAATGGTTATTTATCTTTCGGCCAAAGACAGTGGACAGTGGAATCGGTTCGGTTCGGTTCGGCTCGATTCGATTCCATTCGATTCGACGCGATTCGATATTATTTGAGTTGAGTTGAAATGATTTTGATGAAACGAAACGCTCGGAAGGTGATAACGCGACCACGAAGCGATTGGACAAAGAAAATCATATGAAACTGTTACAATAGCGTAGAAAAACACCAACAATAATAATAACAACAACAACAACAGAAAATCATAATAAAAGAAAAGAAAAAGAAATAAGATTCGAACTGCTTTATAAATCATTTTTGTGTCAATTGGAACCCACTGTGCACTCGTCGCCGCACTCTCCTTGAATCGCAACGCGCTGCTCAAGCAGTGAGCAGTGGTGAATAGTGAGGCCTTTCGAGAGTCTGCTGCGTGACTGCGATATCTTGTCGGGGTTCTCGAATTTCCGATAACACTTGCTGATTGCCGATTGTAAATTTAAAAAAAAAAAACAACAACAAAAAAACTCCATTTTTTCTATTCACTTTTTTTTTAAACATTTTATGACATATGCCAGAATTAATAGAGTAAGTAGCCACACCCAGAAATGCATTGCTCAAGGAAATTAAGCTTGTTACTCTGCTCCACCTTCCATTACCATTACTACCGCTGCCATAACAACTACCAATAGTCATATAATATTGTTGTTGTTGTTGGTGTTGGTGTTTTTGTTGTTGTTGGTGTTGGTGTTTTTGTTGTTGTTGCTGGTTTTGTATTTGCTACAATTTGTTATTAATCATTT
Organism: Chlorops oryzae; assembly: GCA_020466095.1. Classification (NCBI taxonomy): domain Eukaryota; kingdom Metazoa; phylum Arthropoda; class Insecta; order Diptera; family Chloropidae; genus Chlorops; species Chlorops oryzae. Next base: position 44,880,138 of record CM035806.1, read on the forward strand.
GTCCATAAATCTAAGTGGAGCACATTATGACACCACCAACAAGCAGCATTTACAATAACAACAATTATAACATGTCATAAAGAGAAACAAAGCAACTGCAACAACAACAACAACAACAACAACAATAACAAAAATGTCACCCTGTAGAGCGATCGTGGCTTTCAACACCATAAAACCGCTACCGACTGGAGCACTTATGAGTGAGTACCCCTGTGCTGTAGCGTGCGTTTAATGCTTTATCTGATTTATACGTCTAGAAGGGGGAAATATAGTTAATTTCCAATGGTGACAACTCATTAATACACGTCCGCACCGTCCATTCGGCTATCGATCTTCTAAAATATCAGTTCTAAGCCACAAAGGAATGTCGAGAGTAATGAGTAGAATTGCCCGCCGCCATAGCGTGATACATCAAGCCTTGTTGTTTGTCATTTTGATTTCTGATAAAAGAGCTTTTTCCCCCCGCAGCCGCCCCCTTCCGTTCGTGACAAAACGGTTTTTTACTTTGGTTTTTTTGTTTGTTTTTTTTTTGCGTTAATTCTTTTAATTTTTTTATTTAAATTTATGATTTATTTGATTAGACTTCCAAGGCTCAAAAAATATCCATTTAAGCTTTGGCATTTCAGCTTTTTACATTGAAGAATTTTAATTCAATAGATTTTTCGATACTGAACTTTGAAACTGAGAAAAGCGTTAATTGGCCATATTTATTGCTCCTTTCGAGACATATTCTCACAATGGAATACATAAGTAAGTATATAGCAAGGAGGGTTGAAAGCTCTCCACAGTGATTTCGAACTTGGCGGTGGTCGGTGTTAGGGCGATTTTCTTTGTACTTATTTTTTTTAATTCTTTTATATGCTTTGAATAATTTAAAAATGGTAAATTTTGCCAATGAAATAAAGGAAAAAATTAAAAAACTTTGGAACACAAACAACCTCCCGCCCATCAGATCGCAACGAAGAGATCGCACAACAAAGCCCCGGCTGTCGAAAGCACCATACCTTCTTTAAAGACCAACGTTCATTGAAATCTTATTAAAAAACAAAAAAAACCCTCGATATTTTTGTGGCCATCACGCACGAAATGTGAATAATTTTTTTGCTTTTTCTATTAATTTTTTTCTTTTTATTTTAATTTCGGATTGACAATAATTTTTCTTAAGATCAAATTCAAAGAGCTGACTGACTTGCGACCTCTGCGGTTTTTCATATAAGTATTCTATAGAAATTGGACTGAATCACTTAATTATGATCGACAATTCGCATATTTTTCGCAGCAGGTGACTCAAAAAGATTGAAAACAGAAAATACAAAAAAATTAAATACAAATAAAAAAAAAACTATTGACAGATGATATTCAATAAATTAATATGAAAACAACTCTTAGCATTTGAATTGAACATAAATCGTTGGTTTTTTTCTGCATTTATTTTTCAAACAGTCTTCAATTTTCCATTAAATAGAAATCCTATATTTAAGATGAACATTGGAAACATTTTCATGGCAACATTGTGATGAGAGATCACGACGATATACATAGTGCAGGAACATGTTGCTCCAGCATTCCGTATGATTAGTGATAGATAGAGATACCAATTCCTCGGGAAGGGACGCTAGATTTGAAGCCTTCAAACGATTTCAAAATTAAGAATGAGTCAGAGTACTACTTTTGGAAAATACAAAAAAATCTGAGTAGAAATGACTGAAAAATCGGGATAGTTTCAGTAAAATTTTGGACGATTTTTTTGATAAAAACTCTTTTTTTTTTTTTTTTTTTTTTTTTTTTTGTAGACTCACTCGATCTTGCTGCTAAAATGAAGTCTTCTCTGTCGCGTTCATCAATTCTATTCAGAATGCTCCTCTGCCCAATTCGATTTACGTTGCCGTAGTTTCTGTATATAATGACGCTAGTTATTCTGTTATGTTGTGTCCTCGATGTCGCTTATGAGGGGGACGACAATCAGAAAAGTTTCGAGCCTCAGCTCGTCGTGGCTTTGTTGAAGACTCTGAGTCTTAGCCCACATTGGGCATTCACATTCACCCATTATATGGAACACGGTCTCCTCGTCCTCAAGACAGAGTCTGCACTCGGAGTCTCTTATCAGCTGCATCATATGGAGCCGAAATTTCAGTCGGCAGTGGCCTGAGAGTAGGGAAACTAATCTATTTACCTATATTTGCTTTCTTCTCTGATCTTATCTCATTATTCTTTGTTGCATACACAGCTGTTTACTTCCAATACGTGCACAAAATAGCAACAGCTCCAAAGACATTTGGTATTGGAAAAATTAACGTTCCTCATAGTTTTTTATTGCTCTGCACCGCCCGAGATAGACCGCTGGCCCCATTTAAAAATTCCTTCCGGTGAGAAAAAAAAAAAAAACAAATTACTTACGTGCCAAGGAAAAATCATATCAAAAAATCAGACATTGTGAACTAGCTTCCAACATCAAGAACCATATCTTGAATAAAACATAGCAGTTGCTAACCATCATACACTATGATGCTATGTAAGGGTTGTTGCCCTGCTGATATTTTACTAAGCTAATCTTTATGGTGGATAATTCCATTTTAATTGAAATAAATTTTCATTCAAATACTTTTGTGGCTAATCGATGTTTCCTTCGTTAAAAAGGCTTCATTAATTCCCACACTATGATCGTTGGTTGCGATGCAAGAACGAAGGAGAAACCAGGAAATATCAAAAACATTAGGCAGAAAACATTTCATTTCCAGCATTTCGCATCCGTTCACTTCATTAGAAGGTAGACAGAGAGACACGCACCCCCTAGCATCGCAGGCGAATGAACGAGGAAGGAAAAACAAACCGCACATACGCAAGACAGACATCCTACGCGATTTTATGACTTATCATAACCGATATCTTTTCGGTTTCAAGTACTTTTCCGCAAGCAGGACCGGCCGGCCGGCCGACCGAACGATCGACCCACCGTCCGATCGACTGCGGGCCAGTGTTATTAATATCAGCATTCTCTGCGGCACTGCTGTCGTTGGTGTTTGCTAATTCTGCGGTGAATATTCTTGACAACTTTTCACCTGTCATTTTAATTGCGCCTAATCCTATTATTGCAACGTGTAGAGACATGATGCGGCAGCAGGATACACAGCCAATATGTGCTGCATATATGTTGTATGTACATGCTGCATAGACTCGTACACATGTTGCGTGTGCGATGGCGCGCATAATACCTATCAGCGTGCTATCATCAGCACAGTCATCGTCATCGTCTTCATTGGCTCTCACTCGAATTCTCGGTCCCCCTCTCTCACGCTCTCTGTCTGTTTCCCTCCCGTTGTGGTCGCCTGCCGCCTATCTCTTTCGCTCGCTCCCTCAAACACCCTTTGTAGCTATCATGCATAATTCACTTAATTTTGTTTATATTGCAATTGTGCCGCAATCAGCACGTCGCGCATGCGTCACTGCGCTATAAAGTTGCGAAAATTACGAAGATGCGATGCTCGTCTGATACCCAATAATGCTGTTGTTGACTGCCTAAGCGATTGATTTTTTCATTTTCAATTTTCAATTTTCAATTTTTTTTTTTTTTTTGTTTCGTTATATTTTATTTTTTTATTGATTCTTCGGCTACTTCGCTACACACTCTTTGGAATTGGGTAACACTGAGAGATGCCAGCAACGTGAGCTGCAGTACCGCTAGAGGGATTAAGGGGGGTGGAAAGAAGTTTTTGTTTGGGTTCCTACGGCTGCCTCTGCCTCTGGCACTGGTCCTGCCTCTGCTGCGTCTGCGTCTGCGTATTTTCATCGTCTTCGACGTTGCTTAATCCGCAGCTTAAGTGAAATTGATTCCTTGGCATTGCGAGGATTCATGTCAAGCGACGAGAAAGCAATAAAAATTAAATATAAATAAAAGAAATAATAAAAAGGGTCGACGCAAGCGACGCGACTAACACAAAAGGGGCTAAAGACCTCGCGTATTAGGGCCCGCTTCATGCAAATGTTGCCGATAAGCATCAGCAGGAATGCTTAGACGAGAAGGCAGATTGAAAAGGAGAAGAAGAAGAATTCTTCAGGCTTAAGGTAGCGCCGCCGTTTCTTTTCTTTTCATTTTCTGATTTTTAAATTTCAGAATTTTTTTCTTTTTTCACTTCGCAATTTCTTTAATTCGACTGTGAGAAAAGAAAAAAAAAACGGAGAAACTGCAGCGGCAGCGGCAGCGGCAGCTCTCTTTTTGAATTCCTTCATTTATTCTTCCAATATTCAAGAGCGTTCGAGCCTGAGATTACTTTTATTGGAATCTGTGTTTTTCGTTGTCCTTGATTCTGCTTTCTCTAATCCGTTGATCGTAGATGCTGCCCATGATTAATCAAAGTCCTTTCGCAAGTTCCCTGGCGCATGGTCGCATTTTCAAAAGTTAGCGGAAACATTTCATCAAAAGTTCAAACACACACACACGCAGGTCACCCCGAGACGAGTTAATAAGCTTTGTTTTTTATTAAGCTTTAACACTTCAATACCCAGTGTCACCTGCAGGTAATAGAAATTCAATCGTAAATTCTTTTTTCTTTGGTAATTTGGCAATTTGGCAATTCAGTAGGCCCTTTCTTGCTTGGCAGTTGGGATGGGTTATCTATGCGGCATATTGATGGAAATATGGTTAAGATCCAATATTCCAATATAAAAATATTGCAAGAGTATTTAATCTAAAGTGCGCTTAAGTTAAGCATAGCAGAGACATTTCACTTCTATCAAGATAAATAGAACCTGAGCATGCTGCTGGAATCGTCAAGAAATGGTTACTATAATATTGTCCCAGAGTGCTTCGGACGCCTCCACAGTCATCCAATCTCCATATTTGAGAGAATTTTTTTGGCAAAAATTGGAAGTTCAAATTCAAAAAGATTACATTAGTAATGAAGAAGACCTTTGAACTGCTTTAAAAGCGGTGTGGGATAAAATACCTACACAGAGAAAAAAATCAACCAGAAAAATGGTTAAATCAAAAGGAAAAACATACAAAACGGTTTCAACAAGGAATATTTTTAATTTTAACAATTTTTCTTGTTGAAAAAATTAAAAATTTTCCTTTTGAATCAACCATATTTCAGGTTGAATTGAAATGATAATTGTCAAAAATGGATTTAAATTTAAATTGTTGAACCAACCACGGACATAGTTGAAATGACAAGATATTTTTTTAAAAAATTAAAAAAAAAAATACCTATACAAGAAGAAATGTCAAAAAAATTTAATAAACGTTCAAAGCAAATGGCCATAGAGCACAGCACTCTGCTGAACATGACCCAAAAAATAGCCATCGGATGGACTTCATCCGATTTCGTCACTCCGTTTTGGTGACTGCTTTCGCAATGCTTAAAATAGTTCTAAGATGAATACATATCTTATATGTCCTATTTTATAAAACAAATGAGAATTATACCGAACGAAAAGAAATGTAATTAAACATATTTCCTTTCAATTCAACCAAAAATGTTGTTGACTCAACAATTTTCCTTTTGAAATTTTTGTTCTGCTCGAAAATCAAAAGGACTGTGAATAACAATGCGCCCTTTTAAAAAAATCATGGTTACGTTCGCTCAGTGTATGCGCGGAGTATATAAAAAGCCCAATCTGTTCCAACCCGACTAAAATCCGTTATTTAGCAAAAAGGATATCCGACTTAGGGCCAAAGTACAATAGTCCGAGAGTAATGCGTGTGTGCGAGAGAGATATACAGAGCGATAGAGGGAGAGCGAGACAGAAAGTGTTGCACGCACGACTCTCGGACTATTGCAGCTTGGCCCTTATTATTAAAACCAAAATTTTATAATTATTCCGCTTGAAAACCGAAGTGCGCCATTTTCTGTCACTTCATGAATTTAGCGTCAATATTTGTATTTTTGTTATAATTTCGAAGTGTTTTCTTGTAGTTGGTTAAAGTTAAGTTTTTTATGTTGAAAATGTATTATGTTTCTTAAACGTTTTTATTGAAACGGTTCTGTTCCTCCAAGATGTCGGCATTTAAATGAAAATTTAACAGGTGGGCCATTTTCAGCGGTAGCCACTGTATGTAGATGAAATGGGATTTATGTACTCACCCCCACACCCCAAAACAGAAGACCTTAATTTTCTTCTATTCGTGAGCACATAAATTCGAATACAAAAAAATCACAAAATTGAGTAACGCGGAGCTTCGTTTTCATTCCATTCCTTCATTTCTTATTACACAATCTTGACATGCAACAACGTGTTCGGGTCGTGCATGTTGCTTTTGTTTGCTGGTGGCCTTAAAGCAGCCACACCACCGTGGGCACGAACGGACGCAAAATAATTTAACACGTTCTTGGTCGTAAAAAAAAGAGACGCGTTCTCTTTTTCGCAGAAATTTGTTAAAAAAAAAAAAAAACAAAGCCAAAACGGAAGAAGTCAACAGCAAAAGCGACGATGACATCTTTATATGACCATATTCCGTACGTGCAGCCCTCTTCTCCCTCCGCCCGTCTGCTTACTCCATTCATGGCTGAACTCTTGAACTCTGGATTCGTTTTAAACGCAGCGGCTCGCGGAATTAGATCAAAAGTTATGATTCCGTACGGGTACAGTGGGCTTAATTAAATCGCTGGATCTTTTAATAACAAAATGACATGTTAAATTGTTGCCGTTTTAGTTGGTTTTTTTTTTTTTTTTTTTTACTTGGGTATTTTTTATTTTTTTTTTAACTCATAACATAAAATTTTACGAAAATTCTAAGCACTGCGAAAGGTCAAGTCTTTGTTGAGCTTAGAAAATGGAACTACATTTTCGGTGGCTGTAACTTTTGTTTTGCTATAAATAATTCTTTGACATCATTTTCCTGAGCATGGAAAAGGTCAGTTTGTGTGTGTGTGTGTTTGTGGAAAGGCAAGAAAGAAAAGCCGGGGGACCGTTAAGTTTCCCAAAGCTTGGGAGAAACATTTTCAGCAATTCGGTTTGTTGTTTTTTGTTTTTGGTTGGAGGGAATTATTGAGCAAATTATTTCCCACAGTACAGCCGAAAAGACCTTTCAACTACATACATACCTACAAGCAGAGTGCACAACATAGGGCTTGTTTGCATCAGCTTTTTTTTTTTTGGTTCCATATGATGGGATTTCGAGACAATTGAGGGCCTTTAACAACTGGCCTCCTTTACACTCTCTCCCATGACATGACTCGCCAAAAGGCATCAAAAAAAGCATCAAATATAACCGCAGACGAAAGCGGAGCTGTTCTCAAAGGAGAAGATCGATCATCATAATATGACAGCGGTCATACATAGTTTGGATTCGATAACAAAGTCCATTCATTAGCTTTTGGGCGGTGCGCCTTTTCTCTCTTTTAGAAAGAAAAAAATAAAAGCTTATTAGCTGTGAAAATGCTAAAACTTCCTGGAATCGATCCTTCCGATTCATGCTATGGAAAGCCTCAACTATCGACTCTTCGACTCGAATCGCGCTCGGCGCACAGGTGCAGCACGAGCCAATTGTTAGCAATTTTTTGCAATTTCGCGGGTGCTGCGTGTGGCGCGTCTCGTCCCATCAGGCGCGCATTTTCCGCTCACACCTTCGAGAGCGTCCGACACGAATGCCTTCCATTAAAGCGAATGGAAATGGCAATGTCGGGAAAAACAATTTTCATCGATTTCGTTCCGCATTTGCGCATTTCGTGTCTGTCGTGCATGCCATGCCGTGCAGTGCGGTGCCACGACGCCGTACGCCGTTCGCCGCACGCCAAACGCCTGCCACGAAGCACGCAAAGACTTCGGTAGTAGCAGAGCCCACACAATTTTGTTCTGTGCTGTGGTTGTTGTTCTTGTTGTTGTTGTTCATTTTCTAGCTGCCATTTTTTGTTCCCCTTTCTTATTCCAATTTTTTATTATCTATGTATTTTCTTTGACTTTTTTGCTTCGGTTTTCAGCGACTCTTTGCAGCAGGTGCTGCGTTCTCTGTGATCTTCGATTTCGCGCATTTTTCGCTCGAGTGCCCGCAGCGCAATTATCATGCCATCTCCCTTTCATTCCCTCTCTCTCTCTCTCTCTCTCTCTCTCTCTCCTCCCTCTCTCTCACCCTCTCTCTCACTGTCCGTGAGTATGTATTATGCTACCTTATATATGTACTAACAAATCGTTGACTATTTTTTTTTTCTATCGCGATGCTTATTACGTGCATACGATTTTAATGCGTTTTTTTCTCTGATTTTTTCTCTTTTTTTCTTTGTTTTCTCTTTTTGTTTTTGCTTTTGTTTTTGTTTTCGTTTTTGCTTTTGCATATTTATTTTCATAATCGTTCGGACATGATGGGAGCAGCACTGCAGCGGCGGCCACAGCCGGCAACAAGCTGAATGGGCAGACCACACCTCTGGACGTATCGGGCCTATCGCACAATGAAATTCAAGGCCTACTGCTCGGTTCACACCCATCGGCGGCAACGGTGGCGACCGTCTCGAGTGCACAATCGACGATTGTGGCTGCGCCCGGTGGCGGCACGGCCGTTGTTGTCACCACCGCCGATCAGCAACGCCACCAACAACAACAACAACAACAACAGCAGCAGCAGCAACAACAGCAAACACAAACGATCACAATCAAACGCGAACCGGAGGATCTGCGTAAGGATCCAAAGAATAATGGAATCACGAACGGCGGCATCGGCACGAAGGTGAGTAGAGAAGCGCGAAAAAGAAACAGAAACAGAAAAAGAAAATCGGGAAAATCGTAAGCCAAAAATCGTAGGAAACAAAAGGGTACGAAAAAAGTGTCGAAGGGATTGATAACAAAAAAAAAAAAAAAAAAAACAAAACGCAAAACAAAACAAAAAGAATTCACAAAACTGAACAAAGGAGAAACAAAAATAAAACGGTAAATGTTTGAAGCGTGTCTCTAGGCGCCTCATTTTCCACGGTGCACCTGTCGACGAATGATTGCGTGTATGCAGCTGCCACCATTTTTGTCAGTTGGCGCGCGCTCCCCACAGTCTTGAGCACACATTCCTTAACTGCAATACAACTCAAACCGAAACACTCACGCTCACACTCATATCCACAGCAACACACACACACACTCTACTCAGCCCAGCCCAGCCCAGCTCGGCTCGGTTCAGTCGATTTCAGTTCAGTTCAGATCAGATCAGATCAGCTCGGCCCAACCACCCAACTCGTCTCTAACGCAAATCTAAGCTCGCATTGGTCTCGCAGCAGTGTGTGTATCGCCGTTGTCGTTCTGTATGTGTGCGTGCATGTGCTTTGCAATTGAAATCGCACGAGTTCGATTGGCTGGCTGTTTTGCTTTTCTTGTTGAGCGGTTTTCGTTTTTCTCTTGTTTTTTGCTTTTCCTTTTGTCGTTGCTGTTGTTGTTGTTGTTGAATGTTGATGTTTGTGCTTGTTGAAGCGTTCGCATATGTGTGATTGTGTGTTTCGTTTGTGAGTTTCCTTATTCGGAACTCGCTTTCTCGTTTATTCTCCATCGAATGCAATCGTTCTTCTGTCTCGCTTTCGCTCTCGCGTCGTATGATCGTCGAAAGAGGTTGCCATAGACATGTTGCATGTTGCAAGGTATGAGTGCATGTTGCAGCGATCGAAGATGCATGTTGTTACCCTGATAAGAATAAGATGTTGCAGATGATCGCGGATTTCTTTTGAAGGCGATCGTTGGAAGAAAATTCAAATTGAAAGAATAGAACTCAGCGAAAATCGGCCGAGCTGGTTTTTTTTTTTTTAATAAATAAAAAAGATAAAAAATTAACAAAAAAAAAAAAACAAAAAATATAGAAAAAACCAAAAAAAAAAAAAAACATCAAGAAAAATTCGAAAAAGTTCAAAAGATATTGAAAAAATTTTAAAAAAAAACTTTTAAAAGTCCAAAAAATTATACAATCAAAAAAGGTACGATTTTCGTGAAGGATTCCATAATTTTTCAATGGATATCGTTATTTTATTTTGTAATTCGATAAATACTGATTTTATATTTTTGTAGGTTTTGGCGTGATTTTAATTCCTTTCCTTAGCGTGTCTTTATTCCTGCTTGTTTTGTTTTAAAGAAGAATTTCGCGTCCACATTAGCCTCTGCTATCTAGCCTCTGGGTATCTACATATGTACTCTTGTTTTCCCCAAATCGTTGTTTTCAAAGTTTAAAATTTTTAAATTTTCTATCGAGGTTCTGTGGTCTTTTGATTTCATCCTCCTTTGAGTGTTTTCATAATTTTATTTTATTTTTTTATAATATTTTTATTTTTTCTAATTTTTATTTTTTGATTTTTTTTATTTAATCCGCTAAGAAGACAACTCATCAAAACATCTAATGAAATTGACCTTTAAGCCAAAATGAACGTCCATGACTGTTGAATTTCCCACAACAGTGCGTCCAAGTCGTCGATCTGAGATTGTCGATGCCCAATTCTAGCCAACTTTATGTGGCCTATCATTAGCGGATATCGATATGAGTCGGGAAATGGCGTACGCATTTTTTTTTTTTTTTTTCGAATCTTGCGTCTAATCGGACCTAGCACGATCAGACGTACAATCTGCCTACCTACCTAGCTTCCTACACTCAACCCATGTTCGATCGTGAGCGCTCGTCGAATCGTGTTGCGGCTCGCTCGCTCGCTCGCTCGCGCGCTCGTTCGCTCACCTGGGAATTTACCAGTCCTCGTCCGGTGGTAGCACTTCTCATACCCGAACATTCGAACGATCAGTCTGTCGTACAACTTTGACGGTGGAAGATCGTTTAGATTCTACGGCGAAGAAGTCGAAATTTCGTGTTCATTAAGTTGACGTGAATTTCGATTTAGCGCAAAGACAAGAAAACAACAAAACGCCGTGCGACGTTTTGCGCGAAATCGGAAAAGTTTTCATATTTTCAACCATAAAAAGAATAAATATATATATACTTACATATATAATCGAATTTAAATCAATTTAAAGCCAAAGCAAGTGGATAATCCTCTGAAATTATTGAGCGATTTCTCAGTGTTTCATTGCAAAATAACAGCACTCGACGAAAATTGAGTAACCAGTATCAAGAGCGAATACTACTCAGTCGTCAAAAGATCAAAAAAGAAAAAAGAAAAACAAGTGTTTTAGCGAAAAAGAACTATTCTTTATTGGATTAAACGAAACTGCAATAAAAGAGCTGTAAGAGGTTTGTTTGTATGGTCTTCCAAGAATTGAACCATATTGCACCTCCGCAACGAAGGGTGTCACAATTTTGTCAATTTTGAGTTATTCTGTGGATCTTGTTCACAAGTCATTTGCACGAAAAATTCTATTATATTTTCATTTGTTTTTTTTTTGTCATTATAAAAAGCCGCAAAAATCCGTCGTTAATTTCCTCTTGCTTTGATTGACACTGCAACGCATTGGGTTTTTCGCGTTTTTCTGAAAAATGACAATTGACAAATTTTGAATTGTGATTTCTTTTGGGGCGGAAATGCGATTGTATATGTATGTATGTTCTGACCATTGATATAGTTGGACGTGGTATTGTGTGTGAAAAGAGAGTTCAAACTTCCCTACCTTCGAATTTCATCAAACGAGTCCTCAGTTCAACTGGACTCCGAGAGAGTAAGAACTTCAATGTTGAGACATCAATTGATTGATCGTCATTGCTATCCAAAATCCCTTTAAAAAGTACAAATCTCCATTAAATTTTGCTTTCCGAGCAAAGTAAGATGCCAAGAGGGAGTCCAATGAAATTTTGATGCAGGTTCCACAAATCGTTCATGAAGGCAACTACATATTAGATTTTTGGTCTTAATTCCTGCCCATTTAACATAAGAACTCTATGAATTTTGAAACATTCAAACGTTAGGCGTATGAGAACGTTTCCAGGTCCCTGTGATATAGATTCGCTCAGACCGTGGTAATAGACCGTGTATTAGGACTGCGTTTATACAGGCGTGCTCAAGTGGCAGGGCTCAAGCCAACCTATAACGCGCACCTATAACGCGCGAGGTAATCAAAAATTTAATACATACTTACATATAAAAATGCTCATCGACTTAGTAAACTGGCATGAAATCTGACCGAATAGAGTTAACCCCTTAAGGACCGTGGGGACACATATGTATGTACATGTATGCCCTCAATATTTTTTTTTTGTTTTTTAAATATTTAACGTTACATACTATTTCGGATTTTAAATGCTGCATTACATTTTACATTCATGTGAACAGAACATAGTGGATTGTTAAAAGTTATGCGATTGATTTGCAGGAACCTGTTGATGAGTGTGAAAAAAGTGTGCCTCAAAGGCTGTACAAATTATTGTAATCAAAGCCCCAAAGCAGCAAAACTGAATATAAGCTCTTTTTTCATACTTGGTCCTCAAGGGATTAATTATTATATTTTTTTTTTTTTTGTTTTTTTTAGTGTCAAAGTGCAAATACAAATACCAATTATATATATACCTTATATTTATATTTGAAACCCCTTAATTCTACAATATATAATTGCTTTTTTTGTATGTTCAACATGCGTTTAAATCTACATAGTAAATCTGAAGAAAAAACTAGCTACCATTAACCTTTTTAAACCTTATTAAACGTTTCAAGATAGCGAACCCGAAAAGCCTTTGCAAATCGACAAAGAAAGAAGAATACACGAAGCCTTTCAATTCGTTTAACCTTAACCAATTTAATCACGATATTCATAGCTTAAATAGGTCAGAAAAGCTTCCATAAATCTCTTCTTTCAAGCCACCCTGCTCGATTATCGAACGCGAATCTGGAAACTCGATAAAATCGAAATCGAAATGATCTTTTTTTTTATTAATTACGTTATCTTGCAGCAATATTTAACAAAGAAAACATATGTACATATATAAATTTTAAAACAATTTACACCAAAAAGTAAGTACTTAATCACGCATTAACATGCAGTACATTTCAATAGTCCAATTGCACTATAAATATCACAAAAAAATAAAATAAAAATATTAATAAAAGAAACACTTGTTAGACACCAAGAAGAAGAAAAAAAAAAAACAAATGAAGCCGCCAAAAACAATCCCCACAAATATGTTAAAAAACGCTTTGCGAAAAGCATTAGTGCAACAAATACAACATCAACAACAACAACAACGAAATCGAGCACACTAATAGAAACAAAATAAACATAGCTATGTACTGTGTGGGTGGGTGCTAAACTAAAGTCGATATCATACGGGGCAGCAACAGCATTAGGCACCTCCTGAGCTCTTAGCACATTCGACGCAAGTTCGCTTCTTAAGTCTTTTGTTTTGTTTGCTTGCAGCTTCGAACAGCCCAAAAGCTCCCATTCAGAGACAATTACACTTTCAACTTTTTATCACGTAAAATCACTATTGACTGTAGCTATATTTTGTTTTTTGATTTTTTTTTGTTTTTTTTTTTGTAGAAAATTTTAACTGATGCTCTTGTTGTTGCAACTGTATTTGTAGTAGTGACGGTTGTTGTTATTACGGCTACTTGGTCACTTACTTTTTATAAAGCGAATAATGCATCATAATACGCTCGTCTGATTGGCTGTTTACAGTCGCTATTGTTTTTTTTTTACATTTTTTCTTTGTAGTTTTTCTATATATTTTGTTTTTATTTTTTATCTGCTTTATTTTCTAACATCATCGATTACAAAAGAGTACCAACCAATTTTTTGGTTTTAAAAAAATTTTTTTTTTATTAGAGCATTGGAAAATTCAGTGTTATTGTTCGATGAAGCGATGAAGCGATGGATCGAAAAAGTGCATTAAAAAATGTTCATGAAATATTAAAAAATTACAACAAAAAAAAAAAAAAACATTAAAAATTTAGTTAAAAAATTATATAAGAAATTTCAAAATGGTTCGAAGTTTTAGTAAAAGCTTCTTAAAGCATCTTTTTCCTTATGTTTTTGTTGCTAGAGTTTCACTTTTCATATGGATCTACATAATTATTTATTTATTTGGCATATGTTGAGAGTCTCGATCGCGCATTTAAATAGTTAATTGCCTGCTGCTTTTCGACAACAAACGCGGGCAAAACAAAACAACAACAACAACAACGGCATAATATTGTCAACAACAACAGCAACAATAACAAAGCATTGTATCTGTTTTTATTGCTTCCTTATAAATTAATAATTCAACAAAAAGAAGAAAAAAAATAATAATAATAATAAAAAAGGCAACGAAAAATAATCAAAAAAGCTAAAATTCTTAACAAAAAAAAAAAAAAATAAATAAATAAAAAAATAAGAAGAACTCTTAAAGAATATGCTTAAAGCGATATGGATACAATCATCTTGTCACGTCTTACCTCTTCTTAAATTCATCTACTGTTTCATCTCATTATTATTGTTGTTGGTTTTTGATTTTGAATTTTTTGTTTCCTATAATGATGTCTATCTTCAAGAATGATGCTGGCTTATATTCCATCCCATTCCAATATCAATCCACTCGTTTCGCTCGATCGTTCGCTCGATCGTTCGTTCTGTTCCATGCTTTTCTGCTCATCATCCAAATGCTTTAGAATCTGTTTTCGTCTAGAATTTTAGTCAAGGTTTTTACTGACGTTATTGTTAGCCCCCCCACTGTCTCCCATAAAGAAAAAACATAGATGGCAACAGCAACGAAGACAACAACAATAACAACGACAACAACAGCTGAAATATCGATTATAAGATAATAGCATTGGTAATAATAAATAATGCTGGTGTGTGTGTGTGTGTGTGTGTGTTGGAGGGGGGGGTGAGGGACCTGCGGTGGAAATAAATAAGAATCGAAATATGCAAATTAAATTTTGTCATTCAACGTTGAACAAATTTAATTAGCTCGGAGCGAAATTAAGGGGGAAAAAATGTTTTTTGTTGATAGTTTCAAAAACCCAAAAATCGCTCGATAAATTATTTATTATCGAATAAAGGTGAGCTGTAGCGGAATTTTTATGATTGCTCTGTGACTGCCATTTTTGGTTTGGGAGAGTGAGAGAGAGAGAGAGAGAGAGAGAGAGTGAGAGAGAGAGAGAGAGAGAGAGAGAGAGATAGAGAGAGAGAGAGAGAGAGAGAGAGAGAGAGAGAGAGAGGGGGGGGGGGGGGTGAAGAGCTCAAACTGCGTGGTCGATATCGCGCTTTATTGATAGTTAAAAGAATAAATAAAGGAAAAAATAATAGCAAAATCAACAAAGAAAAAGCGACAGCTTACGAACACTAACAATAAAAATAAATTAGAAGACAAGCGATTTTGTTCTTTAATATTTTTTTTATTTTTATTTTATTTATTTTTTATTCTTGTTCAATTTTTCTCAATGCGGAACTCCGTGGAATTGTGTTACTGAGTCAAATGTCCAAAAAAAACCAACCCCAACATCGTCCAACTAGAGTATAGCACGATATAGAATCTTTTATAGCTATGTATATTATGGAGACAAAAAATAAATTCTTTATTTGTCGCAAACGTATCGGTCGGCGGAATCTGGTCGACACCTAGACAAGAGCTACCTGCCTGCCTGCCTGTCGTACTCAACGACCCAACGAACTTCTGGTCTTACTTCTTAATCAAACCACAGCATCGCAGCTTTGTTATGAAAAGATACAAAAAAATTATAGCTTCAATTAAAAACTAAATGTTTTTCTTGTCTTAATCAAAAAAGTTTTTTTTCTATTTATTTATATTTTTTTATCATTATTTTTTTTTCTTCTTCTTCTAATTTATTTATTTTCAACTTCCTGTTCGCATACTCGTTCGATTTCGGAAATAGTTGAGCAGCGTATGTAAACAGTTCAACCCACGGCGATAGGGAAGCGAAACATAATTGTAGGCCCAGACGAAATGTTTTGGTATTTTCAAGAATAGTTTATACATATATATAATTTATTACTTTTATTTTTATTTTTTTTTTTTTCGAGTGACGAAAGCCTTAAGAGCAGATCGCTTGGACGATAAAAAGTCAGTTTTTTTTTAAATGAAGTTGCGTCGCAATGAATTATTGCGCCAAACAAAAAAAAGAGTTTTTCAAAGTCATCATTAGTCAGTGTCGATTGAGAAGCGTAATTTGGCGAGTTTCCGTCTTGCCCGCTCATTGCTGGGGGCCACAAATATTTCATTAAGTAATGATGTTGAACAAACTGCCTTGGCGAGAGCCCTTTTGGAAATTTTCGGGGAAACACAGCTCAGCGTTGGAAATTCAAAGAATGCTTGCTTATGAACTATGAGTCCAGAATGGGAAGCTGACCCTAAAACGATGGATCGTATGCATAAATTGAGATAAAGCTTAACCCTCTAGGAGCAAGACCACCTCTAAACGGCCTAATTTCTCGTCACAATTGATCACATCCTTAAATATAAGACAAATTATTTGGGGTTCCACGAATTAAACGAAGCAAAAGAAGAAAAAAAAAGTTAAACCCTGTTTAAGGATGGCCTGGAGGGGGGTTAAGTGCCTTATTCTGAACTCATGGGTCAATTATTATTCTTGCATAGCAAACTAAGCAATTGCTCAAAAGCTCGAGAGAAAAAGTTGTAATCTCATCTTTATGCAAACGAGCCACAATAATCTCTTAAATTCATATTTGAACGCATCAAAATGTTGCAAGAACTTTATACAAACAACATGTTGCCATAGAAGTTCTTTGTTGCGAAATGAATTGTATGTACGTTGATTTGAAAAAGCTTTTCCAAAGCGATGCGATTGAACATTTCATAAAATGCGATTTTCATCCATGGAAAATACAGTGTCCTCTCTCTTAAGCGAACACCTGCGGGACCGAGAAATACATATGTCCGCTTAACAGAGGTGTCCGCTTAAGAGGAAACTATTTGAGAAGCATGAAAACTAGAGCATTCGCAAAAAGTGTCCGTTTAAGAGGGGGGATGTCCGTTAGTAGAGAGTACACTGTATCAAATCAATCTGGCAAAATAATTTCAAAATTCATTTTGCATGAGCGATGACACTTCTTTTTTTTTTTTCGTTGTGCCCTTGAAAATAATCGTCTCTTGTGATGTAAAGGAATTTTTTTAATAAGAATCTTTTTAATAAAATACGAACCGAGCAAAGCAAACTTGACAACAAAAGGCAAAAAAAAAAAAAAAAAAATTCGCAACAAAAAATCCCAATCGAAATGAAGGGAAAAAAGTTAATTTTGGACTTACGAACCGCTTTCATTGATGCCATTAACGTCGACGTCTTGATTTAGAATGCAATTATTGCACACGTTCGTAAACACACACACGCACACGCACACCCATACAGCCACGCTCATGAAATGCGTATTGAATCGTTGACCGCTGCGCATGCGTCATAGCAATGGTGATTTTTTGCGCCTGACCTACAATAAGACCTTCAATTTTGACGACTTGAGGATGTGACCCGCTATCATAATTTGATACCACAATTCGCTGCGACTTGTGAGATCATATCGTATTGCTGTGTGTGTGTGTGTGTGTGCGCGCGCGTTATTCGCAATATGGCGCTGCACTGTGAATGCACTTTTCTTTTTAAATTTATTTTTTGATTTTTAATTGCAATTGCACGCTAATTGCGCTCGTTATGAATGCAAATCGCTCATAAAAAAATATCTCAAAATTCTCGTTGCAAAAATACCTGCATTGCGCCGCCTGAAAAGGAAAACAAAAAATAAAACTGCGAAAAAATGGAAAAATTGAAACAAAAAAGCAAAGCAAAGCAAAGCAAAAAAAAAAGACAATCAATCGAAAAATGAATTAAAAATAAAAATTATTAATAATAATAAAAAGCTATGCGCACAGGCGGCTTATAAATCTATTCATTTAAGCCTGGAAGGCCTTTTCGCGCTCGTTGGCTCGACATTTTGCAGCTTTAATTGCATCCATAACACTTGGGTCTGCGCTCGCTAGCCCGCTAGCCCGCTCCGTTTTGCTCAGTCGACTCTGTCGACTCACAATCGCCGTCGTTCTAATTGCAATTAGTTAATGGAAAACGCCAATTAACGACGCGTCTGGCACACTGCGTCGCGCCTGCGCAAATAAATACCTTCGCAATAAATCGACAAAAGCCACAAAACGACAACTTAATCATTTATCATTAAATTTTCTCTTTCGAACATGAATATTTCGCATAGTCTGGTCTAGTATAAAATATTTGTGTCGGACATTTTTCGAAAGCGCCAGTTTCGATTAATTTCCTCTAAACGCACGAACGCAATTTTCGACTTCGTAAATGGAATTTGCAAATAAGTAGGTGCATAGGTACAGAACAAAGGCTGAGAAAAACTTTTCATCACATTTCATTATCCTGTTCTCGAAGCCACCGAAAAATGTGCCCGCTTAACAGAGGTGTCCGATTAAGAGGAAACTTCTTATTTGAGAAGTAGGAATACTAGAGCATTCCTAAAAATTGTCCGCTTAAGAGGAGTGTCCGGAAAGAGAGAGAGAGTAAAATGTAACTTCTTAAGCCCATTGTAAGCCATTCAGCGCTGCTCTCAGATCTGTCAATGTCGAGGAGCCTCCACAAAGGCGGCAGCACCTTGCGTTGCCAAGCGCAACAAATTGATATTTCAACAACGCTGTCGTTCCTTATAATCCGCCATCATAAATAATATTCAAGAAAAAACCAAAAATAAAAATCCAATAAAAATAGAAAGAAAAAAAAAACAACTTAGAAATATTAATAAAAATACCGCGACCGCGAGTCCATAGAGATTATCGCATTTAAAAGTCTATAATGAGCGCCCACACGTTTTTGTTCTTGTTGCTCAATTTGTATTTAGACGAAAGCAAAAACAAAAAAAAAAAACAAAAAAAAATGGCGTCGTCTGCTCGGGCATGATTCGTATCGTATCGCGCTCGTTTCCACTTTGACATTTACAATTCTTTTTTCTCTTCTCTTCTCTTGCCAATGAGTTGGATTTTTGCTGTTGTTGTTGTTGTTTTTTTATTTCTTTCACGAATTTCGATTTCGATTTCAATTTTTTTTCCTTCCGAATCGAGATGTAAAAAAATGCTCTTCGAATCAATAAAATTCTTTCCATTTTATAAATTTTTTTTCCCCTCATTTTGAATGCAACGCTTTAATAAATTATTTACTGTTTTTCTGCTTCGGTTTCGGGCTTTTTTTGTTTTTTTTTCTTTTGTTTTCGTCATTGCTCTGACTTTGCGTGTTGTTGCTCTTGCTGTTGTTGCAGTGACGCGGCTTTGTTGCTGTACTGCGATTGGCACTCGGATTTTACAGTCGCCATGCAACTGTCTCAATAATAATAGATACTTTATTGTTATTTTTGTTTTCGCTGTGTTGTTTTCGCTGTGTTTTTGTTGTTGCTCACTTTTGCAGCGGTATCTCGTTGGTCGTTATTGTTGGCGTTTTGTTTTTGTTGTCTCTAACGTTGTTGTTTGTCGCTTATTTAAGCATTGAATTAGCTGCGAATTAAATGAAAATTAAGCAAAAAAGAGGGGGGAACAAAAAACCAAAAACTGAAAAAAACAAAAACAAAAACACAAAAAAATGAATAAAAACGCGAGAAAACACTTAAATTGAAGAGCGGGTAATAAATTTTTAATTTGAAAGACAACAATTAAAACGCATAAAAGTTTGCGCAAAAAAAAAAAAATAAATAAATAAAAATAAATAAATACCTAATAATTAAGCATACAATTAAGATGCATACCTACATATGAATACAGTTGTGGACGAACACAAAATTCATGAGAACTGAATGAATGTATTGCTTGTTTTTCCCCAATTTTGGGGGAATTCCCCGAAACCAGCTCTAAGTAACGTGATAGGGGACTCTGGATAGAGTGAACAAATTTTTGCATTTTGTTCACATTGCCGGGGCCGTTCTCACTATCGGGGGCCAATATGTTTAATTTGCTTTTTGGCTTTTTTTTTTTTTGTTTTGTTTGTTGAAATAAGTATGTAAATGTGTATGTAAAATTGTTTTAAAAAGCTTAGATTATTTTGCAAAGAAATTTCACTAGGTACTTCTGTTTCTTACGTAATCCCAATGATTTTTGATCGAATTTATCGCCAAAAGTTCGCATACCACCGTGATTTGTTGCATAAACTTGGCTTCATGTGTTCACACCATCAAGGTGTACCTATTAGAGCTGCAACGGATATCCGGCCACTATCCGATGTGCGGCCTATTCGGCCTTAAATTCAGTATCCGGATACCATCTACATACACATATATCCGGCCGCCGGATACCTCACATTCAACATTTTCAAAAAAATTTCAATTTCTAAAGATTTCTTATTGCAGTTCGGTGCAACCGCTCAAAACAAGTACTACTTAAAAGGGTGCTGTGCCAAAAAATAACGTTTCGAAATTTTTGCTACCAAACGGATCATTGCTACGCCGTTCAATATGGCGTTAACCCTAATCGGTTCGTTGTATACGATCGTATACAATTTTTAACTTTCAAATGGAATATAACGACAACTAGACAATGTAATATACTGAAAATCGGTCAAATTTTTTTATTTGTAGTATCTTTAAGGGTAAAAATAATTGTGTATACGGACGTATACACAAGAACCAATTCGACGACATTTCGAGCGAACCGATGAGGGTTAAAACCGCAAAATATACTTATAACAAAAAAACTTAAATATCCGGCAGCCGGATATCCGGTTATCCGATTATCCGGCCTGGAAACCAGCCGGATATCCGGTATCCGGTATCAGGCATTCGGCCGGATAAACTATCCGTTGCAACACTAGTACCTACGTACACTCTAAATTGAGTATGAAAAATACCGATGCTATTAACCGAATTAAGAAACTGGTTTGAATCTTTCAAAACGTCATTGAGTTGATAACGGATCTTCTTGGTTGCAGATTTAGCCATTGAATATTAATATTTTCTTTTCTCTACTTTTTTGTCCTGAACTTTTTTCAATATTTTTTTTTTTTTTTTTTTTTTTTTTTTATCCACGTGCATGAATTGCCATTTGCGTCATAATTTGCCGCATTGAATGCAATCTTTAGAATTGTAAAAGCTCATTCGATTCGCTGTCAATAAAGCGCACAATAAAATTTTTTGTCAACATTTTATTGAATGTCTTATAGGTATTTTTCTTGAAAAAATGTTTCTCTTTCTAAATTTCGATTAAATTCGTGATTTTTGCTTCCTTTTTTTTTTTGGCTCAAGTTCACTTCAACTGAAAGTCCATTAAGTTAAGTTAAGTATTTCCGTTGCGCCCTTTTCGGTTATCATTGTTAATTGCATTTTTATGAATAAGATAATTTTCGGTTTTGTCAAATCATTTCGCTTGCCAATGGCAATCAATCTCTCGCGCAATAAGGCAAACGAGACCGCAATATTCTCGCTCAACATACACACGGCGATCATAATTTGCTAGACAAAGCGCCAACAGCAATAAGTAGCAACTCCATGGAGAGGCATGAAGAAATGAAATGACAAAACCAAAAAAAAAAAAAAAAAAAAAAAAACGCCACAAAACTACAACAACAACAACAACAACAACAACAACAACGAAATACGCCACACATTCAATAAATCAATATGCTTGAAGACAAACCGCCAAACCGCGTTGCCTTTAAGACCTTTGTTGGGTCATGTGTATAGTGGGATAGCCTTCCGCATTGTTGCCGTCCGAGTTAACACGAGCTTTGACTGATCGCTAATCGTTCGGCCCGCAATGACGGATCCATCAAAATTTTCAATCTAAATGATTGCATACGTCAACTTGATGAAGAAGCAAACAAACAAACAAAAAATACAAATAAAAACTATAGGTAATAAAAAAAAAAAAAATCAAATGACGTTAAAAAAAAAAATAAAAAAAATGAAAATAAGATATATATATGTTATAAGAGTAAATGATTGGAAAATGGGCAGAAATAAAATAAATTTTTTTCATTCGACAGAAAAAGAAATCAAAAATTTCCATTTTGCATCATCCCAGCTAAATTAATATGAGCTAAAACACTGGTTATCAAGCAAGATGAACAACGAGCTGACGTGCTGCGATGCTCCAAGTGTGTGCCAATTATTCGAAAAGGACCCACATTTCTATCCCCCGATTCATCATCTCATGCAAGAGACGAAATTCAAAAGTATGCGGCAATTATGCATTCATTCAGCGAAGCCATCTTTTCCGTTTGAACGTCTAATTAAAAGCTTACGGCCCAAAAAACAAAAAACAAAAAAACAAAAAAACCACAACAACAATAAAAACACCAAAAAATCTCAAAATGAGCTTCACGGTTTTTATGAAAGGCGGTTTGAAAACGCACGTGATCGGCTTGAATTCCTTTGCTTTGTGTCGTCAAATTTCAGCAGATTGCCTGCAGCACAGTTTCAAAGCAATTGAATTCAAAGTTACTTTCAAACCGCTGCCAGTGGCATAGCAACGTTCATTTAAGTTTGTGTTCCAATGCGCAAGTGGGGGGCCCCTTCACTTCAGTAGAAATTTGTTTATTTTGACCGGAACCCAGCCAAAGCCAAAGGAGGCGCAAATGCTCCTTAAGTGCTCCGACAGGAACTCGAAACGAGCGTTTTTTTTTTTTTTGTTCTTTTTTTCGGGATAAAATAGCACAGAGCCAAATATGGAAAAAGTGTACTTTTTGTGAACTAAAAATTTATCTTTCATGATCGCTATAATGCTCCGTAAGAGTCTGTTTGGACTCTGTTTCAGATATAAATTTAAAAAAAGAAAAAATGACTCCTTTGGTCTCCTCAAAATGCTCCTAGACGTTGTTTCTTTCAGGCCTTGGCAAAACAACACTACTTCGAAGAGTTCCGTTAGGAGTCCTTTAACACTCTTTTTCGGAGCACTCCGTATATGGTTGGCTGAGAAGTTATGCCACTGATCAAAGCATATATCTACATACATTTTATAAGTATTTACGAAAGCATCTACTCATTAAAATGCTAAGCGGAATACTTTTGCTGTTGTGAAATATGAAAATGCTTTCGCTCTGGGTTATGAACTTTTTGAACGTTCTTGAATGTGTGAATGTTTTTCTTTTCATATTCGTTGCATTGCCTGTTTGTTCCATTGCGCCCTCAGCGAAATTCCTTTCTTTTTATGATTTTTCTTTCCTTTTTTTTTTATCGAACTCACTCTCACTCATAATACCCACGTTAAAGTCAAGGTAATAAAAAAAAATAAAAAAAATAAAAATAAGAAACAATAAAAAAGTAATAATCATCTCGAAGTACAAAATAAGAGCATTCTTCAAAAAAAAAAAAAAATTTAAAAAAAAAATTAAAAAAAAACTTCTTTTCCTTACCCGCTGCACTGTGTATAAAATTTGAAATCTAAACTCGCATCCGCAGGTCTTAGTCGTGCAGTCGCCATCACCGAACGCCAACGTTAATAATCCAAACGATTCCACAACCACAACAACAACCATACAAATCAAGGAGGCACCACCAAGCCCAGGAAGTCCGAACGCCGAAACAGCAGCAGCAGTAGAAGCAGCAGCAATGTATGCTGCCGGCGGCGGCACACAAATCTATCTACAGGTGAGTTCACAGTGTTCACATAATTCACGTACACTGAAAATAAAAATCAAATTAACTAAAACGATCGCACACGAATAAAAGGTATGAAAAGAGTAAGAGAAAAAAATTTAAAGAAAATCAAACACAAGTACTATAAAAAAGAAGAGGAGGAAGGAGAAGAAGAAGGAAAAGGAAGCCAAAGCGAAGACGCGCCTCACCCTCGTCAAAAAGCTTAAGTAGCTACAGCTACTTCAGCAGCATGTTTCCGCAACATGTGGCGTGCGACAAACGAACGCCGCCGACATAAAACAGGTGGCAATACCGGAATTCGGAGACGCTAGCCGGCCGCAAAAGCATTTCAATTTCACTTTTTAACGCGATGCCGATGCCGATGACGATGACGATGATGGTGGCCGTTTCTGATTCTGGTTGAGCACGTTCTTCCCTTAAACGACGCCCTCGCCTTTTTCGTCTTAGCGCCAGTGTCAGCGCCAGCGTGAGCGTGAGCGTCAGCGAGACTTGCTGTACATATACAATACGTATACGTAGGGTGGTCTAAACCGGATCGGACGTTATTGCCGTTGAAAGCAAATGATATATACAATATATATAATATATATAATATATATATATATATATATATATATATATATATATATATAGTATGTATATCTGTACATGTATAGAAATTTTTCATTTGGTTCATTTTTCGACTTCTTTTTCCGCCTCCTCCCCCGTTTTCGCCTCGTCATTAATATTTCACTTTTACTTTTTTTCATTCTCTTTTCACCGTTTCTCTTCACCGTTCGCTATTTATGCTAACCGTTTCGCCGTTTCGCCGTTTCGCCGTTTCGCCCGTTGCATCACCGAACCAATTCATCGTTCACCTTCGCGTTGTCCTTATGCCCGCGATGGCGCACCCGCCTAGGGTCCACCACATTATTCGGTAACCGGTACACCCACGCATTCAACTTCCCATGTAACGCAGTCGCCCAGTCCGGGCCCGTACATAACACCCGATGGCTATAGCATGTACACAACATCGGCTGCACGTGCGCCAACCGCCACGCCCACATTCATCTCAGAGCCGACCTATTATCGTGAGTACTTTACGACTACGGACGGCCAAAGCTATGCACCCAGCACCGCACGCACCATCTACGGCAGCGAAGCCGATGGCGGGCCACAGTCCGTTGTAACGTCGGCTTATGAGGGACGCTTTGCAACAACAACGGCAACCAGCAGCGAGCCGCATCAGCATCAACATCAACAACAACAATCACAATCACAACAACAGCACCAGCAGCAAGCACAGCATTCGAAGAATAGCAGCGGCAATTCGATTTACTCGAAGGCAATAACCGCCGCCGGACTAACCGTCGATCTGCCCAGTCCGGACTCGGGCATCGGTACCGATGCCATCACACCGCGGGATCAAAACAATATCCAACAGGTGCGTCCAATCCAACGATTGCGTTGTGTTGCCTATTTTATGCATACCTATATATTAACTATTTTATATACCGATAGCAATATACACATGCGCACACAGTTACACACAGTTACACACATACAGCGAGCCAGTGGCTCCCAGTGGCTTGCCCAACTGCAAGAAATTCGAAATTGTTCGGTTTGTGTGATTGTTATACTTTTCGCGTTGTTCTCGTTGTTGCTCTTCTCGTTGTCCTTTTGTGATTGCAAGCGCGGATGTGACTCCTGTTGTCCTTGTTGGTTGTTGCTTGGTTGTTGTGCTTCATTGTTGTGTGTTCTCGTTGCTTTGGTCGGTTTTTTGTTAGAACATTTTCTTGTTGTGTATGAATTTTGTGTTGAATTTTCCCAAGTTCGGCGATTCCCAAGTTGATATTCTTCATGCTCGCTTGTGTAAAAAAAAAAAAAAAAAAAAAAATACAAAAAAAAAACATTTAACCCGTTAAACACCGCAGTCAAAACAAATCAATTAAAAATGTATTAATTATTCGAAATTCTTAAGCTTGTTTTATTTTCTTTAAATATTTCAATATTTTTCAAAAGAAATCAAACGACATTTTCTATATATTTCTCTGTTTTTTCTTCTTCTCTCTCTCTCTCTCTCTCTCTCTCTTTTTTCCGGTGCCTGCAGTCCTTCGATTATACGGAACTATGTCAGTCTGGCTCGTTGTTAGATGGCAGTGGCGGAGCAATCCCAGTCTCGGTCAATAGCTTACAACGCGCAGGAGTCACCGTCCATGGTGCCGCAACACAAAATAGTCCAACGACATCGCTTGGCGGCACACCGACAAACGGCACAACACGTTCGAGGCCATGGCATGATTTCGGACGTCAGAATGATGCTGATAAAATTCAAATACCAAAACTGTGAGTCTATGAAAATGTAATATCTTCTTGCTAAAACAAAAAAGTCATCAAAAACAAAAAGACGAGAACTTCTTGAACGACCGAAAGAACATAGTTGATATTAATTTCCATCATTATTATTGTTGCTATTTTTATTGTTATTGTTATTGTTATTTTTATAGAATTTGAGGGATTTCCGATGCATATTATTATTTTTATTTATATTTTTGTCACTAGCTTCGTCAATGTCGGCTTTAGATATCATCTCGAGAGTCCGATTAGTTCGTCACAGCGTCGCGAAGACGATCGCATTACATACATTAACAAGGGACAATTTTATGGCATTACCTTGGAGTATATACCTGATTCGGATAAACCAATTAAAAATACAACAGTTAAGGTGAGTGCGACAAACCAAAAGCTCTTTTTTCTTCTTGTTGTCTATGCGGAGTTTTTCCCGTGAAAATTTCGAAAAGTCGTAAATCGAGTTGACCCATAAAAATGCTTTAGAAACAAAAAAAAAAAAAAAACTAGAATAATTTTGATAAACATTTCAACTGATCAGATTTCACGGTCAATAAAAGTTAACGGGAAATACCACCTAACGATGAGATCCTCACGGGGATGTTCAAAGTGACGGACAGTTCAAAGATACATACATAAATGCAATAATATAGACGCACTTAATAGAGGTGTCCGCTTAAGAGGAAACTGTTTGAGAAGCTGGAATACTACAGCATTCCGTCTAAGAGGGTTATCCGCTTAAGAGGATTGCCCGCAAGGAGAGAGTACACTGTATATACAGGGTGTTTCCCATAACGGTGTACATCCGAAGGGTGGTGATAGAGGGGGTCAAGACGAACCAGCAAATATGAAAAATCCTTTTTTGAAATAAGACGCAGAATTTACACCAATAGAAAACAAAATTCTGCGTCTTATTTCAAAAAAGGATTTTTCATATTTGCTATGCTGAATACAAGTGATTAAACAAAAAATTTATGAGTGTGTTTTAAAAACCTATTTTTCCTGAAGTGGAATCAAAAAAAAAATTATAAGATATGTACCACAAATTTGAAGTAAACTAATCGAGGGTTTTGAAAAAAATTAGAAAAGTATGTGTTAATAGGACCTTTTTCATACCAAAATGGCTCCCAAAGTAAAAAACATAGAATTTTTTTCAGAATTTTCGACTTTGACCGCTTATTTACCCATCAATGGCTTAAATTCTTACCATGAATTTAATTTTGCCTAAAAGTTCATAGAATTGGCTTTCAAACCGCTTAACAGTTTTTTTTTCTACGATGAACCGTTATCGTGGCAGAATTTTTTTTCTCGACTTACTGCCTAAAAATTTTAAGGCCCTATAACTCCTCAAGGGTGCATTTGCAACCCCCTCCTCCCATACGATTTTGGTTCGTCTTGACCCCCTCTATCACCACCCTTCGGATGTACACCGTTATGGGAAACACCCTGTATATTTAAAAAGTCGTTAAATTTCTAAGAAGGACCATCATTTATATTAAAATACAGCAGCTGAGGCTCTCAAGAAAAATCTTGGTATCATTCTGCCTTCGAGAAGAGTATGCCTTTCTCACTTGGATCGATAGAGATAGATAGATGGATAGATTGATAGATTGATAGATTGATAGATTGATAGATTGATAGATTGATAGATTGATAGATTGATAGATTGATAGATTGATAGATTGATAGATTGATAGATTGATAGATTGATAGATTGATAGATTGATAGATTGATAGATTGATAGATGATAGATGATAGATTGATAGATTGATAGATTGATAGATTGATAGATTGATAGATTGATAGATTGATAGATGATAGATTGATAGATTGATAGATTGATAGATTGATAGATTGATAGATTGATAGATAGATTGATAGATAGATAGATAGATAGATAGATAGATAGATAGATAGATAGATAGATAGATAGATAGATAGATAGATAGATAGATAGATAGATAGATAGATAGATAGATAGATAGATAGATAGATAGATAGATAGATAGATAGATAGATAGATAGATAGATAGATAGATAGATAGATAGATGAATAGATAGATAGATAGATAGATAGATGAATAGATGAATATATGAATGGATAAATAGATAGGGAAAGAGAGAGCGAGTGAGAGAGAGAGCGAGTGAGAGAGAGAGCGAGTGAGAGAGAGAGCGAGTGAGAGAGAGAGCGAGTGAGAGAGAGAGCGAGTGAGAGAGAGAGCGAGTGAGAGAGAGAGCGAGTGAGAGAGAGAGCGAGTGAGAGAGAGAGCGAGTGAGAGAGAGAGCGAGTGAGAGAGAGAGCGAGTGAGAGAGAGAGCGAGTGAGAGAGAGAGCGAGTGAGAGAGAGAGCGAGTGAGAGAGAGAGCGAGTGAGAGAGAGAGCGAGTGAGAGAGAGAGCGAGTGAGAGAGAGAGCGAGTGAGAGAGAGAGCGAGTGAGAGAGAGAGCGAGTGAGAGAGAGAGCGAGTGAGAGAGAGAGCGAGTGAGAGAGAGAGAGTGAGAGAGAGCGAGTGAGAGAGAGAGCGAGTGAGAGAGAGAGCGAGTGAGAGAGAGAGCGAGTGAGAGAGAGAGCGAGTGAGAGAGAGAGCGAGTGAGAGAGAGAGCGAGTAGAGAGAGAGCGAGTGAGAGAGAGAGCGAGTGAGAGAGAGAGCGAGTGAGAGAGAGAGAGGAAGAGCGGCAAGCGAAGATGACTTTCAGTCTGATTTTAATGATGATATATTATTTGAAGCACTTCTCAAGGAATCTATCTCACAGTTCCGATGGCAATGCAAAGTTATCTCAAGAGAATCTGCATGCATCAATGTGGAACCCTTTGCCCCTTCAACCCCTTCCACCCATTTACCCCGGATACGTCGGTACCACTTTGCCACATTGCTTCGGAGCGATCTGGTTGCATGAAGGATCGATCTTCTCTAGCTTCCTGTGTTAAGTAAATATTGTTTTAAGCTATTGTGCCGTGAAAAAAAATTCGTCGCTTTGCGTTGCGTTTCGTTGAAGAATTAGCATACGGAACTCGCTTTCGGCACTTTCGGTGATTCGTGCTCCCTCAGCGCGCGCTCTATCCGCTCGTTATTCCATTTGCGTGTCTTGCAACATGAGCCGCTGTTGCTGTCGCTGTCGAGAAGGAAAGGTTTTTTCTTTTTCTTTTTGATTTCTTAAATATCCTTCAACTCGTCAATGTCGTCCGCGATGATAGATGATGATTTGTACATTTGCTCGCCTCTCAGCGAACTCTTTGCCTCATCGCGCGTCTTGTCACTGACAATTAAAATTTCCATTTCCATTTTTCTCAGTTCGCAAGAAATTTGAATCTCAATGGCAAGGCAAATCATCGTCCATAGGTGCTGAGTGCGCAACGCTTTATTGCATGGTGTGTGTGTGTATGTGCGTTGAGCGCAACTGTTAAATGTTTATTCAGGATAAGAGCACCGAAATCCAATTTTTTAAAATCTAATTTTTTTTCTTCCCGCTTCCCGCTTCCCGCTTTAATTTTTATAAGTCTTGACAATCATCGATCAGATAACAGCACAGACATCAAAGCGAACGGCACTAAGGACCGAAGCAAATGCTAAGTGCGTGCTTTGATGTACATATGTACATAGTATGAAAGGGTTAAATGCATAGCGGAAATCCGAATATAGCGAAAACTTTCGATGAGAATCAATGATTTGAGGAAACCGGAGCGTTTAGTAAAAAACGGAACCTCGATAAGCTCTCCAGCGAGAAGAATATTCGGACAATTTGAAAGTAGATGCCGAAATTAAGGGACTACTGTGGACAGTGGACCATGAAAATGGAAAAGAAAAGAAATGAACCTCATAGATGCGAGAAATTTCAAATTATGAATCGGAAGGGGTCTAGATCTAGTTAGTCCTTTTGGGAAGACTTCTTCCAAAAGGGAAAGCGAATAAAATGTAGAGCTCTTCTGCTTGTATTTTATTTTAGGACGGAATACCATCGATGAGAGTGTGAGGAAAAAGTTTTCCATTTTCCCGATTATATTTCTCTTAATTTTTCAAATAATTATATATATACATATCTTCATATATATAGATATACATACATATATGTATATCTACGCTACGCTCGAATCATACTTCATGCATTGCGAATGCATTTTTGCCTTTTACAATTAACGTTCATTCGAAGAAGAACAAGAAGACGAAGACGAAGACGAAGAACGCCAGAGCGATGCGAAATTTGCATAATTTTCCAATAAATTTAAAAGCGAAGTGCAATCGTGGGACTCTATTCAGAGAAATATCCGAAGGCAAGAGCGAATATCCTCGCGATCTCTCAAGCCAGAGCGAAAATGTCAGAATTAATTTATGTTTGTTTTCGTTAAGCGCCCTTCAGCGGCTATACAGCAGGAATACGGTAAACGGTAGACGGTAGACGGAAGACGATCGATGCGACCGATCCTTGCCATCTCGTATATCTCCTTAGATACGCTTTAAGTTACCGTGTATCTTCATGAATCATGCAAATTTTTAAATGAAAGAAAAAAGAGAGCACACTTTTTTTCTCGCTTCCTTTTTGTGCCGTAACAAATTTTTCTTTTCTTTTCTTTCTTTTACTTGCTTGCTACTGTATTCTTTTGTGTCTTCACGGCGCTCTTTTATACTTTCCTTTTCGTGTAGCTTTGATGTTGTCTTCCCCCCCCCCCCCCTCTCTCTCTCTCTCTCTCTCTCTCTCTCTCTATCTCGTAGTCTGTCTCCGATGCGACGACACGACGATAGCCAACTGAAAAAAGGGGGATGCTCGCCTTCAAGGAGTCGAGTTTCATTGATGCTCTTTATTTTCTCATTTTTCTTGAATAATTTCTTTTTTTCCGCGTGTTTTTTTTTTAAATATATTTTTTTACCTTCTCTTCTCCTAGACTTCGTTGTAATTATTTTAACGAAATAAAAATGCAAATTGAAACGAAAGGGAAAAAAAATTTACTCAAAAGATCGATTACCTTAAACGATTCATGATCCCCGATGTTATGGGCTAAAATCTCTCGATGGGCCTTAGAAGAAAGGCAAAGAGAGAGAGAGAGAGAGACAGCTCTTCGGTGCTGCGCATGCGTGCCTGCATGCTTGGCATGAATTATGAGGATTTTTGACTTTTCCGAAGGGCGTTGGACCAGAAACATTGAAATTTATTCTCGAAAAACGAACTCTGAAGGTGTCGCAACGCTTCAGAAAAGTATCGAATCGCATGAGAAGCTCAAAAAAATACTCCCTAAGAGATGGAGAGAGAGTGAGAGCGAGAGCGAGAGGGGGGAGAGATGTTAAGATAGGGCCATTTGAAGAGTCACTCTATGCGAGTTTGAGTGCTCAAAGAAAAAGGCAAAAATCAAATCACTTTTTTCTGCAATTTTTCAAAATCTTTCTCACGAGCTTTCTCGAGATTCAAATTCAATTTTGACTTCGATTGGCTTCGATACATTCCAGAGTATTCAGTCTGCATCGAAATCGGTTTAGACATTGAGGAATCTAGCCATAAGAGGAACATTAGAGCCATTAGCATCATTTAATATCACCTCCGGCATATGCCCCTGGCTCAAAGACAAATTATGGTATATTAAAGAGAAAATTTTATGGGACCATTGTTTCCCGATTTCCACACACAAATTTTTCTTTCCAAATGATCGACTAAAGCCGGGAAGTGGCATACACCGTTTTCGGCCACGAAAACTAAAACGAAAACTGAAAATCGTTGTTGTTCGTCACTGTTTCGTTCCTGAGTTAGTTTTCGTTTCGTTAGAAGCGTAGCGACATAAATCAGAAACCGAAACAATCGATTTTTAGCTGTCATATCATATTGAAGTGAAAAAATATAGTGCCTCGAAATTTATTGATATAAAATCAAAGAAAATTTTATTTTCATTTGTCATAAAAACTACAACGAATTTAAATTGAAATAAAATAAATGAAACTGACTGTCAAAATATAATACATATAATATTTCGTTGCTATAGCTCCGAAAAGAACCTACTTGAAGTTGTTTTCGTTCCGTCGTCAAACGGCGATTTTTTCGTTGCTAATCGGCGCTGTTTCGATTCTGAATTTCGCCGCTACGTTCTGTACGAGAAATTTTTTCGGAGCTAATGTATGGAATTTCGTTTTCGTCGCCGAAAACGGTGTATGCGACTTCCCGGCTTTAAGTGGGCAAGAAGGGCGGCAAGTTTGTCACGTTTCGTCAAATTTTCGCCATACCAATTTTGACAGCTCATTTCCCATTTCCCAAAATTTTCCCATTTCGTAAAATATGCGATGCTGCATGAATCCCACTAAATAGGTCTGTCCCCGTAGTGAACGAAAGTGCCCAAAACTGGCCAATTTTACCGGCAGAAAATTTTTCGGCAGAAAAAGAAGACAAATACTCTGTCAAAATCACTCTAATTTGGAGAATCGTGTATTACGAGAAGAGTTTTCGGTAAAATTTGGCAGCTTCGGGCAGTTTCCTACAGTACGGGAACCTATTAGACCCCATACCTATATACATACATAACATACATATATGCTGAAATTTCAAATTTCATCAAAATATTTTTCTCGACAATATCAGTTATTAGAGCTGTCTCTGCAATTTTCATAATGGATAGAACAAAAAAAGTGAACCTGTCAAATTGCATCTCTGTATTTTCTGTATATCGATATTAAACCGTTATGTACATTCTATTAAATTTGATTGCAATAAAAAGCGAATTAATAATTTTCCGTTTCCATATAATTTCAGAGTGTCATCATGTTGATGTTCCGCGAGGAGAAGAGTCCCGAAGATGAAATCAAGGCCTGGCAATTCTGGCACAGTCGGCAGCATTCGGTTAAACAGCGAATCTTAGACGCAGGTTGGTATCTCGTCATCGCTCCATCGTTCAAATCTTCGATCCGAAAGGCAATTAACTCGAAAACGTTTAAAGCTTAAAAAGCTCGTAAAATTACGCAACTTATTAGACTAGATGCGAAGCCGATAAGCGAGGAGTTTTAATTAAAACGAGAAATTCACGAGCCACCGACACCAACAGTCACAGTGTGTGTTTTTCAATTTGTTTATCTCTCTCTCTCTCGCCTCTCTCTCTCTCTCGCTCTCTCTCTCTTTTATTTTTCTCTGCTTTTCGTAATGTCATTCGACGTCACTTAATGTCAAACATGCAGACTTTGATGTAGCACTTTATTAACTTTTGCGATGTATTCCATCAAAACCATTGCCGATTGCCTGATTAGCCAGACGATTATACATATGTACATAGCAATGGGCTGGTTACTGGGGACAGTTGGAGGGCGGCAGTTGTGGGTAAGGAGAGGTTTTCTTAAAGCTTCAATGCCCAATGCCCAATGCTCGTGAAGGTGATGTTGCTGGCTGGATGGAAATTTACAGCCATCGATGGCTTACAAATTCATTGCGCATTTTTTTTATTTATCGCATGCGAAAGACGTCGCGACGTCAACGAGATGCTTATCGTTTATCGGCTATCGCTTATCGCTTATTGGGTCTGCGGTCTCCGCACAAAAAAAAAAAAAAAAAAAGCGAAAAAAAAATGGCGTCGAACTGTAATTCGAACATAAATTCTCGCGCTTTATTGAATTCGAATTTCTATCGACCGTAAAAAAATGAGAAATAGAAAAAAGAAAACCGAAAAAAGGAAAACTGAAAATCGCCTCTCAACCGCTTTGCCGTCTGCAGTCAATATCCCATGATATGGCATGCCACGTGTTGCCGCTGCAACATGTTGCTGGCTTGTAATATTACCAAGTTACGATAAGCATCGGACATTTTTCGCGTTGTGTTGCACATGCGCTCTCCATAGGCAAATAAATAAGAAATTAAAATTCTATTAAAGCATCGAAGCGTAGAGTGTAAAGCATGAAGGACAAAGGACGAAGAGGGGGTGAATATTCTTCCGAGACGGCGTCTCAAATGTCCGTCGAAGAATTTACATTTGCCAGTCGATCGAAGAAAATATCTTTTTTTGATTTTTATACCTTTTTTTTTTTTAATAAGTTCTTTCTTAATTTTTGGGTTTTTCTGGTTTTTATTCGTTTTTTTTGTTTTTTTTTTTTTTTTTTAGATACGAAAAATTCCGTTGGGCTTGTTGGTTGCATTGAGGAGGTCTCACATAATGCTATCGCAGTTTATTGGAATCCCCTGGAGAGTTCCGCAAAGGTAAGCGAATAATAAAAAGAAGAAAAAAACGAGCACAAATGCGATTAGAATCGAAAAATATTGCGGCTACATAGGTGCACATTTACTCAAATCAAAATAATATACATTCAAGAGAATCGAGTTGGTGCAGAAGACTAGGATTTTTGTTTTGTTTATGTTTTATTTTATGGATGCACAAATTGCGATTCATGCTCTGACTGTAATTAATTGAACGAACCGCATAGCATATTAACGCTGCCCTTGAATAAAGCCCTTAAGCGAGCTTTCAAGCGTTAAGCGTCAAGCATCAAGCATCGCGTAGACCGATCGATTGACGCTTGACTATCAATCAAATGAAATTTGTGTAATTCGAATACTGCCCGAAGCGATTCTCTACCGAATTACGTTTATTCTTGCGGCCGCGCGGTCGGTCCTTCATCCTTCCACGACGACCCACTCGAAGCCAACGAGAGTGGAAGAACGCTGACGCTGACGATGACGCTGACGATGACAAAGTTGCTGTACGTTGTTCGCATCGAGACATGGAGTAGTTGGACTACATACACACCCCTTCCGTTCGATGCAACTACCTGGTTATCTGGTCGTAAGGTGGTAAACTCCTTTGCCGATCAATTTCGCGGCAATGCGAGACGTGAACGTCGTTATTAATTTAACACACAGTAGCGGCAATGCCCAGCGAGCAAGGGGCGCATGCGATGACTGCAAGTGCCGCCCGTTCCACAGTTACTACAACTTAAAGCCTCCGAGAGCATATTGAAAGAGACCAGCTTCTTAATATAAGTATTTTCCAATTTTATTTTTTTATTAATTTTTGTTTTTTCGTAATTTTTTTGCTGCTGCTGCTGTTGTTTGCAGTCAATGAATTTAATGATAATGAAAACTCATAAATATGAAAAACCGATTAAACCTAATCAAGCGTAATTGCAAAGTGAAGCGAAAAAGAGCGCAACGAAGAAACGACAACAACAACAAGAATAAAATGAAAAGCAAGAGCGAAAAAAGTCGAGTAGCAGCAAAAGTCTAAAACGCTGAAGGCAAAGGCTTCCTGAGCACCACATCCTATGCTCCACGCACAACAACAACAACAACAACAACAGCAACAACGTACCATACATAACTTATGAAAAATATCTCAATTTCCGTTTGCAGAATTGAGCATCGATGGGGTCGGCTATGAGTTGAGGCCGGGAGTGTCGTTACGTCGTTATGTGGATATGTAGATTCTCGTCGGCGCAGCAGAATTCGAGCCGATCGTATCCTTATTATATTATTCATTTCACATTCAGCCAGCATAGTTGCTCACAGTTTTCGGCTTCCTTTTTCGCCTTTTTCCAATTTTTGATTTTTGTTGTTCGGCGTTTTTTTTTTTCTTTTTTTTTTATTCTCCATATTTAGTTTGCTCGATGCAGCCGCAGGCGCGACAGTTCCTTAGCATGCACCTGGCTTTAGTTGGATCCTTAAGAGACTTCTCATTTCGATCTGAAACGCCCCCGTCCTTTTGCACTGACTGAGTAATTGCATCCGAACGATCGACGG
Source organism: Chlorops oryzae (assembly GCA_020466095.1). Classification (NCBI taxonomy): domain Eukaryota; kingdom Metazoa; phylum Arthropoda; class Insecta; order Diptera; family Chloropidae; genus Chlorops; species Chlorops oryzae. Next base: position 44,915,579 of record CM035806.1, read on the forward strand.
CCATAGAAAATTCGTTTCGTTTCGTATTTTCTCTGTGTTTTCGTAGTCGAATTTCTCGGTGTCCGAATAAACAGCTTGTGGTCACTTGTGGTCACTCAAAGGGGGCGGAACTTCTTTTAGTAGCTAGCAACATCCATGTACCTTAAGATTTTTTCATTTACCCAATTATGAGATTTCCTTCCTGGAGCAATAAAGAGGTCAACTTACTTAAAAGGAGTATAATATTATGAGGCTAATTTCTAGCAGATCCCCGATAAAATGAGTTCGGCTATTCTGGCTATTCTTGCATTCGTGTTCCTATTAACAAAAAAAAAAAAAAAAAAAAAAAAAAAACCATCAAAACTTGGGATGGGCAAGGCTTTCACTAGCTTATCAGTCTCAATTTAAATCCAAAAGAAAAAGTCATTAAAGATTCCTATTATTTACATGTGTATACGTTTCGATAAAAAGCTTCGAATGCAACCCTGCACGCACAGTATGACAAAAAAAGGAAAAACCCCAGCGTTTATCGAAATTTAAATAAAAGCAATTTCCTTTCGTATTTTATCGCCTTATTGTCAATGCAATTAACAATTTAATAATTAAAACGATAAATAAGAAAATTGCGCTCGATAAAGACGCACGCAGCAACGCACGCACGAAGGCGCGAACGCACTCCTTTGCTCGCTTTCTTTTCTATGATATTTACTTTGTTTTTTTTTTTTTTTTTTGCGTTTTGTAGCACCATTTTGAGAGCAAATTTTAATTGAAAGTCGCAAAGTGAGTAATTAAAACTTCGTACGTCATAAATAAATAACAAAATCTACCGTTGCTGAATGGAAAAGCAAAAAGAAAAAAAATTGAAAAAAAAAACTTTGAAAAAAAGTTGTCGATTTCACCGGCAAGGAAAAAAGGCATAAAAAAGCTGCAAATGACTTTGACAAAAAACAAAAAAAAAAATTCAATAAAAATTTGAAAAAGCATTAGAAAGACGGAAAAAATGGCGCAGGGAGACAAGATTTTTAACGTCTTTTTAAAATCCCATCACGATATCAATAGAATAGTTACCACCCTGTCTGAGGAAAATATGAACAATTGAATTGAAAGCTTCGCAAGTCACGTTTCTCGAATTTTTCACCACCGCCCGCCCACACCGATAGGAGTGAAATAAAACACTCATTAAGACTGATGGACCCGACGGACCAACTGTCGGACACCTGACTGACGGACATTATTTAATGATAGTCCCAATGAAGCAACGAGGAACTAACAATTTATCGCATTAATTTCTTCCATTCATCATATTTGCAGCTGCATTTCTTTGACACCCTGTAATTGAAAATGTGCTTTTCGCTTTTCGCTTTGTCGTCTTTTGTCCGATTGATGGATGGCAATCGATATGACCCCGAAGAATTGAGAAGCTTTGCTATAAGTTTTGCGCTGTTTTGACAAATTGTTGCATGCTAATTAGATAGTCAGCCATTTAGTTAGCAGTTGCGGTTAAAAATTCCACAAAGATTGACAATTGATTAACATTGAGCTATACCGCGCGTATCTTGATTAATGGTGAGAGATGAGAAAAAAAACAACATTCTCTTCGTTTCTGCTTGTTTTATTACTTGCTTCATAGCTTGTTTCCGCAGCACATTTCCGTGCTGCCACTCAATAACATAAAGAAGGCAGGCAGAGTTGATTTTTTTCCTTTGGTGTTTTTTTTTTTTTGTAAGCTGGCAGCTTTGTAGATTGAATATACAAATTTTTATAAAAAATTTTCAATATCGAAATTTCGTTCAATCCAAAGCAGTTTTCAAAAACTTCTTGCATCTACATCACTGTTGCGAGCTGAGGGCAATCTTTCCTAGGTTCGGGGAGATTCTTGAGCCTTAAAAAAGACTAAGAGGAGGAAAGTTTTCAGGAAGATTATTATGCGGGAATTTTTATACCCAGCGTAAGCGGGGTATATTAGTTTTGTGCAAATCTTGTAACAGGGAGAATTAAGCTCCGGAGATATAGAAAAATATATATAGAAATGATCAGGATCAAAAACTGAATCGATTTGGACATGTCCGTCTGTCCGTCTGACCGTCTGTCCGTCCGTCCGTGGTCGGATCTCCTCCGAAACGGCTGAACCAATGAAGTCGAAATTTGGCACACATGTATATCGGGGTCCTAGTATCCTAAGTAAAAAATCCTAAGTAAAAATGGGAGACATCCGCCCACTGCCACGCCCACAAATGAATTTATTGTGTTTTCAGTAAAATGCTTGTAACTTGCGAACCACTCAACACATTCCATTGATATTTGGTGTACTGGAAAACTACAAAAAGGGACATATCCTGGAAAAAAATGGATGCCGTCCTCCTCGAGCCACGCCCACAAATAAGGGCTTATCGTAACTTGTGAAGTAAAAGGCGTAGAAGCTTCAAATTCGCTACATAGGTTCACCAAGGCGAATGAAAGGTGTAGGGAAATAATTTATGTGGCCCTCCCACTGCCACGCCCACAAATAGAGAAGCAAAACATAGTGCGCTCATAACTTCGGGACGCTGGGTATTTCAAAGTCGGGCTTGACCAACTTTAGCTTTCTTACTTGTTTTTTTTTTTTTTTGTTGAGGAAGATTTCAAAATCAAATTTAAGAGAATTTCGGCCTTATTTTGATACATTCAGCGGATATATCCGGCAAGAGTGATTTGAAAATGTTTTTTCTTTTTTTTTTTTTTTTTTTTTGTTAGCTACTGCTGCAATCGGGTTATTTTTTCGGCCCACACATTTTCAGCACGCACACCTGGCAGTGATTTTTCTGCAACGTCGAATATAATAATTTCAAAAGGGAAATTTCTTTCAATCGTGCCACGTTTTTGTGAAAATTTTTCACTCCTCCTCGCTGGATGATTCTAAGCTGCCAGCATTTTCTTCTAATCCGAGAAAAATAAATAAAAAACTTCGGGAAAATTCATTTCAATCGAGATTGCCAAAAAAAAAAAAAGAAGCAAAATGATTGAAGCCCATAAACGTCAAATCGGTTACTTGTAACAGATAAACATTACAACTCTATGGTGGAAGCCCATCAAATTTGAATTAAGGTCACACCCAACTAATAACAATGCGAGCTTATCTGATTGGAAGCATAACATGATACATCGATTATCGATTATCGATTATGATACTAATTTTCTGTGCAAGCATGCCGAACGGTGGATCTGTGAAGTTATTTAATTGCCAGAGATTCAAAAAAGAAACAACAACAAAAAACAATAAAAATACAAAAAGAGAAGCTGGAAAAGAAAACTCCGAAGAAAGCACATAAAACGCTTACACGGAATTTCATTCATTTTTACGGCCCATCAAATTTGATTATGCATGAAGCTTTTTTGAAGTATGCCTCGAAGCCCAGTGTTGAAAAGCTTTTAATTTTTGCCTCTATTTATATTTTCTCTCTCGTTTTTCTTTCATAAATATGCATAGAAAATTCTTGGGATGTGACGAACAAATTCCCCATTGGAAATTTTCCGAGATCAAACAAGAGTTTTTTGTTTTGTTTTTTTGGAAGTATTTAAAAAAAATTTTTTTTTTTTACTGAGCTCAGAGTTTTGTCGAAATGCTGTTAGCTAAACATTTGATTATTTTTCGAGTTGTCACACAAAAGGCACACAATTCTCGAAATATCTGAAAAAACGATGCACAAAAATCTTGCTTAGATTTCATAACCATTCAATGCCATTTATTTGACAAATATTATGACAAAAATTCACAAGACTTTTATTGTCAGTGTGCATGTCATTTTATGACATAAAATTATGATACAGACGAAGAAGGAGTAGAAGACGGAAACGGAGACGGAGACGGAGACGAAGACGAAGAAGGAAACAAAAAGCACGCAAAATTGTGATATTTTAATTATCGCTGAAATTAACTCAAAGTAATCGAAAAATTTATAGATTGGCATTTTTTTATTTTTTATTTTTTTTTTTATCGAAATGTCAATAAAACGTCATTATCGGATGGCACTTGATGTCAAATCTTGCAACATTTTTATGAAATTTGCAACAAAGTCAGTCGAAGGGGGGGCCCGCACGAAGTTATGTCAATGATTTGAAAATATACATATTTTAAAGTCACATTCGATAATTATAATACATATATAATCTGATATCTTTAGATCAGGGTTGGCGAACTTGACGCAGAAGAAAGTGCAGTTGTTTTGAACCAACAAAAAAAAAAAAAAATAAAAAACAAAGGCAGTAGTAGGGAAATGAACTGTCATCTGCTATCGATATCGCGACATATAAGATTAAATGGAAAACCCAAGATGCAAAAAAAGGACAAAAATCGGGCTGTCCATATATCACGTCATCATACAGGGGTGAGGAGGGGGTCTCGCGAATCATAACGCTTGGCGATGTGGGTGAGGGGGGTGTCAATCCGCAATGATCATGTCATCATCTCTATCTTATAAGAAAACACTAAAAATCTATATTTTGAAGAAATTAAATTTCTATTTACTTGTAAAATAATGATAAAGGGCTCAAAGAGGATGTCAAACGAGGGCGGCCGATGACGATTGATTTTTCGTTTTTTGGTAATTTTTGTAAGAGTTTTGTCTGACAAAAAATAATAAACATAAAGCGACATGAGGGAGGAAAATCGCAGTAGATGTCAAATATTCAAGTCCCGATCTAGTTTTTTAATTTTTTTTTTTTTCACTTTGGGCAAAACCACTATGACAGACAGTCATGGAAGATATGTTTGTTTGTAATGTAACTTGGAATAAATCGATAAATTAGTACAAAAGATTTAACAGCCCTGATAAACTTTTTTTTGAGTCAGTAATTAGCCGATAATTTCTATCATATGAACTGCAATTATTCTATCGATAAGGATTTGAAACTTCCGCCCCTATCGATGCCGCTCTTTTAGCATTTGTCCTAAATCGGGGCCTGGTCCTTAGACGCTCATTTGCAAGAATATCGATATGATGCCGCGTTTCGATCGATCGATCAAGTTTATGATTGATTATTTGTAGTATCTGCCATTCAAAGGCACTCAATTATTTACCTAGTAAGTAGTTTTGTTTTTTTTTTTTTTTTTTGTCTATAAAAATTTGAAATTGTCTTTTTGAAAACTTTTTGGGGCCTTTCCCGGTAACTTCCTTTGAGCGCAAATCTCTCTTGGAAAAAAGAAAAAAAAAAATTTCCAATGGTCATAAATCTCTTAAACGGCCTGACAAGGCAAAGGCATACCTTCATGGATACAATTAGTCAACTGAAATGAAATGAACAACCGAAATGCCGTTTCCAATTAGGCGGCAACGCTGTCCGGTTTAAATTGCAATCGGAGGGGCAATTTCGGTTCGTTTTTAAAACTTTCATTACAATTGTCGCTGAGCGATCGAGCGAGCGAGTGAGCGCAGCCCATTATCATCGTTGGAAGCTATAACTATTGGAATCGTCGGTGTCATCGTTTCTGCTGTGCTTGTTGTTGCTGTTGTTGTTTCATGATTTCTGCGATGATTTTTACGCATTTTTTGAATGTGGCATTGCCGAACGCTCTTCTCGTCGCACGTTGCCATATCAATTTATTTATTTATATGGCCAGACCGCACCGAGCTCGATCGAACTGAACTGAACTGAACTGAATCTGTATCGAATCAAATCGAATTGAAGCGAACTAAACTGAACTGGGTCTGGTCTATTCTCCAGCGTATACGGCCTAATTAATTCGCATTAAATGCTTTGGCTACTACTAATACTACCGCGACGGCTACTTGCTACAGAAACGTCAAATCGAAGGCTCGAGGAATTTGTGTTTTTCGAAGACCATTTTTTTGGTCTTGTCATCGCCATCGCCATTGCGATCGTCGTGGTCGTGGTCGTCCGCTGTCCGCCATCCGCCGTCCATCGTATTTGTGGACTTTGTCGTCATTTTTCCGTTGCCGTCTTTAGTTTCAGTGTCGTTGAATTGCGTATGGTGCGCCTTACCTCTCATTGCAGCATGTTTCAACTTGCAATTGCACGCATGCGCGTAGAAAGATGCATTATGGCGCATGCGTGAAATGCCTTTGCACACTTTTCCATTGAAATTGCGAACAGAAAAGCTAGAAAATGTAGCAATGGGCATGGAATTACGATTGGAAATGACTTTTTTTATTTTCGTTTCTATCATATTTTCCCGCTCTCTCTCTCTCTCTCCTCTCTCTCTCTCTCTCTCTCTCTCTCTCTCTCTAGCTCTCTCTCTCTCCCTCCCTCTCTATTTCTATTTCTCTCCCTTTCTCTCATTTTGCGTTGGAAAATATTTTTTCCATACAGCTACTGTCATCGTCGAGGAAATGTTACGGTATTTTTGTTTAAATATGTGCATACTCTCATCTCATCCAGCGACCAGCGACCAGAGCGATGTACAGTTTTTCCAAGACAATTAGGAGCGAAAAATGTCGCCATTGATTGGAGTTTTTCCATTTTTTTCTTTTGATTTTTTTTATTAATTTTATTTTTTTTTATATTATTTTTTTTTTACCGAAAGAAGCAAACGAAAAAAGTAGAAGATGAAAAAGAAAAAGGAAAAGAAAGAGCATAAAAAGCATTTTTAATTTTCCCCTTTCAGAGTCGTTCGGACTATAAATCATTCATAATAATTGCATTGGACACAATTGGAGCGAATTTTCATCCCAAATTGAATTCATCTAACATTGAGTGGCATTGAGCGTTGCTCTCTTGTTTTTATTTTTTTCCTTTTATCCTTCATTTTTTCATTTAATTTTTTCATTTTATTTAACGTGCTTTAAAGTGACCAAGTGATTAAATTCAGAAAATGTATGAAAAGGAAATTTTTCGCATTTCTCGCCTAGAAAAAAAAATGGTGAAAGCAATTGTTTTCATTTGGTTTGTTTTTTTTTTTTTTTTTTTTTTTTTTTTTGTTAATCTCTCAAATGAAAAAAGCACGTAAATAGCCTTTTCGAAAAAATTCAGTTTTCCTTTAGTGTGAGTTAAAGCAATCAAATTTGTCGTCCGCTAAAAGTAGACCTGCACAGGGTAAACAAACATAAACATTTTTTTTTTCAAGACATAAAACTATGGAAGGGGCTCTTGGATAGCGTAGGGGATGCGTTCTATGCTCTTGATCCCGGGATCCGAGGTTCGATTACCGGCTAAGCCAGAACGGAGTGTAATGTTCCAAGCTTAGCACTGGTTTTCTAAAAATCGCATCTTAGGGGGCACACCAAAAAACCCACATACACTCACACAAACACAAGAAAACCACTCGTGGTATCACAATGGGCCGGTATACACTCTTCAAAATATTTCCTTCTATTAAAGTAGGAAACAGGTTACCTTCTTTTATAAACGTAAGTTTACACACCAAATTAATTGTCAACCTCAAATCAGGGTTGGAACTTTACTGCAATTGCAGTAGATCTACTGCGTTTTTTTTGAAATTTTTGACATCTACTGCGAAAAGCTTAAAATCTACTGCGATTTTCGTCCCTGGTGTCACTCGATTTTTTTTTTTTTTTTTTTTTTTTGTCAAACAAAACTCCTAGCGATAACTACCAAAAAAGTACCAATTTTGGTTATACATTATCAACACCGCAATTCTATTTGTAAAGCTGCCCATTAACTGCACAACCTATCGTACGATTTGTACTGATTGCACTACAAATCGGTCCGTTAGTGGACTTGTGGTATAAGTGCCTAGCTGTTGGACGGCTTGTTTGACAAAGTTTAAAATGATTTAATTTTTTCACTTATAGTACGACAGACTGCATCACGCTTTTTCTTAAAAATGACAAGAATGAAATATTCCTGCATATAAAATTGATATTTGATCCAAAATGTGAGGGCACTGTTTGAAAGTTAGTGGCGAGGCATACTATCTGCAGTACAATAGCAATCGTACAATAGATTGTATAGTTAATTGGCAGCATAACAAAGATACTATTCTCGTCCTTGTTTAACACCTTGGATTTTCCATTTAAGCTTATATGTCGCGATATTAACCGTTTCACAGCTGATATAACAGAAAAATATCTTGTCAAAAATCTTCGCTGAAAATTGGAAGAACATATGGAGAAATATTTACATGAAATGTACTTTTTGTGTATTTTTTCTTTTTATTTGAAAAGAATAAAATAAATATTTTTGTTATAAAAATCAGATTTGTAATGATTTTTATTTTTTACTGCGCAAAATTCAAATCTACTGCCCTTTTTTGTGTTAAAACTGCTGCTTTTTCTTTTTCGCCAAGTTCCAACCCTGCCTCAAATGTGTAAAATTATGCATTATGTTAGATGTGAATTAAAGGAAACCTTCCCTATGTATTTTAAACATACATTATGTAAAATTAGGCCTTTTTCCCGCAAAATTAAACATTCATAATAATAAAATTACTAAAGGTGTGTAAAATTAGTATTTTTATAGTAAACCGAAACATTCATTGATTAAATGTACGCATTTTATATAAATATGCATTACGCATGTGCAAAATGACACAAAAATTATCTTTTACATATTTTTGGTACAAAAGTAAACATATTTCGGGGTAAATTTACAGTATTTATAAACGTAATTTTACTTCAATTTTTTTTAGTGTGTACGGCCTTAGTGGCATCCACTGCAACATACATACATACAATATGCATAAAGCTTAGGAAGGAAACCGAAAATATCGATGGTTTATTTTTTGTTTCTAAAGGCTTTTCCAATAAGGACTTGACAACTTTTTTTTTTGTTTTTAATAAAATGCAAAAAATTTAAATATACATAGATGAAAAACTTTATTATCGCGTTGAAGTATGTACAATCAAAAAATATATGAATGGAACTCGACTTTGTTCATATGGCCACCGCGGCGGGCACGTTTGCAACGGTCGATTCGTTGGACCCAATTTTCGATGTTTCGGCCACACATTTCGGCTGAAATGGCTGCTATTTCGCGTTCAGTGTTCGCTCTGAGCTCTTCCAACGTCGTCGGCTTGTTGGCTTGGACCAATGACTTGACGAAGCCCCAAAGAAAAAAAGTTTAGAGGCGTTAAATCGCACGAACGGGGCGGAGATAACACGCTCATCAAACTGACTCTTCAATAAATCGATTGTAACGTATGCTGTATGGCTTGTGGCACCGTCCTGTTGAAACCACATGTTGTCCAAGTCCATATCTGACCTAAATTCGCCATAAAGTGGTCTGGGCGATGATGCCCAACTATTGCGAACGCCGTGGAATTGACTGATTTGGATCATATATCGCACCCTTGCTACTAAATCGGCACAATTCAAAATTTCGCATTTCTCGAAAATCATGCAATCTCACTTGAAACTAAGGAGAAATAAAGTTTTTTCTAAACTTATATTACTCTCAATCGACTGCTGCATCAGTCAATATAAGCCTCGAATCTCAAGGTCTTGGGTTTCATACAGAAAAATTCAATCGAACATAAAGAAATTTATTTAAAAAATTTTGAATTTATTAGCAAGGGTGCGATGTATATATATTTTCGACACTTCGACCAACCCGTTGTCTCACTGGCACGGCAACATTAACATCAACACAACGAATATGTGGACTCAAATGTTTGCACTAAGCTGGTTACTGCCTGTCGACTAGGGCGAGAAATACAACCGAAAATTGGAGTTAACGCTCTTAAAGTAGCGGTCATTTTTATAATTTGCAGACGTTGTTCGTTCGTGCTCTTTACCATGATGAAAATGTTAAATTTCAGTGGCGTATGCAGGGGCTGGTTCAGGGGGTTCAATTCTCCCACGAAATGTAAAATATTACAAAGAAGTACGATGAAATTGAGTAGTCAGCGCCTAGCCATATACCTATGTATGTATGTAGTTTTGTAATGACTCGAATCCCTGCCGAAATAGAATTCTGCGTACAAGCCTATTAAGTTTTCTGAATAAATTGACATTGACAGTTCGATGATAAGTGAAAGGGTGCGTTCACAAATTGAATTCAAAGTTTTCAAGTCCCTATTGTAAAACCCGATATATGAAGTCTCTTCTAAAATCGATTCTGTGCACTATATAAAAGCTACTCCAACGTACCTGTGAACTGACTGACCACAGTTTAACTCATCACCGATTTCTCCGTATTTACAATTTAAAATGAAAAAATTATTTATTTGTCTGACAGTGCCATGTGCTTTTTTCTTTCGAAAGACAGTTAGAATCGGTCAAAAGTGGACTTAGCAGGTTTGCACTTTAAGCCGACATTGTGGTTGAAAAACTTTTTTTCCCCAAATATGTACCTACATACATATGTACCTACTTATATTTTGAGAGAATAGCACTAAAAATGCAGCAAAAACTAATTGCACACTGTTTTCTCTTCTCTTGTCTTTACTTTCAGATAAATATTGCCGTGCAATGCCTAAGTACCGATTTTAGCAGTCAAAAAGGTGTCAAGGTAAGTCTAATTGACCAAACCCTCTTGTTGTCACTCAGTATTGACAGCCATTTAGAATGCCAAACGCGCTAGGAAAAGGCGTGGCTTCGCGACATTCGACATTAGACACTCTGGAGAGAAAGAGTCTCAACAAAACGCACATAGAACAAACAAAAACAATTATAGAACACAAAACAAAAAAAAGAAGAAAAAAAAAAGCGGTTCTCAACGAAACGACCACTTGGCCACTCGACACGACCATTGCCGATGCCGATGACGTCGTCGTTCTCGACATGTTGCATGTACATTTGTTGCATTTGCTCTAATTTTTCCGACTCGAAAACGGACGGAATGATAAAAAACTGAAAATTCACAACAACAACTACAATAAAAATAAAAATAAAAACAACGAAAGAAGGAAATCACGACCGTGGTAACTGTCAATAAAGTTACGAAAAAAACTAAGAAAAAGTTCACAACGCAAAGTGGGAACGAACAACAATAACAACAACCACGGCAACAAGCTCGCTAGAAACAATATCAATCCAGCAACATGTTGCAGTAAATTAAAGCGGATTCGATGCTAGCGGTGTTGCTGCAGTTGTTTATTTTTATTTGCAGCATCCTGAGTTGTTTTGTTTTTGTTGTTGTTGTTTTTCATTGTTTATTTTTTTTTTTGTGTTATTGCAAATAAAGCAATAAAACAACAACTAACATGCAACATTTGCGATTTAGTCGTAGTAGTGAAAAGCCTTCGTTCGCCTGACAATTTTAACACGTCGGAAAAGTGTTGGAAAATGTTTCTTTTCTTCCTTTCACATTTTTTTCCGCATTGAAATTTCCGTTTTTGGTTTTTTTTTTTTGGCTTGTGTTTTTTGTGCAAAGTTAAAACACGCAGTTTTCTGTCATGCGACATGTATGTACAACGACAAACGGACGGACAAAAATGTACACGACAAGCAGAATCTCCGTCTCCGTCACCGTCCTCATCGCCATTGCCGTCCCTGTCACCGTCTGCGGCCACGTTTCGGGCGCATTCTCATTTGCAACACCTGAGACCGTGGCGGGAAAGAAAACTTAAACCATTTTGCATGTCGAAAGAAAATATTATTAATGGCTTATTCGAGTGCAAAACGCAACAGCAACAGCCAGAGCAACAACAACGAAAACAACAAAAGCAAAATCCAATAATAATAACAATAATAACAACAACAACAACACAACAACATCAATATTGACAAGCTATCGGGCAGGAGGCAAAAACACTGCAACACTTCTTTTTTAATCTCTTCAATTCAGCTGCTTTTTGCTTTGCATTATTATTTTTATTGCTCTTGCTGTTGATGTTTTGTAGTTGTTCTTGTTGTTGTTGTTGTTGGTCTTGTTGTCGGTGCATTTACCAACAAGTGCATGTGGGCGCTTCGTGAATACCCTGAGGCCTATATTATTGCGCCTTCGCCTTGAAATATCAAGCGCAGGTGACAATAACAAAAAAAAAAAAACAAAAAAGAAAATTCAATTCCACGCTTTAAAGTGCTGCCCGCAAATGTATGGTGAGAACGCAACATGTTGAATTAAACTGCCCACGTTATAATGATGTATCTGTCGCATCAATTGCTGTCCCTGAGCTGTCAGGAATGAGCTCACGCATGGCAAAAAAAAAACATTAAAAAAAACCGTGAATAAAAAGAAGAAGTCATTTTTATCTTTCCGCAGAAGCCTTATCAAGGTCTAGTGAAACTTTTTTTGTTTTTTACATCAAAGGCTCTCAATTTAATTAACCAAAAAATAAAATAAAATACTTAATAAGGAAAAGCCCCGCTCAAGGCTACTTCATTCTTTGGCAATCCCAGCGATTGAGAGGACTTGTATGAATATTTTGGATGAATAACCAACCTCTCTCTCTCTCTCTTTCTCTCTCTCTTTCTCTCTCTCTTTCTCTCTCTCTCTTTCTCTCTCTCTTTCTCTCTCTCTCTTTCTCTCTCTCTTCTCTCTCTCTTCTCTCTCTCTCTTTCTCTCTCTTTCTCTCTCTATTTTCTCTCTCTCTTTCTCTCTCTCTCTTCTTTCTCTCTCTCTTTCTCTTTCTCTCTCTCTCTCTTTCTCTTCTTCTTTCTCTCTTCTTTCTCTCTATCTTTCTCTCTTCTCTTTCTCTCTTTCTCTCTCTCTCTTTCTCTCTCTCTTTCTCTCTCTCTCTTTCTCTCTCTCTCTTTCTCTGTCTCTCTTTCTCTCTCTCTCTCTTTCTTCTCTCTCTCTTTCTCTCTCTCTCTTTCTCTCTCTCTTTCTCTCTCTCTTTCTCTCTCTTTCTCTCTCTCTCTCCCCTCTCTCATTCCCTATCGCTCTCCCTCTCTCTCTCCCTCCCTCATTCCCTTTCGCTCTCCCTCTCTCTCTCTCCCTCTTGCTGTCCCTCTCTCTCTCTCCCTCTCCTCTCTCTCTCTCTCTCTCGTCCCTCTCTCTGTCCTTCTCTCTCTCCCTATCTCTCCCTCTCTCTCCCCCTCGTTTGATCTCTCGATCTCTCTCTCTTGCTCTCTCTCTTGCTCTCTCTCTTGCTCTTCTCTTGCTCTTCTCTTGCTCTCTCTCTTGCTCTCTCTCTTGCTCTCTCTCTTGCTCTATCTCTTGCTCTCTCTTGCTCTCTTTCTTGCTCTCTTTCTTGCTCTCTCTCTCTCTTGCTCTCTCTCTCTCCCTTTCTCTCTCCATTTCTCTCTCCCTTTCTCTCTCCCTTTCTCTCTCCTTTCTCTCTCTCTCTCTCTCTTCTCTCTCTCTCGCTCTCTCTCTATCTATCTCTCTCTCTCTCTCTGATGGGGACGATGAAATGTGGTAGATTCGATCGCTTGAGGATAGAGAAGAGCTTTCGCCTTTTCTTTTCCATTCAAAGTATTTACTTATTTGACCTACGCGATTGATATCCTCTTCTTAAGACAACATGGAGCCTTTTTTTCCTCCTCTCAGTGTTATTTCAATTTGATCCCAAGTCAAAAGATCTTCAAAGCTTCTTAAGTATATTGAGCAACATTTCGATTAGCCTCACACAGTTCTCACCAACTGAATTGGTTCTCATTGAATTCATACTTCAGTGTCCACCTGCATGAATAAAATTTATTAAATCACTATCAAAAGAATCTACCATCCTCTAAATTCCATGCTAATAAAAAAAAAAAATAAATAAAAAAATTTAATTCGATTTTGCGTTCTTCCGTTTTTTTTTTTCTTGTTGCTTTTTTGCTGTGAATTTGTGATGATGTTGCAACCGAACATACTGCAATGTCCGATCCGAAGAAATCCAATTTGAATTTTAATTTGCAATCACCGATGCCTTAGCTACCATTTTCTGTTTTCATTGCTACTATTAGCAATGATGGTGCCAACTGTTGGCAATTGTTGGTGACTGCCGGTAGTTGATAGTTTGTAGGTTTGTTATTTGTTGCTCGCTGTTAGCTGTGGACGATGGATGTTGGATGGTAGATGGCCGATGGTCTATGCTTGCTGGTGGATGGTGGCCATTCTCGGCACACAATTGCCACATATTAATTATGATTGATGTACGCGGAATCAAGTGCTCGAATCGTATAACCGAATGCACGACTGACGGTCGGTGCGACGCGACGCGACGCGACGCGACGATGCGATGGCGCATTTTTGCCAAAGCTAATTGCACATGCGCAGCGGATGTTGGCAGTTTGAATGCTGCCACTGCTGCTGCTGCTGTTGTTCTTGTACTGTAGCAATAAGCGAACAATTCCAAAGCCGATTTGTCTTCCTTCGGTCGTTTGATCGGTCGGTCGATCGGTCGGTCGGTCGTTCGGTCGGTCGGTCATGCAGTCATGCAGACACGCTGCACTGTGGTACCTCTCAACTTGCAACTCGCCACGAACGACACTTTTAATTGTTGCTGAAATTGTTTCGAATTTTTTTTTTTATTGTTTTATTTTATTAAATTTTTTCTTTGCTCTTCTTTTGCAATCTCGTTTATCGTTGCTTACATAATTCCGAGATTGTGGGAAAATATTTTCACTTCGGTTGTCAATCATTTCCAACCATAGGGAGTGACCAGAGTCAGGCTTGACTCGAACTTGACTTCTGACTGACTAATCCGTACAAAAGCTATCTTAAACGCTTTTCCCTTTTTAATGCTCTTTGAATATAAACATATGTACATATATACTTATATCTACATATATTTTTTGCTTCACATTCGTTCATATTTTTCTCGCCACCTTATTTCATTGCAGGGTCTACCGCTGCACATACAGATCGATACGTTCGAGGATCCAAGAGATACGCAAGTGTTCCATCGAGGCTACTGCCAAATAAAGGTCTTCTGCGATAAGGTAAGTGAGAGAATGAGGCGACAAGATGATCGAATGAACGAAAAGAAATCCTTTTTATTATTATATTTTATTTATGTAATTCGAACATCCACGCTCGCTTATCAAGGCCTGTCTCCCTTTCAATATACCTACCTACAAACATATATGCACAAATGCCATACCATCCATGTACAATGTACATACATAAGTATCATTCGCTTCGCCGCAGTCTCCCTCTTTTTCCTTGAAGCTGTCACTTTTCATCTGCGGCATTAAGACAACGTAGCGTGATGCGTGTCAGTCGGCGACATGTAATGATGATTTAAGCGAAATGTTTTTTTTTTTTTTTTTTTTTTTTTTTTTTTTTTTTTTTAATTAAAAATTGTGACATTCGCAAATCTCGAATCGCGAATTGCAAATCGCGAATGAAAATGCAAATGCAAATGGGGTGCTGGGATGGAGGAATGGCCTGTCAAGTGTGCAATCGTAGCATCTAGCACTAAGGCTCTATAGCTTTTCCACCACATGGCCATACACACACACACACACACACACACACACATGTGCGCGAATGTTGGGAAAATTGAGTTGTTAAAGCGATGGCGTAACCTTAAGTGATTTAAGTGATTTGAGAAGCATTACTAAGAGATTAGCCCCATGGTCCCTCATCCGTAGGCTTTGTAAGTTATGCCTGCTGAATTAATGCTGGAATGACCTTTTCCCTAACGACTTGCATTGTGCATTTATGTATGTATGAATTGCGTAATAATGTATTTCCTGCTGGGAAATAATCGTATGCCTTTTGGAATTTCGTAATATTTTTATGAATCTAACAAATACTTTTATGTAGTTTGTATGACCGCTGATTGCGACCCCTAAATTTCATTCAAAAACTGCCAAAAAAAAAAAAAAAAAAATAAAGGACCACCCTAATGAACATTTATGTTGATCGTTTTCATATCCTCCGTGTCTGGAGTCTATTCGGTGTTTCTTTTTCTTTTTCTTTTTGTTTAGTTCCATTAAATCACCAAATAGGTAATCAAAAATTTCGCCAACGTAGCGATTTCAGCTCGCTTCATGCCATTTCGACCAGTTTCAATTGCTTTCAACCTTAATTGGGCGTGTATTTAAAGCGCGTCAAAAAAGAGCGCAGCCCACAGTGTAACGTCTCAATCAGTGGCATTGCCCACCCCAAAGTTAGCCTCTTGAATGTCTTATTAAAGGAAAAATATTGAACAAAAAAATTACATATATATATGTATGTATGTAAATATGTATGTATATATACAATACATAATAAAAATGAGAGAAAAGCAAAGGAAAATTGAAAAGAAAAAATTCGAACTAATTGCCTCGCGTTGGCAACAAGTGCCACAGCCAAACTGTGTGGCCGGAAATCATCTTGTTAACCGTTCCATGTGACCATCCTCCACGCTACTCAAAGACCGCTAAGTCTAACTGTACGCGAAAGGAGATATTCGCGTCGCTCAATCGTTGAGCTGCGCTGCGGTGCGGTGCGGTGCGGCATTGCGGTGCGGCGCATGCGCATTTGTTCGAAGCATGTGTGCTTAAGATGGAATTCCGTGTATCGCCTTAAAACAAGCATCCCAGTACAATGTACTCCAATTCAATTTCAATTCGATGCATTGAGATGCGATGCAATGAGATTCCGATCGATACGGCTCGTATCGAATGCCATTGAATTTAAATGAGCGAAATCGGTGTAGCCGCCAGAGCCAACAGAACCGCCGCCAACCTCAACACGGCACAATCAGATACGAGAGAAAGAAAGAGAGAAAGAGAGAAAGAGGGAAGGAGTGAAAGAGGGAAAGAAAGAAAGGAAGAAGGAAAAAAACGCACAGCATACGACGCTTGAGACAACTCTGAAGAAGCAAAAGGCGTCCAGGACGGATGGGGCGAGGAAGACGGAGACGGAGACGGAGAAGGAGAAGGAGAAGAGGCACCCAGCACCAAATTGCAATTTAGAAAGTGGTGCAGTCACCGCCGCAACACTATCGATTAGTCCGATCATTTGGAGCGTTTTGTTGCGATGCGATCCGATGCGATCCAATGCGATGCATTCGCGTGGTGTTGTGTTTGGTGTGCTGCGGCGGATCGGATGGGATCGCATCGTTCGAATGCTAAGTATGCCACTTACCGTTGCTGTTCGCGGCATTTAACGTGGCGCAAGACACACCCAAACGCTTGCTAAATCGGAATTTCCCCCCATTTTCATTCGCTGTTTAAAAAAAAAAATTTTTTTTTATTTTACTTTATTGTTGCTCCTTTTACGAACATTGTTGTTGGTTTTTTTCCTTTTTTTCTTCTTTTTTATTTTTTTTTATTTATATATTTTTTTGTTGAAATAATGGCTTGTAGTGTAAACGCTCCAAGGAATTTTTGGAGCATACAATCTAAAGGTTTTTTTTTTTGTTTTGCTTTTCATTTTGATTTTAATACGCTCCCCCTTATTGTTTTATTGACTCTTTCGTTTTTCTTTTTCTCACTTTAATCGGAACATTGACTTACGGAAATTTACGAGCTTACGAGAGCAAAAGAAGCTTTAAAAGCTTCTCCAAGTTACGAATTTAAAGCAGATGAATTCTTTTAATAAAGGCTACCCGAAGGTCGGCACAAAAGAAGTTCCTCGAACCGAATCGCCCCGAGAAATGCAATCGAAATACTTTTACAAAATAAGGGGCCTCTTAGAAACACCAAAGTCGAAGGATATTCGCTTAAAGGAAATCAGAAAGAATTTATAAAAAAAAAAAAAATATGATGAATGGTTGACGTGAAAATATTTCCACCGCCCGGCATCCATTCCATTATAAGATAATCTAGAAGAGATTTCGCTGCAAATCCATCGCTTATTTTTTTGTTTTTGTTTTTTCTCTTGAAGCCTATCTTTATTAAGTCATTTTCCATTTAGCATATTTTCATGAAATAATTGAAAAAAAAAAAGAAATTCAAAGCTAAAAAAAAAAATTCCTTAGAAATTCCTCGAATAACGAACGGAAAAAGTCTTTTGATTTGGTTGAAAAAGAAATTTTTCTCGCTTCATTAGCTCCAACGTTTGATACTTATAATGCATCGAAGCATCAACCTTGATTTCCTCTGCACGCAAATTTTTTTTTTATTTTTTTTATATTTTTTTATTTTTTATTGAAGAATTCCACAAAGAGCGCCAATGCTTATTATGGATGGAAAATTATGTATGGCTTAGTCACAGTAGACCCGGAAAGTGGGCCTAGCAAATCGCAATGATATACCGAAACATCACAGCTTGAATTTCCTTTAATGATAGAATCACACGTGATGTCATACTTTGCTGATGAATGCATAACAAATGGCATGAGCGGAGAGTGAAGAGTAAAGAGTGGAGCGTGGAGCGTGGAGCGTGAATAGTGAAGAGATTGTAGACGAGACAAACGGTAATAATGCAGATAATCGCCATAATAGACATGTCATTAGATTCGTGGTCTAGGAACATTAAAACCGATCTTAGAATTTATGCTCGCTCGCAATCAAAGGAAGTCCGTGGCACATCTGCCAAGAGAGTCGAGAATCGAGAGTCCCCAGCTATGCCATTCTTTTTCTTCTCATGTTATAATTGACCGTTCTGGCGATATGGAGGAGAACATCCGAACATTCGAACGCTCAATGTCGATGTCGAACTTTTCGATTGTGTCTATCGACCGATGGCGACGTTGATGGCACTTATCATTGAAGGATGTTCGATGTCTGCATGTTAACGATTAGATACCGCTTTGGATTAGCTGAAATATTGCATGCATGCAGCTTGCTTTGCTTGCAACTTCCCATCGAAGGAAGTGAAAATCAAGCAAAAAATTCAAATAATAATAAATAAAACAGAAACAAATATTCGCCTCGAACTTGTTAGTGCTTGTTTACAAGAGCTGATGATAAGGTCTTTATCTCTTGTAATTAGTGCTGCCATTTTCAGCGAATTGATTTATCAAATGGTACGAGTGTGCACATATACATATATATATATATTATATATTATTTTCATATTTATATTATATATTATATATATATATATATATATATATATATATATATATATATTGTCGCTTATTACGCAGAATATGAGTCAGCGTTATGATTTGCCTTTGGGTGAATGTCATTAACGTTCGGAACAGCAGGCTTCGCTTGGGTTCATTTGCATGCGACTTTCTACGGAATTTTATTTTTCATTTTTCCTTTTTTCGAAATTTTTTTTTTTTTTTATCTGCGTTTCGGCGTAAGATAATACCAGTGAGTTGCCTCTCCCTGTCTCTCTGTCGGTCCAGCGGCGTTTCAGTTGATTTGACTGTTGTTCCCACTGTCCAACGCTGCGGCGCACATTCCATTATTGGCAATAAATTAGTCGTTATTACTAACGCCGAGACAGCCCATTTGCCGAGTGCAATATCAATTAATTTAGTCAGCCATAGATTTGAATATTTATTTGAAATTAAAAGAAAAAATGTATACACGTATAAGTATATTTATATAAGTATATATATATATATATAAGTATATTCATGCGCACATGCGGACGGGCAGATACACTCACATTCAGTTCGCCATTACGTCGAAACTGTGCGCAGAAATGTCGCCTCAGCGTGCGGTGAGGATTAATCAATAAGCGTGCAACCAGCTATAATAATAGCAACAAAAACAACCCAACAACAACAATAATCATTAAAACAAAATGCTAGAATAGCAAAAAAACAAAAATGTCCAAACGAACGGTCAAGATACGGCATTACAAAATTCAAATCCCCGTCTAAGCAGAGCTTAAGCGGCAGGCGGGGATTTTTTTTATTTTTTTTTTTTTTTATTTTTTTTTATTTTATGAGAAATCAATCAAAAAAAGTTATTTGCCATTTCGTTTGTTTTGAACTCTGGACTTTAAGCTGACACTTGCAACGTGCTGCCAGTAGTTGGCATCACCTGCTTCATCATCATCACAATCAGCATCAGCATGAGCATCACCAACGCAGCCAATCTCTCTAAGCTCTCGTCAAAGTCGCTTCACGTTGCTCGCTTAAGTCTTTCGTTTCGACTCCTCATTTCGAGGAGGTGTCGATGTGTTTACATACAATTCATGTGTGCGTGTGTGTGTGTGTACGCCCAATGATGATAAAGTCGAAAAGGCGAAAAAGTTCGATTTATTGCGTATACGCCAGCGTGTCCCATTGTGCTGTATATGTATGCAGTCTCGGTGTCTGGCAACGCCCGACAGTGGCGAAGGTCAAATTGAATTTAAGAAAATTTGCCACAGGAAGAGAAATTCGGTTGAGGGCGTTTGAGTAGTTTTCGCCTTAATGTGCAGTATTTTTCTTTTACTAATCGACGAAAAAAAAAAATTAACCCTCTAGTTGCTTGGGTTAATTTTTTTTTTTTTAATGAATATTTTTTTTTGTTTCTCTTATGTTTTAAATACTTATAACAATCAAAAGCTAAAAACTCGCACTGAAAATGATCGTCAATTGATTTTCAAGACTTTTCGGAAACATTTTTTTTTTTTTTTTTTCAAAAATAAAAGCATTATACCAAAAAATATAGGCGAACGGGCGCGTAAAATGAATCCCTTCTTTATAGGAACTAGCAGGAGAGATAAGACAAAAGGCAACAGATGGCAATGTATTAAAAAGATTAGCTAGATTCAGTCTCAGTCCTTGTGTACGCATTTTTTTTTTTTTTTTTAGAATTCCTTTTTGGAGGAAAATGACGCGAAAGGAAAATAAAAAGTATCTACATTTTTTCTATCTTCAAATCAAAAATGAATCGTCAGCTTGAAAATGTCTCACAATGTTCCAAGCGATTCTTTGTTGCACAGTGTAATCTTGAATAAAGAACGCTCCAGAAAGCAAAAAGAAAAACACCAAAAAGAGAATTTTTTCTAAGCGTTTTTCAAATAATTTTTTCTTCGAAAACATTTTCGAAATCACTCCAAAAAAATTGAACGCCGATTGTTATCCCAAATTGAATGCACACTTCATCGATGATTGTTTTTCTTTTTTTTTCTTTTTTTTCTTTTTCGTTTTCCTGAGCATTTTTTGATGCGTCATTTTGTAGCGTTCCGCACTTATTGTTTGGGTTGCTTTAATTTCCCAAGAATGTAAAAAAGAAAAAAAAAAGGAAAATTTAGTTCCTCCATCCATTCGATACGAATTGAGAAAAAGAGAACATGCACTTACAGTGCACTCTCTCTTAAGCGGACATCTAGTGGACCGAAAAATGTGTCCGCTTAAGATGAAACTATTTGAGAAGCAGGAACACTAGAGCATTCCCAAAAAGTGTCCGCTCAAGAGGAGTGCTCGCAGTACGGGGAGCGTACACTGTACTGAATTGCGATGCGAACGAATGCAGGCGAGCAATTCCAAAGGTTAACAGAGCAAAGCTTTTTCCTCGAAGTGCTCGAAAGTGACACTTAATTATATTTGTTTTTTGTGTTTATGGTTTTTCTTATTCTTATTCCTTTTGTTTGTGAAGCACAATGGGCTAAAAAGAAAATTTTTTTTAGGGTGCCGAGCGTAAAACGCGTGATGAAGAGCGCCGTGCAGCAAAACGAAAAATGACCGCAACTGGACGGAAGAAGCTCGATGAGCTCTATCATCCCGTTACAGATCGTTCTGAATTTTACTCAATGCAGGATCTGAATAAACCTCCAGTGCTATTTTCGCCCGCCGATGATATGGAAAAAGTGAGTATACGAAATTCAAGAGTTTCGGACAATTTTCGAAAAGAATAAGAGAAAATTTAATTTCAATTTCAATTTCCATTTTTTTTTTTTTTGTCATGACTAATTAACATTAATTTAATTTAACAATTGCAACCCTGCGTTATTTATTTACGTGAAAAACAAATATTAACACAAGCAGCCTTGCATTGTTTCCTCTCCATTGCAGAGTTTCTATGGTCATGAGACTGATTCGTTGACAGGCGCGCCAGATCTCAAAGGCGCTTCACCATTTTTACTGCATGGTCAGAAGGTGGCAACGCCAACATTGAAATTCCACAATCATTTCCCGCCAGACGTGCAGACGTGAGTAAAAATCTTTCGATAATTACTATCGAATCGAAATGAATGTTGAAAATATTGCCCGTAGATTAGATTAGGGCGAACAGTCGCTAGCCGATAATATGCCAGTATCCGCCCCGTATCAGCAACTCGCTCAGAGTTGCATTGCATCGGCTAGCGACTGTTCGCCCTAATCTAAATACGAATATGTATTAAAAAGTTTTTGTGAATCGAAAAAACGAAAAATTTATTTTCCGTTTTCTTCCCCAAATTTAGTGACAAAAAAGATCATATACTCGATCAAAGTCTTGTATCCAGTGCCATGGGTGAATTCGGTCCACCATTGAAGCGTGGGCGCCTAACTCCGCCCACTTCCGAACGCGTTATGCTCTATGTACGCCAAGAAAACGAGGATGTATATACACCCTTACACGTCGTACCGCCGACCACAATTGGTCTATTGAATGCGGTAAGTGGATTTTTTACTTTCGACATTGTTTTCTTTTTTTTTTTTTCCTTAATTAATTCAATTTTGAAAAAAATCAAATTTCCAAATCCACCCTTAATTTCCTCCCTCCCTAAAAAAAAACAAACAAAAAAAGCTAAAAAAAAAAACCTAATCCTTTATACTGATTCATTGAAATGTTTCTTTCATGTGTAGTCGAGACACACAAAAACTCAATACTCTTAGCAAAACTGTGGCATCATTCAATTAATTAATTATGAATTTAATCAATTAATTTTTTAATTTAAGCAATTAACTTTTTAGTTTGATTTTCTTTTTTGTTTTTAATTTTTTTTCTTGTTTCTTTTTTGTTATCTAATAATTAACCAATTCATTTTGAATTTTTGTTCATTTTGGTTTAATTGGAATAAAAAAAAGAATTTGTTTTTTTAATCAATCAATCAAAAGTCAATTAATCAATGTAATTTTGCCAATTTAATATTTACAAAAGAACAAAAAAAAAAAAAAAAGCCTAAAAAACGAAGCGTGCCAAAATGTTCAAAAACAAATTCGTGCGCGGGTTAAAGTTCTCGCTCTCACATCGTCTTTATAGTTAATCTCGAAATTAATTCATTCAAACATAATATCGTTTAAAAAACAACAACAAAAACAACAACAATTTACCCTTCTATTAAAATCTCAATAAATTCAATATATTAATAAGCAATTTCAACAAATAACAACGGCAGCAACAGCAACAACAACAACAATATTAACAGCGTTTTAAGAAGAAAACTTTAATGAAAATCACGACTTGAAATC
Organism: Chlorops oryzae; assembly: GCA_020466095.1. Taxonomy (NCBI): domain Eukaryota; kingdom Metazoa; phylum Arthropoda; class Insecta; order Diptera; family Chloropidae; genus Chlorops; species Chlorops oryzae. The sequence goes on from CM035806.1 coordinate 44,938,546, forward strand.
GCATAGAAATTAATCACTTAATTAGTTTTCCCATTACAATTAAAACAACAACAACAACAACAACAACAACAGCCACTACTAATACTGCTACACCGTAACAACAACGAATTGCATATTACGTACAAAAGCAACAACAAGAACAACAGCTAGAAGAAGAAAACCTTTGCTTAGATTCTTTAATGCCATTTTGTTTTTATAAAAACGAACTGCGACCGCGCCATAGCACGAGAACTTTGCCTCAAGCTCTATGGCACTCCCCAAGCCCCCCTCCCCATTCGTCGAGTTAGCACCCGTCGGTAGGGTCCATCGCCGCGACTCGTGTTCTGACTTAAAATTCCACCGAGAGCAACACGAGCGACACGAAAAAGCACAAAGGAGATTATTCTCAAAATTTGCGTGTGGGAAAGAAAGAGCTCGATCGAAAAGTTCGAAGCCTTGAGCTATTTCTTTTATATGAGTTTGTTAAATTGCCATTCAAAAGTCTCTGTGACATTTTTCGTCGCATTATTCAATTATTTATTGCTTTAGAACAGAGTACGGAGAACAGATTTGCATATTAAAGATGCATTTTTTTATATTTTTTATTAAGTACTTTTTTCTTTATTTTCTTTATTTTTTTTTTTTTTTTTGTGTTTATTCCATATCAATGACTAAAGAATTAAATACGACTTTAAATAAGTATAATTTAAATGAAAAATAAAAAAAAGTAAAAAAAAAAAATCAATAAGAAAAGTAAAAATCCACGGCGCAGTTAACTGAAGTGAGAAAAGATTAAATATCAAAGAGCACACTTTATGAAAATATACATACCTACATTTCATATCATATTGTAGAATAAGTATGCATTTTACATATGTATCACACAAGGTATTGTTATTCAAATTAGAATTACTGACTTTCCACACGAATTTTCAAGAAATATTCAAAAATTTCTCATTTTCATTCAAAAAACAACAAAACAAATTAATACACACGGGGTTCATTTTAAGAATGGTACATTATAGTGCACTTGTATACACCTCTCTTAGACATACACTTTTTGGGAATGCTCTAGTGTTCATGATTCTCAAATAGTTTCCTCATAAGCGGACATATTTTTGGTCCCATAGGTGTCCGCTTAAGAGAGAGTACACACTGTACTTTCGAAAATTGTGACATATACTCCGTTTGCTATTCGAATAACATTTGAAAATGTCCAAGATAATAGAACATGCAAAGCTGGCAACTCTAAAGCGTCAAATAAACATTGAGGCCTTTTGCACTAGTCAATTATTGACCGTCAATTCTCTTTTTTTGTTTTTTTTTTTTTTATTTATTCACTTTTAGAGATACATCCGCGTTTCCACGTACGAAAGATCGAGGGCACAAAACGATCTATCGAGTCCGTGCAACCAAAACACGCTCATTTCCGCCCCTAAATTTCCGCACTTTGATCACCAAAAAAGTGAAAATTGACGTCAATAATTGAGCAGTGTAAAAGGCCTCATGCAGTCTGATGACTGATCAGTCAGCCGTGTACGTGTTGATGTACGTAATTTTGCCCATTCATTTAACATCATGTGTCCGGTATGCCGCACACATGCTTTTTTTCACTAACACAATTAAATGAACGATTCAGTCCCCAGCGGGAAATGTCCCGCGGACATCCCCGATGATGTCCTAGTGACTTCGGAGCCGCAATGAAAGGGACTTCAGCGGTGACATTATCACCGGAAGATTAGAAAATTTCACTGGTGAGCCCTCATATAGCATTGGCACGCCATTGTCTTAGGGGGTGCGATGGCAAAAAAAGCATTTGAGAGCAGCACACATTGCTCTTTTCTCTCTAAATGTCAGTTTGATAAATCTCTTCTTTGCCCTCTCTTTGAATATTTCGAAAATTTTCAAAAATCTATTTTTAACAATTTTTGTTCGCCTCAGCCAGTAATCGAACCCGCGATTTTGGGATTCTGAGTCGAGCACTCATCATCTACGCCACCTCATGCTAACGTTCAACTGACGCTAAGACCTTATTTAAATTTCAATAGCCAATGAGATTCAATCACATGAACAGCATCCCTCCACGATGATATGTCCTCCAAGATGTCATGCATGACAATGTCACCTATATGTCATCGATGACATCACTGGTGATTTTGTCATGCAGGAATTAATTTTCCGCTGGGTCAGACTGAATACCCTGCAGTAATGAGCCGGTAAATTTCCTAAGAAGGACTGGCCTTTGACCGGTCCAAATCCTACCGGTTATATTATGGCATCGAATTTGTCTAGCCGGCGGTCGGTATCTAATAAACGGGTTAGTTTAAGGGTAGTAAATGACACTTTCATCAACTTAAAATATGTATAAGAAATTGGTTTTTTATTTCCCTGATTTGACTATCCCAAAATCAGATAAAATATAACGACAATTGACCCAAAAAGAATAGCCGTTTTTCGGACTAGTCCCTCTCCAATGACAGACCCATGTTATAAAGGTCAGTTCAACACATTAGAAGTGGAATTATGAGGGAACTGATTATGGTAACATGAAGGACTGACCGAAGGCTACACTTGGTTCAGTCCATACTACTGCAGGGTATTTATGTGGCCCTTAGACATCACAAAATTTTCGCCATTTTTCGCAATCGTTACATACATTTCTCATACACATTTAAAACTCACAAAAAAAAAAAAAAAAAAAAAAAAACTACAACAACAAAAACAACAAAATTCCACAAAAAAATAGAATTGAGAGAATTTTAAGGAATGAGCGAAAACTTATCAAACACGAACATGAATTTTTTAAAACAAAAAATTGGCAAAATTTCATTGAAAAACAAAGCAAAACAGAAAAAAAAAAACAAAAATGAAGAAACTAAAATTTTCAAATTGAGTTTTTGTACCGAAGAACTTATTGACATGAATCAGACTGCAAAATGTCAAAATTTTTTAGCAACAAACAAAAACAAACAAAAACCAAAAACAACAACAAAAGACATCATATGTTTTTCTCTCATTTCTCAATTGCAGATTGAAAATAAATACAAAATCTCGACCGCAAGTATAAATAACATTTTTCGAACAAACAAGAAAGGGTAAGTACCGAGATCAAAGATACAAAAAGAAAAAAAACAACAACAACAACAAAACAACTATTTATTTGGCTTTGTAGGACAGTGTTGCCAGAATACGCACAAATTTAGTGAAATAAATTTACGAAAAATTTTCTGCTTAAAGAAATTGCAAAAAAAAAGGCAAATAAATAATTAAAACAAATACAATATTAACGGCCCTGGTTATACAAACTATGCTGGAAAAAAAAAACGTATATGTATCTGCCTATCAACACTACACACTCTGAAGCACCATACAGTCATATACAGAACACAAACAAATTAATTTCTCATCATCTAATTGTGCATGTGGTAGTTTAGTGAAATTTTAATAATTCTTAATTAATTTTTTTCAATTGAATTTTAATTTTTTTTTTGTATTTTTAATGTATTCATAAATGCTAAACATACAACTATATCACGAAATTCTGTAGTTGGGGCAAATCGCATTTACTAATTTCGATTTGATTTTTTTTTTTTTTTGCCGAAAAGGAGCTGCCAGCAACATTGTCGGTAGGTGATTGTGAAAAAGGTTGAAGAAAAAGTCAAGTCACTGTTCATATTAGGCGGCGACGGACGTTCGGTGAAGAAAAAAACGCTTCCATATCACATCCCCGATCGTCCCTCGGCATCAAACCAACTTTGTCGTTGTCGCTGATGATGATTTGTAGCCTAATATGAGCAGCGACAAACGAAGGAAATTTTAATCAAAAATGTTGGCATCACAAAAATAATTGAATTGAAGGAATTCGTATCGAAAAATTTAAAAAGAAAAAAAAGAAAACCCTAGTTAAATGGTTCATTTACTCGAGGATTGAAATCCCCAGGGACATCCTGCAAATGGCAATTAATTTGCGACTCAAGACTTATTGCTAACTAAATACTTACTACGTTTACACGGCAGCTAACCAGTGGCGTAGCGAGACATTTTGGCGCCCGGGGCCCGAAGGGGGCGCAATCGCAAGTAGTGAAGTCGCCATTTATATGACAATCCAGAAAGAAGATTACAATTTTTTTTTTTTTCATGCTGCCAGACTGAAAGTAAAACGCAGTGGTAGCACACATATGACAACATATGATTTTAGCTTTGGGGAAATCCATGAATACGGTCCCACCCGTGACGCTCACTTTTAAGGTTTTAGCCCATAATAATTTTTAAAACAAAGTATGTTATTCTCAAGGATTTTAAATTTTGGAATCGTTCAACAATAGTTAAGCACTGAAATTACGCAATTTGTGCTCAGATTGACTGTCGCGGGTGCCACCGGTGGGACCGTTTCTCGTGGAATTACCCTTTTGTAATTTTCCATTACTAAGTGATTAAATGTCCGACTCGGATATATTCAGTAGCGCGGTGAGGGGGGATGCGGGGTCGAAGGGCCAAATCATATTTAAATTTTTATGAAGGTATTTTTATTGAAGCCGATTGGAGGGGGCGGTATTTCGTGCATTGTGCCCTCATCGGGCCCCGGGCGCCGAAATATCTCGCTACGCGACTGGATATACATATTTATTTTTTTTTTTTTTTTGCAATGTTATTAATGCAAAAGCGGAAGGATATTCTTATGAAATTCTGTTGTTTTCCTATGATTGAAATAAACCTGCGCTGCCGGATCGTCAAAAAGAGCAAAATATGCGGAACAAAATGGTGCCACCATCTGCTGTATTTATTGCAATTAGTCTCACTAATCACGATTTATTTTCGTAAGTTAGCTAATCGCGAGTAAGATTTGTCCTCACCGATTATTAACTCGCGTTTAAGGCGTTCGTATAAACGCAGTAACAGTACAGTCAACTCTCGTTAATTCGAAACTCGAGGGACTCTTTAATTATTAGTGTTCGACCGAAACAAGATTTTTTGCCGAAACCGAAACCGAAACCGAATCTTCGGCTGCTAACTCAGTTTCGGACGAAACCGAAACCGAACCTTCGGGCGGACACTAATATTTTTACCTTAATTAATAATAAAATGCATGAGATGATTTGAGATGAGTACGAAATTCCTTGTAGGTCATACCAACTTCAAAAAGGCTATATAGTTCGACTTCATAAGGATAAAAAAAAAGCAATTAAAACGTAAATAAGTTCATTTCAAATCAGAAATGACCGCGTGCCAGCTTATGATGTCGAAAAGAATGCAAGTGTGAATAATTATTGATTATAATCGATACCATATGGTATCATACATAACATATGTTTGACGAGTGCAAGTACTTTTAGTATTATAAACCGGTATTTTGAAATAGCCGCAACGTATAATTCAAATCAGCTGGTTTAATTACTTCAGTTTCGGCGCTAGCCGAATATTCGGCAGTTTTTTGGCCGAAACCGAAACTATGGCCGAAACTCAGTTTTTTGGCCGAAACTGGCCGAAACCGAAACCGAACCTTCGGTCGGACACTATTAATTATTACGAATTATCGAGTGTTTCAATTAACGCGAGGCGACTGTATATGGTAGATTATCTGTTTCGATACACAGACTCAATACTTAATCCCATACCGATAAAGAGATGGCTTGGGTCCGCGAAAGCGCCACATGAATATCATTCCCGTGCGCGATTTCTTTTTTTATTTTTACGAATTCCAATTCACTTCGAATTCGGTGGTGAAAATTAACAGATAGAATGGTATAACACCGCCGGCAACCAAAAGTAAAAGTCCAATTTTTTATGTTCATATATTGCCAATTAAAAGCGCCTTTGAAAAGAAACTAAGGAAAGCTGGCTGCCTTTACCCACAAATTTCCCTTTGCTGGCAGCTCCAGTCGACTAAACATTTGCATCGCTCCTTAACTTTTCCAACAAAAATATATACTTATATATATATGTATATATAGATGTATATATAAAAAAGTAAAATCAAACCAATAAAATCTTTCTTTCCTTTAGCAAGTTTTTGTCCCCCATTTTTCACTTAAGCCTTTGCCTTTTCAATTGATTTTTCAGGATTACTGCGAAAATTGATGATGAAATGATATCCTACTATTGCAACGAGGACATCTTTTTGCTCGAAGTCCAACAGATCGAGGATGATTTATACGATATAACATTAACGGAACTACCGAACCATTGATCGAACGGAACGAAGAATGGATGTAATTTGTTAAAGAACACATATTTACAATACGTACAACAACAATGCACAATATCGAAACTCAAAAATCTTTAATCAAACATAAAGAGAAAAGCAAAGGCAAAAATAAGAGCAGTTCATAAAACAATGCAAAAATCAATAGCAACAACAAAAATACAACAACCACAATTATAATGCCTACCTAATAATAAAAACAAACATAAATTATTAAAGCAAAAACGACAAAAAAAAAAACAAAACAAAAAACATTTTACTTAGCCATTTAAGTACAGCCAATTTACAATATATGTATCTGCTATGTTTGTTCTGAAACAAGTATATATTTTAAATATACTTTCATATATTTTGTGTATGTTAATAATTTTTGTATATTTTTTTTTAACGATTACATATTATATTGTATGGAAAATTAGTGGATATTTTGTAAGAAGATTCTTTAAATGTTTTCGTAAAAAAAAAAAAAAAAGAAACTGTTTTGTTCGAGGGAGTTGTTGGTTCTCTATATTGCTATATTGGGGAAATTTTTAAAAAGATTCTATTAAAAGAAAATTATCCTTTTGCCCAGCAAGATAACATTTAAGATGGGCTCCAATGCGGAACAATAGTATCTCTTATTATTTGTTTTTTTTTTTTTTTTTTTTTGATGAATTTTCGAAAATTTCTCATGTCATGTTTGCTGGTCCACAAGGGGGTCCTACACGGATGTAAGAGGGTTAAGCAAGTTTGAAAAAGAAACAAAGCACAATTGAATTTAACTTCAACTTGATGAGGACTCGCACACAATGCGACAGCATGACAAGTAACACAGAACAAGCAAAATTTTCACCTTGGTCATGAGAAAGATTGCCACCTATCCGTTTTTTTTTTTTTTTTTTTTTTTTTTTTTTTTTTTTTTTGAAAATGCAATCAAATTACATAATTTCTTATATAAATTCGATATAATAAAAGAAAAAACCGCAAGAAAATGTTCAATTTGAAACCAGCATCTTCCTCGAAACGCGCTCCCCTTTTCTGTATTTCTTGTCGCAACGTGAATTTACCTTTTTGTCCTTAAGAACGATTTTGTTAGCCCCGATTGGGACGTGCGGGGATATGTCCAAGTTCTTAATAAAACTTGACCTTATGCTTCAAATTCTACTGTCGCTGTGTTCTATCATCTATTGTAAATTGTGGTCCTATTACGGACCATATACAATATGGAAAGCCAACCTTCCCCTTCTACTTATGTGTTTTCTTTAGAAAAGCAACGAGTTCTCTTTTATTTGATATGTCTGTCCGAAACACATCAATTACAATAACAATTCAAAACGGTGCTTGAAAAATTGATTTTTGAATAACTTTTCGAAAATTATTTCGAACTTAATGTTTCCACAACCCAAAAAAGGATATTATGGAAAGCTTCACTCCCCGCTCAGTAATTTAGTTGTAAGCGCAAATAAAAAAATAAAAATAAAAACAATATAATACTCTTAACTCGTATTTATTACTTAAAATGACAAATTATGTTTTTATCTTTAATTAGTTAAGTAACTCCAAAATAAAATATTTGTTTCTTATATGCTTAATTCGAAAAACAAAAACAAAAAAACAAAAATAATATTTCTTTTATTCGAAATTTCATTTCAAAGGCAACATTCTAAAAATTGGTATAAACCAGTGTATGGCCTTTTATGTTTTGTAAAATAATATTTCATCGGATAATGTACAAAAATCGAAAATTCATAATACTTACATATTAAATTTCGAATTGTGAATGAAAATGTTTGAAACGCGATTGATTTAACCCTTTCGGAGCCGCCGTACAAGAGAAATAGATCTAAGGAGACGTTTTGTGTGTGTGTGTGTGTGTGGATGTGTATGTGTGACCAAAATTTCTCCAAGTAACCTTCTTCAAAATATCTATTGAGACTTTTATTCGTTCCCACAGCTTCAAAAGGGTTAAATCAATTTTCGACGTCTTTTAAAACTAAATTAAATTAAATTGTCTTTTAATTCATTTCGAATGATATCCTAAATTTGTTCATATATCAGCTACAAAAAAAAAAAAAAAAAAAAAAATACAAAAAAAGATCAACAAAAATTCTTGAATTTCGAAAGCCATCGTTGAGCAGCTAATATTAATTTTCGAAATCCCTTCGTATCCATAAAGAGCGTCCAAAAGTTCTGCGCTCTAACTGCTTGATTTCAGCTTTACAAAAAAAAATTATTTCTTTGTTCCAAAGCTCAACGCTCGTGTCTACACATGGCTTTGCAATTTATGAAAATCAAAAACTCGAATTTCGAAATTTAATAAAATCCGTGTCCGAATTTTGAAAATCCATTTCTTTATTTGCAATTCGAAAGCTTCTAATATAAAGCTCAATATCTTGAATATGAAATGGACCGACATCAAATTGAACTCAAAACAAATTATGCTTTAAAATAAACAAAAACAAAAACAAAAAAAAACACAATTCCGTAAGATTTAGAGAAAAAAAAAAACTAGGCTAAAAGGAAACAAAAAAATGCAATAAAAAACAAACACCGTGTGCATTTGTTGTTTAACACATTTAAAAAAAATTAAAGTTAATATCTAAAAAATAATTAAATAAACTTAAAAAAAAAAAACATCAATACTAAAAATTGATGAAAATTCCCCATAACATGTGATGAAGGCTTAAATCAAAAACACAAAGAAAAACAAACAAAAAAAAACATACATAAAAAAAATTGAAACAAAAAAAAACTATTTACAAATTTTAATTAAAATATTTTTATCAAGACATTTTCGTTGTCTCTTTTAATAATACGAAATTAATATATTTCGATGTTTTCGATTTCAAAACATCTTATATAAAAAACAAAAACAAACAAAAAATCAAAAGTACAGCGCTCTCACTGGCCGGTTGGTCATTCGATAGTCCGTCCGGTGAATATTGATTGCCTCGAAAAGCTTCTTCGAGAAACGATTGCCGTTCGGAGTCGGCGTTAAACCGTAGGTCCCACTATTGTCTCATGGCAAAAAGAAAATTCAACAAACATATTGAGATCACACAACAATGAAAATAGTGCAAGAAGCTAACTAGGGGCCCCCCCTATATGCGCCATGAATGAATGATATTTCGATGTAAATAATTTATTATAAAAAAAAATACAAATACACACAAAAACTTCTACATTTATAAATTTAAAAAAAAAAAAAAAAAGAAATGAAAGAAAGAAAAAGAAAAGTTCTCTCTCTTTTTTTGGCAAAACTCTTCCATACTTACTTGTTTTAATTAATAAGCTTAGTTCTTATAAACAAACAAAAAATCACCTAATAATTTCGAATAAGTTAGATTAAAAGCCAACAGCTGAGATTGCTTTCGCATGAAAATGAAAATTAATTTTTCGAAATAAAACTTTCCCAGTTAAAAAATATTTTCAATTTTCGAATTCGTATCTTCGAAAGTTTTAGTCAATAAAATCGCGCGCTTTCATTATAAAAGCTCTGACCAGCTGTTGTTCGTTTGCTTGATTGCTTCGAATTCTTGCCGTTGAACAAAAAAAGAAAAGAAAAAACAAAAAAAAACGTAATTTAAAATTTAAAGCAACGAAAAATTTAAGTTACACTTCAAATAATTTATTTAATTAATAAAAGGAAAATAAACAAAACACAAAAAAAATTAAAAGAAAAAAAAATGAAAAGAAAATGAAAAGAAAAGGAACAAACAGAAAATTATAAGGGAATAATGTTGGGCAAGCTAGAAAATTCAATAATGTTCGAAGTTCTTGAATGAAATTATTCGAAACGCCGAAAGAACTTGATGAGCATAAAAGGAAACGATTTTCGAAATTTTTTATTTTCGATTTCATCGAACAATAAGAGGCACAACAATCGGATGTCGAAATATCTCAAAAAGCTTTCGAGTTTCAGTTTTGTATAATTTTATATACATGCAAATTTTTTATATAAATATTAATAATAAAATAACTTCGAAATATAACGAAGTTTTCTGTAATTTCGAACATTTATATTTATATTTTTAGGGGGAGGGGGGAAGGCTTCGATGCTTCTTTTCCCCCAAAAAATTTTCATCGTTTTTTTTTCTAAGAATTGTCAAATTGTTTTGATAACTTTTTCGAAATTCGAATAATTGTAAAGAATTTTTTTTTTAAAGAATTCTCAAATAAAAGCAGAAATAATTATGATTGAAGAAAAAAAATCTCCATAATAATTTTTTTTAGACTAAGTTTAATATGCAAATATATTTTATTATTCTTTATATTTTTTATATTTTTACTGTATGAGAGCTTGAAAAATAGAATAAAAGTTTTATTATTAAAAACAAAAAAAAAAGAAACAAAAAAAAAAACGCCGACTTTTGTGTTTGGTGGCACCATTAAGTCGTTTTAGTCCTTTTAACTTTCTGATGATGCTATGATCCTTAGAAGGTACTGTTTTTTCGAACAAGATATGGAACGACGACAAGTGAAACGATAATTGATTCACATTGTGGCTGGCATATTCATGTCGACTTTCGGACTTCGAAAGCGTAAATTTTCGGGTTATCTACTGTTTCGATTATGTTTTTTTTTTTTTCTGAAAAGGATTTTCAAAAATTTAAATGTTTATTAAAGGCTTGTTCAGACGGAGCTCCGAAACATATGTTTCGTTTCGTGAATTACGATTGCGAAACTACTCGATCAGACGTAGTCATTCGTGTTTCGCTTTCTTCTTCTTCTTCTTTTTTCTAACTGTTTTGAAATACTTTCTTGCCTACTTTGAAAATGGAATAGAAATGTGAATTAATGTCAGAATATGAATGAATTTAGAGCGTGGCACCAAAAGTAGGCGTGGCAGCGTTACGAAAATAAACTTTTCCAACTTTGGGGCACAAAAGTAAGCTATGTTCCGAATTTTGAGGACCGTGGGTTCAAAATTGTGGATTTTGAAACCACCCATTTTCTGTATAGGGGTGGTTTGATTTCGAAAATTTTTTTTTGTTCTCAAAGCCTTTTAAATATTGTTTTGAAATCTACAAATCAATACACATATCAAATCAATCTACATAAAAGAAAAATATACATCTATAGGATTTATATATCTTTGGGACGTTAAAATTCGCAAAATATTCGCATATACCAAAAGTTTGCGTCTGGACTAGATCTCTATACCAAAAAGTTTGCGTCTGGACTAGATCTCTATACCAAAAAGTTTGCGAATATATATATATACGAAAAAACTCAGCCATATATATAGCCATATAATAATAGCATATAATAAAGCCATATAATATATAGCCATATAATATATAGCCATATAATATATAGCCATATAATATATAGCCAGACCTGGGGGTAGTGCACTAAATTTTTAGTGATTCACATTTTTAACTAAATCCCAATCTAGTGGTAGTGGAGCTAGTGGGTTTTAATAAAAAAAAATTTGAGTGCAAGAAACCCGACGTGTCAGTTCCACTATTATTTTTAGTGGTAGTGAAACAAAACTTCAACTACAAGCCTAGTGGTAGTGAAGTTGAAAAATTTCCACTAAAATAAAATTAGTGCTTAAACATTTTTTTCCACTCAAAATTTAAATAACTAGTGGAAAATCAAACTGTTCCACTAAATTATTTTCAGTAAGTTTTGTATTTTGTATCTTTATTCATTTTAATTTTCAAATAAACACAAGAAGTTTTAAAAAAATAAAATGTTTGCTTTCGACTCGGATGATATATCACTATAGTGTCCCAACTAGCAAAATAGTTCCAAAGTTGATATTTTCTTACCTATTTTAGGGCAGAATATTGCATTGCCCTGCCCTAAATGGGGCATAATTACGTCCGTACGACTTCCATTCGACGTAAGTGGGGAATAGAATGGAAGTCGTCTGGCGGTAATAATAGGGCATAATAGGGCATTTCGTATTTAAAGTTAGGGCATTGAGAAGGCATTTCGACCAAAAATAGGTCGAAAAGAAGTCGAAATTACCAAATTTTAACCTAAATTGTTCATAGAATGAAATGAAAAGAACGAAACGAAAACGAAAACGAACCCAAAACGAAACGACAAAAAGGGAGAGAGATAATATCTTACTCATTCATACGGATTACTTCAATACAACAATGAACGAAAGATTTTCTATCCAGTATGTCTTATCAAATGAATAATAAATAAAATATGGACTTGAGTAAAAAATATTTTGCGATTCATAAAACCTTAATGTATATGCGAGCTTGGATTTATGGTGAAAGTGTTCCTTGTACTTCTTCAGTTTTCAGGGGCCATCTCATTGATGCGAATTAAATAAGTTTTTCTTTAAAAAAAAATTATTTTTCGTATAGAAAAAATAGATGCAGAAGAAGAATTCTCAATCCTCCATTCGAAAGACATGGCGGAACGCAAAATCGGGCCACAAAGTCGAATTTCCTTCATTTCCTTACCTAATAGGAAAAAATGACTTTCAGCTCTTTCTTTATAGTTATTTTTCCTTAAATTATCCCTGTTAAGGAATTTATTACTTATTTTTGCTCTAATAAGGCATTTAAATTTTTTTTTGCGACAGCCACACCACATGTATTGCTTACGCTTTTGCCTCAGTTTGACGGAAACAGCCGAGCATGCAACATCGAATGTGTGAATGATTGTCATAGTGCCAGTGTATTCTTGCATGCCCGTTGCCAGTTTTATTCTTTTTCAAACTCGTGATTGAATGTGTGTTTAATATATTCAAAATATATTTTTTTCTTATTTAGTGGAGATATTTTGTTAGCCACTAATTTTTCAACAACAAAATTTGATTTGAAAAAAATAAAAAAAATTTTTTTTTTTAATTTAGTGGGGATATTCTTACAGCCACTAGTAAAAACTTAAGTCAGAAACATTTTCACTTCCACTACAGAGAATTTAGTGTAAATTTTCTTACATTCACTATTTTACTACTGAAAATAGTGGAAGAGAATTCAAATTCACTACGAATTAGTGGAACCGAATATTTTAAAGTTTCACTCATTAAAGAACTAGTGGGGCTGAAAATTTAGTTCACTACCCCCAGGTCTGTATATAGCCATATAATATATAGCCATATAATATATAGCCATATAATATATAGCCATATAATGAATCAAACCCATGGTTGACGAAAACATTGAGTGGAATGTTAAGTTTATTGAACAACACTTGAAAAATATATAAACATGTCTATGTATATAGTAAATTTTACGAGGTAAGGTACAGAACAGTTGTTCGGCTATATACATGTGTAAATCTATGTATTAAGAAATCGATTAAATTATCGAATCAAATCGAATCGAATAAGTGAAATTCACTTTCTGAAAGTACTTTTTTTCATATTTCGATTTTACAAGACGAGATTAATATAAGTATTTTAGGAAAACGCTTTGCATTTCGTTACGAAATCTTAACTAAAATTCAAAGATTAATGTAAATATATAATGTATATATATTATATAATTGTTTAACATTTCACCGCGAAACCCTTACTCTTCTAGAAGAAAACGATGTTTCAAAAAATAAAAATAAAAGTAAAAATAAAAATCAAAATCAAATAGGAATATCTATAACTCTATTCCCTACATTTTAAAATCTCTATTTTTGAAGCCTTAAATTCTTAAGCACGGAAAAAACGTACAACACGTACGATGTACTGTCTGCAAATTGGACACTCGCTCAAGACTTTGCCGCATGTCACGCACGTTGCCATATGACCGCATTCCAAAATGACGCATTCTATAGGAGCATCCATACAAATTTTGCAAAGCTCATCTGTGGCTAACTTATCAACGGCTAAAAAGACATTAAATTTAAGAAATTCATTTGAAATGGAGAACAGTTTCTCAGAAGAAAAGAGAAATAATAATTTAAAAAAAGATAAATTTAAAAATTGTTAAAATACTTGAAGAAAATAAACCTAGAGTGACGTTTTTTGGCTAACCTGGCGCAGATTTAAGATTTTTCCACAGTCTTTGAACTCGTTCAAGCAGTTCTTGTTTTTCGCAACAACCTTTGTAGTCGACACGATGAAGCATGAGCACTTCCTTCAGCTGTTTCACCGAGAGTGACTCCAAATCATCACTGAGAATGGAATTGAGAAATAAGAAGGGGAAATACGTGTGTATTTTTACATGTGTGCTTTTCACGCACAGCGCGCTTACATATTATCGTAATCATCTAAATTGACAAAACGTGGATTATGTTCGCCAATGGTGGAGCTTGAGGATGCATCGGCGCCATACACATGGATGCCATCATTCTCATCGTATTGACCGGAAAAGAATGGATCATTCCGAATACTTGCAGACGGAGATAAAACAAGTTGGGAGCCTCCAGCATGGGGCGAAGACACATTGACCTCGATTTCAGTTGATTCAACTGATTTCGTTTGATCCTCCAAGTAGGCTAAGAAATTACGCATTTCACGCTTTATATCATCCTCGGACATTTGGGCACTCTCCAAATATGAACGCATCTTTTCGACGTAGCGTCGTAAATTGCTCTTGCCACAGCGCTTGCACGTGCCGCTGCGGCGTCGTGCATCGGAATTTTGCTCCGAATCGACCGGCGATTGAATATTGGTTGTGCTCGTTGGCGAAATGTCATTCTCACTGGCAGCCGAACGCTGACGATCGGACCGACGTCGTAAGAGCTTTCGTCGTGGAGGCCCTTCATCCGTTGGGGTAATCACAGTCGGTTGCGTTTCAACAGCTGAGCTGGGCGTTCCCGTTGTTGGTTCGACAATATGCCATGGCTCGGTGTTGTTACTGCCACCCGAATCCTCTGACACTACACTATTGCCTATGCCAACCGCACCGAGCTCCTCAAAAGATGAATGAAAGGCATCATCTACCTCCTGTACATTCACTTGCGCTGCTCGTTGTGATGAAGCCGACGAAAGCGTAGATGATGATGACGATGATGTTGCTGATGCTGATGCTGATGTGATCGATGATGAAGAGTTTGGTATAGACGATGAGGCTGGAGTTTCAATAATAGTTTGCTCTTGTGGTTGTAACAGCGGTTGTGACTGAGGCTGTGGAACTAGCGAGTTCCGTGCCGTGTACGAGGCGAAAATTTCATCATCAGAACATTCACAATCGGATAATTTTGGCACGTTCAGAGATTGCTGGGACGTTTGTGCTTCATCCGGGGGTTCTCCTTGCTCAGTTGCTTGTGCTTGGGACTCCATGGAATTAAAACTGACTATGGGACTAGCCAATGAGCTGAGTGAAGTCGTTGAACTTCCCGCAGGTCGTCGTATGAGTCCGTCGTTTGGGTTGTTCAAAAACCTAGCATAGGTTGGGATCTCACGACGTGCGACCCGCGGTTGATCGAATATGCTATTTTCTGGCGATTGGCCGTCGACGTTTCCGTTATTATTGTCCTGCTGCTGCTGCTGCTGCTGCTGCTGTTGGCTCTTAGTCGATGATGATTTGCCATCGAAAGCAGCTAAAGTATCGCTTATGTTTTCCGTTATGTTAAAGAAGAAATTTTGGCATGTTTGGCGCAAGTTGTCGAAGGAGTCATTTGAGCCATTGCCTTGACTGGCTGTTTGTCCAGGGCTGCTTGCATCGTTTTGATCAACATGATTGAGCACTAGTCGGACTAATTCATCCTTTTCTGTAGAAGTTAAAAATTATTCTTCCATTTATTTCATTTTTTCTTAAACAAGAAACAAAACCCTTGGTGTATGCTTACCAACGCAGCCAGTTGTCGAAATATGCTTTGATTGAAGATAGAAAATCAAGTCCTTTGGCTTTAGCTGCAACAGATCCGCATGTAGCAATGGCCGCTTTGCAAAAATGGAGCAGCGGGCGCAAAGCAAGGACTGAGAACTTCGTTTCAATGTCGAAAGGCAATTGCTACAGTAAAAGCGTCTGCAAAAAGGTATTTTACAATAAGTCTGTCTTGACAACGCAATGAACGTGTTGGACAAATTAAAAAGCCGTCATTCCTTTTTCCTATTAATTTTATACAAAAAAATCTTAGCCAAGGCTTCCAATTGAAGCAAGTTGGACCATTTTCTAGCTTACACTAGTTAAATCATTTCTTTTCACCCTCCTATCGCAATAAGCTAACTTAGCAACATGTTGCTAGGAAACCAATTTATCCATTGTGAAGTTGCCAAACGGACATGGAAACGGCTTGAATGTTCAAATTTGTGTCCTTGGTTGCTACATGTCCTTGAACTTGACTTCTAAGTGAATATTAAGCTACGATCAAACGAAAAATCTGGCAAACTTACTTGCACTCAGCGCAGGTTCTTTTTCGACGAAAAACCGTAAATTGTACGTTACATGACTCGCAAGGCATTTCCAATTGAAAACGAAACTCTCTTCAAAAACTCAGCTTTTTGCCGTATTGATTGCTTGATTGATTGATCAACGTCGTCTCAATGTCAATGTTGCCGTGAATCATCTCGCCAAACGAACGCATTTTATCTCTTCATGGACGCTACCATTTCAATGTCAAGTTGTCTTCCTTTCAAAATCTATCGAATCCTTACTTTTCGGGCAGCGGAAATTCAATTGTCATGGAAATTTTTCACACAAAATAAAAGCCGAGAATCCGAGAAACCGAAAATCGAAATTATTCAATATTACAGCCTGACATTAGGGATGTTCGATTTTAGTCGGTAGCGTGGTGCAAGTATACAAGATAGCGCTACTTCGGGTACCGCTTTTTGTAGCATTTTCTCAGAGAGCGAAAATGACGAAACCCAGCGGCGCAAATGTACGTTACGGAATCCAATACTTCTCCAATACTTAGCAGTCAGTATGCCAGAAAGAATCGATTACAAGCTTCATTACTTTTACATATGCATGGCCGCTTTGTAATCAGCTCCCTTTACGAACTTATTTACTTGTAACCAAAAAAGTATTCCGCTGCCGAATACTTATCGAGCATTTGCTAAATTATTGTGGTTTAGTACCTCAATAGAAAAGTTTGCATCTAGACCTTGCGTGGCTCAGTGGGCAGAATGCGTGGCCAACAATCCGAAGTGCTTGGGTTCGAGTCCCACTCTGGTAGTTGCCAAATTTTTTTATTTTTATTTTTTTTATTAAAAAATAAGGCTTCCAAATCCAACTTCTAGGAATTTTGCCACGAAAGCCCTTTTATTTCTACTATTAATCTCTTATTTTTATCCATTGACGCACATATTTGCGAACTTCAACTTTCCACTTTTTCTTGCCTGCCCGGAGGTTTGAACTCGGGCCTTCCGACTGCTCGCTCAGGCACTTTCCACTGCACCATCGACACCTCTGATTAAAAGGCAGGAAATACAATATTTTATAAAATATTGCAGACAATATTAGCAAGGATAATCTATTACAAGTATGCTTTCGGTAATGCATTTTGTCGGCGCAACCCATTAAGCAGTGCGCCGCTCGGAACATATAAAAACGAGAGACGAATTTTTTGTATTTCCCATGCTACATATTCAATGAGTTTCTATTTTATGATAATTTCGATATATGCAATATTTGAAAATTTTCACATCCCTAAGTTTTAAGTTCTATATTAGCATGCCGTCTCCACATGCAACGTTGCCATTAACTTTAAATTGGATGTGTGCTTTCAAGAATAATGTTAGCGCACCTTTTTCAAATGATCCATTATAAAAATGAATATTGGTTTTCCAAGTATGTGTATCGGCGTTATTTAAGTGATCTTTTAAGTTTACTTGCCCAATGTCTCAATAAGGAATCAAAAGGAAGTCAACGGTCGTTATATCGTATAATTTGAATTATGGAATGTCGAGACGGCCTGTTAAATGCATTTTAGCTTTTTGGGTTAATGGCCTATTCTTAGATATATATATGAGTTTCTTATATAGCGAAACTACTGTAAATATAAATATAAATATTGAGAAAACCCCGTTTAATGTTTTCAATTCCCTTGCATTTTGATGAAAAAACAAGACATTATTCTCTTCCCACAAAGAGAGTATACGAAGTACATATGTTTATTCATATAAAAATTCTTTCCTTCTTCGAATTATGCCTTAAACCTATTCCACCTTACTTTTTAGGTATGTCAAACTCGATGGGCTGTGTAGATCAGCTCCAAAATTTTTTTCAAAAAAAGCTTGCTACGTTTTGCGAGGCAAACACCATTGGGAAAATTTGACGTGCTTCGTAAAATTTTCTCCATACAAATTTTGAGATCTCGTTTCCCATTTCGAAAAAATTCAAATTTCGTAAAAAATGCGAAGGTGCATGAATCCCACTAATAATTTATAAATAAAAATGTTTTAATACATTATATTAAATTCAATTTAATGCACTTATAAGATAAACGTATTTCCAATAGAAATTCTTTTATTGCAAATTTTATTTTTTATTTGAAATTTTAATTTAAAAAAAAAATTAAAGTAGAATTAATATTTTCTAAAATTGTTCATTTATTTAGTATAATACATTTTGCATATTATTAACGCACGCACAATTTATTAATTTGATTTCAAATAAATGAAATTTGTATAATTTTCTTTTAAATAATTACATTTAAATCGAGTCTACTTATAATATTATATATAATATATATATATATATATTATTATTATATATATATATATATATATATATATATATATATATATATAATATATATATATATATATTGTGTGTGTGATGTTTGAGTTTGTATACATGTGTATGCTCATATTTATGTAAAACATTTAGTTGAATTAATGCCATTATATTTAAAAATGTATGTCCCTTGAGCCGTTTAAAATACGGTTATCTACATATATATATATATATATATATCTTCTTTGTCATAAAACAAGCTAATTACACCAGTTTCGTTACTGTTACTGAGTGTTCTCAATTATATATACCTGTACAAAAAAAAATGCTATCGATCAAACTGAAGAACTTCAAGGTTAAGTCCAATCATATAACATGCAATATGTATGTAAATATGTACAGAAAATGTAATTTCCGAATTGAGCGTTTCGCATTCGATGAAAAAACGAAAATCGAAATATTAAGAAAAAAGATACAATGTGAAGTCAAAAAATTTAATGAAATAAAAAAAATTTTTTTTTAAGGAAGAACAAAGCAGCGCAGCACAGCACACAATTTAGTAAATGCACCAAAAGAATGATTTATCTAAGCTAGCGATTGGCGAAAATTTTTTGTAAATACGTGGCAAGGAATGTAAGTCCAGCGGAGAAGACTAACAATAAGAAAAGAAGCGCGCAATGGAAGCGTTGTTTCCTTTTGTTTTCGTTCATATTACAGCCAAATACGATGCGATGCGATGTCATGTGAAACGTCACTGCTGGAATACAATTTCCGTAGTGGCATTATTATTATCGAGCGCAGCCGCCTCCATGCGTGCTCTCTCGTATTCGACAAAGTCATCAAACAGACTCGGCCAGGCTTCTGTGTCATCATAAGTCTCGATATCACATTGTTCGGAAAAATTGAGAAACATATTCCACGTGTCCTTTGGTATGCCGCGCTTATTATTATCTTGCTCCAGGAAATGTATCCAATCGTTGAGCAATGGCGGCGTCCGGA
Source organism: Chlorops oryzae (assembly GCA_020466095.1). NCBI lineage: Eukaryota > Metazoa > Arthropoda > Insecta > Diptera > Chloropidae > Chlorops > Chlorops oryzae. Next base: position 44,958,241 of record CM035806.1, read on the forward strand.
CTGTGAAAACTAGTTTCCAAAGGCAAATCGCCATATCAAGCGGTAAGATGCGCTGATCGGGTTCCAAGCCGAAGCTTTGATGGAATAAGACATAACATTACATTCAATGCATTTTACAAAAGTATTATAAGATTATCAGCCCGATTCTGAATATTACCGGGGAACGAATTCACTTTTTTCGAGAGTAAGCTTCTTTTTTTTTTTTTTTTGAAATATTTGGGGGGAAGAAATTGTATGGGGAATGGGTATTTGACCCATGGCCATAATTTTCCGTACAATATCTATTTAAAAAAAGGAGAATTTTAGTGTCGAAAAAAGTAAATTCCCCGGGAATTCGTTCCACGGGAATATTCATAATCGGGCTGTATGTTTATTATGTTAAGGCTTTTTTGTTTTGTTTTGTTTTGTATTCTTTTGGTTTTTACCGAAATGTGAATTTGTAAAGCTGCTTAAACATTTCGGCATCTATTTTGAGCATTTCGATTTGTTGCTCCAGTCTTAGGCGTATTGTTTCAATTGTATCGGCATTCATTCTTTGCAGTCCTTCGATGAATTCTGCTTTCGTGAAACGGCACATCTGTGATGCTGTTAAACGCCAAGCAAGCACGAGTATGGCGAACTCATCGGGCAGATAATTGAGATCGCGACAGAAGCGTTCGATGCCATCGGCCAATATTAAGTCCTCTTCGTCGGGGTCCTTGTATTTCTCGAACAACTGGTTCAGCGTATTATCTGAGACACTAACGGTCTCCTTGACTGCAACAATATATGTATGTATATACATACATATAGGTATAATAAGATATGGGTTTTTTATTATTTGTTTTCCTTATACGATTCTATAGAATATATGGAATGCTTCTTGCCCACTTACCCGTCGCTATGATATTGTTCATTGTTGTTGTATTGCCATTAAGCAAAACTAAAGACTTAAAACTATTTCGCTTAGTATCACAATGGTTTGCATTCTTCTTGAATGGACTACGTTGAGAGAGCAAGAGTTCAGCAGCTGTTTCTGTCGTTTCGTCTTTCTTAACGATCTTCCTGATGTCCTCGTGACGCAAAGGGGTGTTTACTGTTGCGATATTTGTGGCAATATTGGCATCATCATCATCATCATCCGATGGCGCAGAAACTTGGAAGCATTTTAGGCAGTTTCCCATATTAATGGGATTAAATTCAAAACAAATGCAATCGATTTCGATTCCTGTTCTCCTTCGTATTGCTATTGTAATTTTAGTTCGTTTTTTTTTTTTTTGTTTATTTTATTTTTTGTTTTGTATTTGTGTTTTTATTTATTTATGTTTCTTTGTTTTTCTCGTTGGTGTTGAATTACTTTTTTTTTCTTCTTTATTTAATATTTTATATTTCGTTAGTATAACATGTAATTCCTGAGAATACTTGATTTTCCTGCTAAACCCTATGGAATTACAATAACTGGCGCATTGGTCAATTGGAAACTACAGTTGTGAAAATTCACAATCGTGTGGACGAGTTAACGAGTTTGCGAATACTTCATTTTTTTTTTTTTTTAGTCGGTAATTTGTGCCCAGATTGATTCCCGCAATTGATATATCTTTCCGTTTACACGAAAAACAAAAAAAAAACAAATTACAACAATGCAACAAATAAAGACAATCATCTAAACAAAAGTGATTTGGCTACCATATGACATCGAATTTATTGAAAAAGTCAATTCTTTCCGTTCGCATGCAAAACACGCCATTCGCTGTTAGCACACTTCCTTTCTTCTCCGTTCACTTGCACTTTTCATTTGACCGTAGCTCTTTCATATTTTTATCTTTTGCTAAATCCATTTGTGAAATACATTCATTGAAGCCTTTTACACTAGTCAATTGCTGGCCGTCAGTTCTAATATTCTGAACAAAACGATAACATATCGTTATCGAAAAATTGAGGGTTTCTTGGTCACTGTTCATACTAGGCAACAGATCAACGCGACAGATAGTTTATGGGCAAGGTACATTGGGGCTAGAGAGATAGAGTGGGGGTCCTTGTCGTACGTACTTGCGCTTGTCTTTCTCATCATAATACTGCCAATTAAGTATACAATCTATCGTACGATTGAAATTGTACTGCAGAATAGTATGCCTCGCCGCTAGCTTTCAAACAGCGCCCTCACATATACTACGTTTATACGTACGCCTTATTCGAGAATAAGAATATCGCGAATAGCGAATTTTATAAACGGTCTTATTCACGAAAGTTATTCGCATGTAGGAGTGTAGGTCTAACTCTTCTTCTTCCTAATCCCTGCAATGTGTTAGAGCCACGTTTGCCACTCAAAAATATTTTTCGGGACCAAAATTCATGAGAAAAAGGACCAAAATAACAAAAAAAAGGACCAACGGTTTCTTTCTTTCATGGGAATACAAATATTATGGGTATTCATTCGAACCCTCGAAGGAGTGAACTCTGAGAACTTCTTTGCGTTAACTGTCAAAATACATCGAAGCTTTGACGTCTGTTTAAAAAGTTCTCAAAGTTCACTAAGTTCGAGGTCTGAATGAATACCCATATTGCTTCCGATGGAGGAAGTTTAGAGAGTTATGGACCAAAAACCAAAAAAATTCGAAAAACTCATGGCGTCCGATTTGGATGAAAATTTATATATATAAAATAAGTGAAAAATTCTAAGAATTTTAGCACCAAAATTTAAAAAAAAACTGGTCCTTTCTGGACCCGTTTGGAACAAGACCAAAACTAGACTAGTTGTAATCCGTTTCTTGAAAAAATTTTGACCCGCCCTATAACACAGCATTTAGGAAGCTTGGTCAAATAAAACTAACAGACAAAAAGTTTATTGCCATCTTGTACTTAGGCTGGTGACAATCAATATAATTAGTTACAATCAACAGTGATGTCAACGAATTTAATGTTTCGCTTTATGTATACCTACAAAGCTTATTCTCTAGCATGATGAACCACTGCAAAGCATGTAAAACATGCTATATACTGCAAAATTTTTAGTTATACATATGGAGGAACATATATGAAAAAGGACCATATGTAAAATAAAGGGACCAGCGGACCAAATGGTAAGAAAGGATCGTATTTGGTCCAAATGGACCAAAGTGGCAACCGTGGTTAGAGCTAAACTGCTTCACCATAGGCGAAATCTTTTGCTCTGCTCTGGTGAAATGCAGTGTTTTGCGTTGCCACTTTAATTTTTAATTTTGGGAGATTTTCCAGTATAGTACATGAAAAATATCTACCAAACTAATAAAATGCCATGAAAAGCTTGAAAAAAATAAAAATAATCAAGGAAACTTAATATAAAGGGAAAATATAAGTTGTTTTCTTATTCCTACTATGTCCATTTAACTTTTTGATCGCACGGTTTCAGTAAAAATACTACATTCTATGTACAATCAAATTCGTAGCCATAGTTAAAAATGAATGTCAATTTATTATTAAATGAAAACATTCGCACACATTAGGGAAAAACACATTAACATACACTTATTTAAGCTTAAATTATGAACTTTTAAAGCTATATAAAAAACCGAGCCGACACCGGGTTCCTTTGATAATTTTCTTGCAAGTGGCATCATAGTGCCACTTTGTGTCTACCAGTATTGTTGTTAGTAGCTTCCTGGTGAATTTCTCGAAAGAGTTGAATTTCCTATTCCTGCCTAAGGGTGAATTTCTTATTAGCGACAGAGCCTTTTCGACGTCGACAGTTAGGCCCAGTGTTGCCGTTTTGTGTACTTTAGTACGCATTGCGTACTTTTCCAATCACCTGAGTACATTTTATGTACCAAATTATTTTAGGTCGATTTGCGTACTATTTCGCTCAACTCCCCATTAGAGTTGCAAGACTAGCTTGAGGTACAATAGGTGCGACAGAACGACACGACAAAACGATTTGTCGCATCCGATTTGTCGTGTTGCACGCCAATGTACAATAGCAGGGAAAATCGTATCGTTTGCAATCATATGTTACTCGCAAACGAAAAAAAAAATTGACAATAACATTTTAAACCTTGCGATTAAAAAAAAAGTAGGAAAATGAGAGCATTAAGGGCGCACCGAATTTTGTTGTATACAACGGCAGCATTTTTAGGCCATCGAAAATACATTGAGGCAAAAAAGCGTACGCGAAAGTGGTGGGTTCGACCAATGTTCGGATATCGGGACCAATTGGATTTTTACGCTACAACATTTATGGGAATGAAAAAAGACGACCCTAAAATGTTTTCTACGGCCACTCGTATGAATGTTCAGCAATTTGACATTGACTATTTGAATTTTTGAATTTTCTTGCTATTTCTTGCCACACTTGGTCCTTCCAATCCCTTTTTTTTTATAGTGCCGATGGCCCTTGTCATAAAACATAGGCTTTTCGCGCACCAAATCTTTTAATATTTGAATATCTTAATCGCTGAGCTTACTAATTTCACAACTTCCGTTTACCTTTCAAAACAGATGTTTCAGATATCAGCCCTGTTTTCAACGCAACCATCCCTGCTTTCAGAATGTCAAATCGTGTCGGAGCGACAAAAATTCAATTTTTCGAATATTTGTCGCATCGTGCTGTCGTATCCGAGAGCATTGTACATTGTTCCATAGGTTTGCGTGTATTGATATTACATTTGACAGATCACGACGACAAAACGCATCGTCGTGTCGTTCTGTCGCACCTATTGTACCTCAAGCTACTATCGACTTCAGTTTTTCTTTGATTGGATTAAAGCTTAAAATTAGAAACTCGGATAACGATCAGCTCGACTCTGAATATTCCCGGGGAACGGATTCCCGGGATATTGACTTTTCTCGGCAGTAAACTTCATCTTTTTTAAATATGTGGGAATGGGTATTTGATCCATACTCATAATTTTTCTTACCCTATCTATTTCAAAAAGGATAATTTTAGTCTCGAGAAATGTAAATTCCCCGGAAAATCGTTCCACGGGAATATTCCGAATTGAGCTGTATTTCTTGCATTCCTCTTTGTTTCTCTTTATGATTTTCACTGATTTTTTATGTTGCTCGTTAAACCGAGTGCAGAAAAAAAAAATTTATGCCATTTTGCTCGTTATATTATATAAAGTATTCAATAGAAAGAATTTGAATGCTCGTTAAATTATTTTTAATAAGTTTATACTCAAAACTGGTCTTTTAGTCTAGTCTTTGCCTAAAAAAAATTCATCTTGTATAAATATATTACCATGATGAAAAAATTACATTAGTTTTTGTGATTTTTCTTTTTCAAAAAAAAGTATATATGTGCGTACTTTTTCTATAAAAAAGGTCCGTTTTGTGTACTTTTTGCTCAGTTTTTTTTGGCAACACTGGTTAGACCTACACTTCTACATGGTTATTCGTGAATAGCATATATTACTATATATGTCACTCTCATGGATTTCGGGCGGGACATTTCGCGCCAGTTAGAAAGAGATGTTACTCGGCAGGCAAAAAAAGAGCGAGAGAGAAATACTTTTGGTGAGTACCTAAGTGAGAAATGCTCATTTTGGTGGGTACCCAAGACCGTGGTGGGTACCTAAGACCGTGTTGAAAAGAGCCAAAATGAAAACGGCTCCTGAGTGACATATATAGTTATATATGGTGAATAGTGAGACTATTCGCGATAAACAAGAGAGGTGATGCCACATTTTTTGTTGATTTCTCTCTTTTTGACGATCAGGCAGCGCTTTTGTTTAATTTGAGTCATGTAGGACTGTAGGTCTAACTGTCGCCGTCGAAAAGCCTCTGCCGCGATGGGGAAATACACCATTAGGCAGGTATAGGAAATTCAACAAATTGGGGAAATTCACCAAAAAGCTACCAACAAAAACCTTAGGCCATCTGTCTGTCCGTCCGTCTGTCTGTGCCCCCATGGAAAAATCGTCAAATTTGTAAATGCCCCCTTATTTCAAAACAGGGATCGGCACTAATAATATTTTCATCAATATTATCATGACTGATTACGGATTGATCAAGAAATATAAATTTTTTATTTTTGATTTCTGAATAAAAAAAAAATAAAAATTGAAAATATAAAATTCCCAAATAATGAACAATCCGTATTTCAGATTCTAAAAATTTGGATTGATTCTATGAAAATATTTAAAAAATTAAAAATGTTAATTTTTGAAAAATCCGAAATTTATATGTTAAAATTATGGATTGCTGGATATTTATTAATCACATTTTAAGAATTATGAATAATAAGATACTTATAATTAGAATAATAAGATTGCAGATTTTTTGAATAATCAGTAATCAAAATGGCAAGATTGCGGATTTTTTCTGTACTAGTTGATATAGGACATAGAAAATTGTGTAAAAATTATCAGAGACACCAGAAGACTCTATTATGTTATGTTCGTCCATCTTTTGATCTGTCCGATTGTCTGCTTTAAAACAAGAATATTTCATAATGCACTGAAAAATACACCTGTTTAAAGAGCTATAACTCAGTAAAGCGGTACCTCTTAGGCAAGTGCAAAAAGAAAAACTGCAAAAAACTTTCTAATATTTTTTATTAATACAACCCAACAAAGATTGCCAATTTTTTTTACAATACAGGCTTGCTTGGGATGATGAGAATTGTGAAGTTTTTCATCTACCCATTTAGTTTCATTCTTAGTTCCCCATTTCATAGATGTTTGTTTATTTTAATGTATATTTATTTGATTTAGAATTTGAAATATTCTTGAGAAGAACTTCTTGTGTGGGGTTTGAACCTGGGAATTCCCGATTTCTAGGGCATGTGCTTACCCGTGACACCATGTTTGCCAAACAGAAAACTGTGGATTTTTTTCATTTATAAAATTAAAGTCAAACAAAATTTTGGTTTTTAGGAATGAGAATTATTGTGCATATTTTCGTTTGAACTTAAATGAGATATTTTCTTCCTCTCTCCTAGAACTTGACGTGGCTTAGTGGTTAGCGTGCAAGGCTAGCAATCTGAAGGGCTTGGGTTCGAACCCTGCCGGATTGAAGTAGTTTATTTATTTTTTTTTTTATGAAGAAATTTTTAGATATTCTTATATTTGCATATACTAAGAGCATTGCAGACCATCTAAGAAAAAAAAAGAAAGAACTTCAGATACGATAGAAACATGTTAAGAATGCATGTGCTAGCTGTGCGTAGATTTTCCACTTCAATTTAATATCGTTTCTTATTGATTCAGTAACTCGCAACGCAAATTTCAACGTAATTTGCGAATTAATATCAAAAAAAGAAAAGGTTATGGTGCAAAATTACACTTTTTTCGAAATGACTGATAATTTTTACACAATTTTCTATGTCCTACAGAAAAAATCCGCAATCTTGCCATTTTGATTACTGATTATTCAAAAAATCTGCAATCTTATTATTCTAATTATAAGTATCTTATTATTCAAAATTCTTAAAATGTGATTAATAAATATTCAGCAATCCATAATTTTAACATATAAATTTCGGATTTTTCAAAAAATCACATTTTTAATTTTTTAAACATTTTCATAGAATCAATCCAAATTTTTAGAATCTAAAATACGGATTGTTCATTATTTGGGAATTTTATATTTTCAATTTTTATTTTTTTTTTTATTTCAGAATCAAGAATTTTGAAGTGTGGAGTGGATAATAATCAAAAAATCAAAAACTAAAATTTTTTTTTTTGCCGATCCCTGTTTCAAAATATAATCAATGTCATTCAATTCTATTGAAGTTTGTAAGGTATATTTTCATATTCGGGCATGTGATTGGATTCCCTTTCCCCAAATTTTGGGGAAAGGGAAATTCGTTCCTCCAATATTTTGAAGAATGTATGGAAATTTTGAAAGAAATGACATTGTCAAAAACAAAAGAGCGGCTATACTATAAAATTTTCGAATTAAAAAATTTCGAACATATTTAAATTCCCGAGTATTTATTTCAATTTCCCGGGGAAATGAATTCCCGGGAATCCAATCACACACCTGATTAAGTATTTTGATGGTAGCTCAAAGAACGAAACTTCAACTCATACTCGTACATAAATATGGACCAAAGAGTGGACAAAAAATGTTGTTTTTTATTTTTTGTATGAAGGCGTGAAACTTAACAAAAATTATTTTTCTGCCTCTAGCAAAAAATAGTGGTAGAGTTAAACCAGCCTGAAAAACAATTTTATATAAGTTATTTCGAAGGAAAAAGCTTCCGGGGAGTATTCATTTAGAAGAGGGCTGATTATTTCTTTTACCTTTTTCGAAAAAGAATCAAAAAATATTCCAAGTCGGTACTGGAATGTAAATAAAAATCTTGCGCAACAAATGTCATCACCTTAATGCGAAGATAAGCCATCTTTCTCTAAAATATTTGGGAAAAAAATTACAAGGTCAATTTCACGTACCTTCGTGTATATATATTATAAAGCCATGATATATTATCATTTATATAATATTGTAGATTTTAACTGAGCAAAATATGTAAATATATTGTCCTTTGACTATTCGCAAATAAAGCGAATAATTATATATGTATCTATGCATAAACATGAATAAAAACTTAAAAATTACCGCTGTTGCAGCACGCTGAGATAGATTTTAAGTAAATTTAAAAATTATATACGTAAATATTGTATATACATATATATGCATGTATGTATACATATCATTCCCTGTCAATAGTTCGAGTGCACGAGCACTTCGTATTCTTTGTAGCAAATCTCTTGTCCACCATAAGGAATGTAAAGACAGCCATGGGAAGGATGTATTTTTCCAGGCGTTAGACTGCGATCATGAGAAGCTCGACCTATGAACAACTTCTCGCCGCGTGCAGTGCGTCCGCCTTCGACTGCTCCAGGCGGAATATGCCCATTACTAGCTGGTACCCATTTATATTGATATCCAACTAATATTTCGAAATTATTAGTGGGAATCTCTTTTCCACAGTAAGGAAGGTAGGCGCTGCAATGCGTTGGAATACGCTTTCCAGGCAGTAGATCGCCTTCGTGAGCTGCCCGACAAATATAAATGACCGCTCCGTCTGTATCATGGCCAGCACGGAAGGCGTTGTGTGGTATATGGTTTCCTTTCGACCAGATATCATTCACGTTAAACGGTACGTTCGCATTAGCAGCTGCAGCAGGGTAGAATGCCGTGGCTGATGAAGCTGTTACGGAAGTGCTGATTGTTGGTTGTGGATATAATGCAGGGGGAACAGCTGCTGGTTGAGGATAGAACATTGGCGGCGCAGTCGGATTTTGTTGCATTGTTGCCTGTGCGTGTTTTGTTTGCTCGAATGCATTGTGAGCGGGCAAATTCGGATACACTTTGTTCTGAGACGCCGCATTATTGTGCGCGTTCGCTGATGATGGTGCAACCCAACCCCCTGCCGAATGGGGTGGAGCTTGATTCTGCATGTGAGTTTGCCGTCTTTGGGGATCCTGTGCGGTTTGCTGTGCTTCTGGTGGTGTATAATTACTTGTTGCATGTATTTGTGCCTGCGAAAATCGGGGAGCAGACTGATGAGATACTTCATTACCCATGGTCGGTATACTGAAATCGATAGAGTACTGTTAACTACAATTTAATTCACTGAATTTATATAATATATGAGAAAAGAATGAAAGTGTACAACACGTCACTGCATACTGAAACTGGAACAAAGCCGGCATTGTTTATAGATATGTGCGCAATGTGTCATATATTTCACAAGATGAGTCAACAATGGTCTTCACAAACAACAAAGCCAACGTTATCGTGGATTGTTGGTTGCAAGAGCAACTTCCAACATTATGAAATTCAGCCGTATTCTAAATGAATATTTCCCGGCTAAACACGAACACACAAACGCAATACACACTTTTACCTTTACTTACATTAGCTTCCTCCGCCACTCAAATGTCCTATTCCTTTTTGCGATTGCTTTTTGTGAACGCGTGATATACGGTGAACGCTTATCGTCCCTCCTATTTGCACTCTGCTCTTCGAAAAGTGATACCGTATATTTTCACACTTAAGATTTGGCTGCAATCAGTGTTGCTAGACGGAGAGGTCTGAATTATGGTATCACCAACCCGAAATTATGGTATTTGAACCAAAATTATGGTATCACAAGATGATAAAAAAGAAATCCCAAATCAGAATAATTAATAATTAAATACAAAAATATTTAATGCCAAATGAAAAATTAAAAGATATGATTTTTATAAGGCCATTTTTACTGACTTTAGAATCTCACTATATTTTTTATTAAAAGAAATAAAAAAATGGGGAAAATGTTACTTCCAGAGCTAATAACCACCAAACGTTATTTCATCATCAGATTCATAAATCAGCTGGTTCTCTTCATCTGCTCAAATTTGACAAATTTCTGCGCTATTTTGGTTTTCCTGGCTTTTTAAGGCGGAGTGTCAGGTATTTCGCAATTTTCTGAATCTGACATTTAGTTTAAAACAAAAACTCTGATTATTCGACTTGCCTCTTCTTCTGGGAAAAGCATATAGAACCGTTATAATGGAAAGCTACATGAAAGAAAATCAGCTGTTATCAAGTACTTTTCATGGCTTATAAGGAATGAGTGGTAGCATTGTTGTTAATAATCTACCAGAAGAGTATTGAGAGTAGTTACATTTAAAGAAAATGAGAAAAAATATTTTGAAAAATCGAAAAATTTGAACTTCGACTGAATCTCGAAATTATGGTATCTATGGGATACCATCACACCTTTCTATGGTATATGGTAAAAGGGGTAAAATTATGGTAGAGATACCATAATTATGGTGCATCTAGCATCACTGGCTGCAATTCAAGCTTCCCTTGCAATCAGCGTTGCCATAAGTGAAGATTTATCTTCAAACCGAAGATCTTTTGAGTAGTTTTTTATTAAAAATCTTCAAAAGAAGATTTTTATTTTTGAAAAATATTGCAGTGGAAAAATCTTCAAAATGAAGATATTTAGTTTTTCAGTATGATTTTATGAAATTAATTCATATCAATTATTTTCTATTTTTTTTTCTAAGTGTAAATTTTTCAAATATTCCGGAGATGAATTGGAATCTTACGAATAGCATTTTTTATATATATATATATATTTTTTTTTTGTTGAAAAAACTGTGTTCTTGTTATAAAAAAGTTGTTGTTTACGTCTTTGTTGTGATACCATGAAGGTTGTATTCATTTTATTTTGTGATACTTATTTGTTAAGGCAATGAAGGTATATCTTTATTTTTGTCAATAAAATAAAGAAAAAACAATTTTGCTTATATTTTATTTGAGATTTTAAGTGAAGATTTTTTAGTTAGGTTTGAGGTCAAGAAGATTTTTCAAATTCTTAAAACCAGGGACCGAAAATAACTGTTATGACATCGATTTTTGACCATAAAAATCATTGAGTAAAAAGTGTACTACGTGAACGTGGGATACAATGAACCTATTCATTTTATTTGCAGTACCCTAAAACGACATAAACTGTTATTTGTAATTTTAAGAAAAAAATCATAAAATAACTCTTATTTTCTAATTTTTATTCAGATATTGCAAAATAACAGTTATTTTTTAATTTTTGATTTAAAATTGCAAAATAACTGTTACGTTGTAATTCTTACTTACAAATTGAAAAATAAGACTTATTTTTCGATTTCTATTTTAAAATTGAAAAATAAGACTTATTTTTTGAGTTTTATTTTAAAATTGAAAAATAAGACTTATTTTTTGAGTTCTATTTTAAAATTGAAAAATAAGACTTATTTTTGGAGTTTGATTTTAAAATTGAAAAATAAGACTTATTTTTTGAGTTTTATTTTAAAAATCAAAAATAAAAATTGTTTTTGAATATCTCTTGAACCAAACAACATATTGGCAATAATTGCATATATATAGGATGTATAGGTCCTTATCTTTTTACACAGGTATGTATGGTTGTTTGTGTGTACGATTTTGCAAGATTTTGCAACGCAAAAAATTTATTATGCTGGTTTTATGGCCTTAATTGTCCTTCATTTATAGCTAAATCTCAAAAGATGCGCTATAAGAGAGCTTGCTCCCTCTGGAGTTTTGTGTTCCAATATAAATTGGCAAAAAGTATCCGTGAACGCTTTTTCAACTCATTTTAGGAAAAATTTTATAACTTCTTCAATCTAATTAGCACTGATTTAAAAGGCTGTATTGAGCGAACGATATAAAAAAATAGATTTTCACAGCGCCTGCATTAAATCACTTAACGGCAATTTTTCTTTTGGAATAGATGGGCGCGTGTCGTGTTTTTTTTTCGTGACACTAACACGCACGACTCAACACGAGGTGTTCGTGACACGAACAACACGATATGACTTAAAATACAAAACATGTACTTTTAATTGAAGAACATTTGAAATAGCATTACCGCTAAAGACAACCTAAATTATTAAGGTTTGCCAAACCACCCTTAAACTCTATAGTGTATGGCTCCCTTTAATTTTTTGACCTATGTGTTTCGTGCGTGGTGGAAATTTTGGTATTCGTGCTCGTGTCGGGTCGTGTTGAAAAAATTCGACATGCGCCCATCTCTATTTAGGGTAGTTTTGTATGGGGCCCCCTAAGGAGGGGAGATAGATAGTAGGTATGTTGCCAAAAAATGTTAGGGGAACAAAGTTAACGGGGGTCGGTCATGTCTATATTCCCATAGAGGTGACTCCAGGGGAGTTATGGGTAACGTGACCATTTATTTTTTTGGTCAGAGCGGGACGCTTCCGGAATTTAGTTTAAAAGTACTTTACTATTTATGTTTAAGTTACACTGATTGTCGTTAAGTCTTTGTCAATTAGTTCAACCAATTGCATAGATGGGCAAAAACGAAATATTTACTGGTATTGCAAATTAAATTCCAGTACCAATAAATAATTATATTAATGAAAACCTTTGAAAAGCCAAAATAATATATAAAGATGGAAATCCCAAATATTTAGCATATAGTATATCTATAAAAAGCAAACGTTTGCTATTTATTTGAAAAATTGGCTGCTATTTCACAATAGACAAAAAGCGGGACTGTCCCGCCGAAAGCGGGACGTATGGTCATCTTAGTTATGGGCCAAAAATGGTGATTTATTGAAATTTTTGTATGGGAACCCCTATACCTATGTTACTTTATTGGATGAAAAACAAAAATAACAAAAAAGAAAAACAAACCATAAATAGTAAATGTTTATGTATTTAGTTTTAAAAACAAAAGTTGTTTGATCGATTCTGTCGATAAGTTGCTCCGTAAATCTGAGAGGACCAATTTTAAAGCGGAAAATGCCCGTTCCACACTAACTTGTGTTGCAGGGACGCTGTGAACAACTTTTGCCAGCTGATATAGTCGGGGAAACTTAAATTTGTTATCCTCCCAATATTTCATAACATCTTGACCGAGGGTTTTGATGCAAATTCTTTGGCAACTATAATATTGCACGTTCACGCATAACACTCCACGATTATGCCTGGACGCAGTATCAATTTTTAAAGAGAGCAATTTTCCTTTTAACTCCTCTATAACTTTTTTTTTTACTGTGTCATATTTTTCGGAAACAAGATGCATTATATTTCTGGAGGTTATGGGATTCATTTCTAGACCACAAAAAATCTGATTCATTAATTTTTTGAATGGTTCAGAATCCAAGACGACAAATGGCATTTTTTCTGAAGTTACCAACTCAACACAGATTTCTTTCACTTCGCTTTTACTATAGGCGACAGAAAACTTTTTTTGTTTTTCGGGTGCTTCACATCTTGTTTCCTGCTGGACCTCATTTTTATAAAATACTTTGTGTTCCTCCAACAAATGCCTGCGCAAGTTGGTAATGTATTGTCCTTTAAATGTTCGACCACATAATTTGCATTTGGATTTGCCTTCTTCAGCATGGAAGTCAAAGCAATTGTCTACAAGTGCATGCCGTTTTCGACCCATTCCAAAAGAAAAATTGCCGTTAAGTGATTTAATGCAGGCGCTGTGAAAATCTATTTTTTTATATCGTTCGCTCAATACAGCCTTTTAAATCAGTGCTAATTAGATTGAAGAAGTTATAAAATTTTTCCTAAAATGAGTTGAAAAAGCGTTCACGGATACTTTTTGCCAATTTATATTGGAACACAAAACTCCAGAGGGAGCAAGCTCTCTTATAGCGCATCTTTTGAGATTTAGCTATAAATGAAGGACAATTAAGGCCATAAAACCAGCATAATAAATTTTTTGCGTTGCAAAATCTTGCAAAATCGTACACACAAACAACCATACATACCTGTGTAAAAAGATAAGGACCTATACATCCTATATATATGCAATTATTGCCAATATGTTGTTTGGTTCAAGAGATATTCAAAAACAATTTTTATTTTTGATTTTTAAAATAAAACTCAAAAAATAAGTCTTATTTTTCAATTTTAAAATCAAACTCCAAAAATAAGTCTTATTTTTCAATTTTAAAATCAAACTCCAAAAATAAGTCTTATTTTTCAATTTTAAAATAAAACTCAAAAAATAAGTCTTATTTTTCAATTTTAAAATAAAACTCAAAAAATAAGTCTTATTTTTCAATTTTAAAATAGAAATCGAAAAATAAGTCTTATTTTTCAATTTGTAAGTAAGAATTACAACGTAACAGTTATTTTGCAATTTTAAATCAAAAATTAAAAAATAACTGTTATTTTGCAATATCTGAATAAAAATTAGAAAATAAAAGTTATTTTCTAATTTATATATAAACGTTTCAAAATAACTGTTAAATCGCAATTTTTAAAATAAAACTCATAACTGTTACGGTCCCTGCTTAAAACTTCATTTTGAAGATTTTTTGGACCACAATGAAGATTTTTTGGCTCTTTGTCATGGCAGCACTGCTTGCAATTCGTATTTCGTCAGTTAGTGTGCTTTCAGACACGATGATTTTTGAACGATTTAGACGTATGGGCAGCATCGTTCAACAAATTATCAGATTCCTTTTTCATGTTTCGTTCTTGTCCACACAGGCAGAATTTGCTTCATTCAACGAATGCTTCAACATTTTATATTTCGACGTTTCCCTCTTGCGCACAGGGTCGATGTTAGAAATGAAAGAAAATAAAATACTTATGCATCTCTCAAAAAGGATTGATCTTCCGAATATATTGAACGCAAATACAACAATGCAATTTCAAAAAAAAAAAATAAAAGAACTATTTAATATTGCTTGGATATGTTTTTTTATTTTCATCTAAATGTATAAAAATTAAATTAATTAAAATTAAATGTAACAGTTATAAGTTTTATTTTAAAAAATCAAAAATAATCATTATTGCTTGATTTTTATTATTTCTTGTTCAAAAATAAAAATCAAATTTCGAAATTAAAATGATTAAAAAGCTAATAAAACGAAAAATATCAAAAAAGATGCTAAATAAAAAATAAATAAAATTTTTAGCGAAGGCATTCGAACCTTTCTGCTGTAATGACGAAAATATGTGAAGCAAATGTAAAAATCGCACAGGGGTTGTTTTCAAGTTTCCCGCTAAGAATATAGGCACAAAAAAATAGCCGAGTACGTTCAACAAAAACCATCTTCCTCTCCCCGATAGCGTCCTTTCCACAAACTGCGTTTTGTTGAACGATGTTGACGTACGTCTGAGCGGGGGCAATCTGATCGATTGCCGCATTTTGACAAATTGCTACCTGTCAGCCACGTCACGTCACAATGCAATACGCCGCGGTACATTACGGTTTGACTGTTCTCAGCTGAAAGGCCTTTTTTTCTCTTTTTTTTTATTTTTTTTTGTTTGTGGCAGGCCTCTCCACACACCGTGAGTCGGCCAATTTTTCGTTTGGTGGTGTGTGTAAAAGCCAACTTTTCAAGTTTTTCTTTCCTGTGCTGCCATATGTATTTGAAAATGAAATGCCCCCACCCAGTGGGAATAGGAATTGATTAAGCCCTTCTGAAGCACAATAATATTTATGCCATTCATAATGAAACAGAATTGTGAAATCAGATGCCACTGACGATTTCATTTTTAATGACTGTGCACGGGTGATGAAGACATTTGCAGTATTTATAAATCAAATTGTGGCCACTTTTTTGGGTCTTCGATGGAATTCCGCATGCACGAAGTCCATTCCGATTGGGAATTTGCGTGGCAACCTTACGAATGAAATCTAAACAAAAACTCCAATTAGTCGGATGGAGTTTTAAAAGGAAAAGAAATAAAATAAACTAGGGAAGTGAAAAATGAGATGTTTTTAAATTAAAAATTACAACAAAAAAAAAAAAAAACTATTAAAAAAAGCCGTAACTTTTTTTTTACTGCAAAGAACAATATTTGCCTTCGCTTGCGCATGCGCAACCAATTCTTTTTTTTTTTTTGTAAAAAAAAACACTGAACACAAACAAAAACACACGAACACAAGCTTTCGATAGCTTTTAGGAAAGTTGTGAAAGTTTAAACTTTGCTAAAGCGGAAATGTCATTCTCGGAACGATTTCACAAGTAAGTCTGGAAAGAGTTTTGGTCGTTTTAATATGTAAAAAAAAAAAAAACAAACAAGAACAAGAACAAGAAAGGGACATTTTCGAAAATACGGATTGGAAGAAATCTAATCATCCGAACGAACATTTCATTCACGGATGATGATGTGAAGTTAAAATTAAAAAAAAAAAACACTTAAGGGTGTTATAGTCAGGCGAACCTGACCATACAATCCCGGCAGATATATAATATTTTTTAAAATACCTATATATAGTGTCTGTCATATTTCATAGACTGTAATTAAATAAAATAAAAATAAAAAAAATTCTGATTTTAGAGCAATTTTTGCGATTTTAGTGACAGGCCCTAGTACTGGGAACCCTTTCAAATCGACCGATCAACTCAATTTTAGTACTTACATATATGATTGTTAAAGATATCTATATGCCGAATTTAATTCAAGTCTAATTTGAATTTCGGGTGTAAGACTCAATCGTCGAAAAACGCCCTCTTGCCACGCCTACTTTTATAATTTTCGGAAATTACATTTTATGTCTCAAAAAATTCCGGTTTTAGAGTAGTTTTAATGTGTTTCCTAAACGGACCCTAGTACTGGAGGTACCCCTAAAAATGGTCGAATCGGGTCCGTGTTCTCGAACTTACTGTTACTGATTTCTCGGAAAATATGCGTACCAACTTTCGCCAGGATAGCTCAACTACTTCGATAAAAAAACATTGTGCACAGACAGACAAACACACAGACATGGCTAAATCGAACCTCCTGGTGACGCTGATCATTTCCATATACCTATGTACATACTTATGTATATCGACAGCGAGTATCTCGGGTGTAAAAAAAATCAAAATATATCCTTACAGAGCCGCGAAAGATGGTTTACTCACTTATTTAAAAGATGCAACAAGAAAAGATGCAAACTCTAAAGATGAGGACTGGATGACACCAACACTTTGGGCAGCCTTTGAAGGTCATTTGGATGCATTACGCTTGCTTTGTTCAAAAGGGTAAGAAGGATTTTCCAACATTTTATTGATTTATTTATTTATTTTTGTCCATTCAATTGCTCTCTGATGATTTTTGATTGATTGCAGCGGCGATCCCGACAAGTGCGATCAATTCGGGAACACGGCTCTACATTTGGCATCGGCCAAAGGGCATTTGCATTGTGTTGAGTTCTTAGTGAAATTCGGAGTTAATATATATGCATTGGATATCGATAAGCATAGCGCCAAAGATCTAGCGGCGATAAATAATCGCGAAGAAATTTTAAGATATTTAGACGCCGCTGCGGCACGAATCGAGGCGAATGATAGGTGAGTTAGTCTCTTGCTGAATGACGAAAAGGAGTTCATATTTTTGGCTGTTTGGTGTTTTTTTTTTGTTTTTGTTTTTATTTGTTTTTTTTTTTTTTTTTTGTTATTAGGAAAAAGGCCAAACATTTGAAGGAGCTGGCAGAGAAGAATTGTGAGAAACACATACGGGAATACATAAAGCGGCAACAGAAATTCGAGCCGGAGTACACCGATATAAAGCCACAGAAATCGTTACTCTCTGGACAGCATAGCAAATCGAGCAACGTTCTTTATTCATTGAAACAAAAGATTTGGTCAAGCCATGGTAATTTGAGTAAGACGCCCAAAGAGAATGCAAAATTTAGTGAAATTGTGGGAGGTCGCATTGGAGCAGGATCGCAGCAGAAATCAAAAGCCAACGGAGGAAAATCTTCGATTGCACGTACAACGGCGGCAGGAGCAACGGCTGCGACGGCAGCGGATTGTGACTTTAAGATCGGCGAAATGGAGAGCGATGGACGACGGACAATAAGCTCTCTGACTGGTCTGCAAAGAGATTCGGAAGTATTGTATGTAGGAAGCTTTAGCTCGAATGATGACAATGGCAAGCGTGGGAAAATTACCGAAATCTTCGAAGTTGATGAGACCTCCAGCGATACGGAACGTGATGGCCATACGATGACATTGTCGCGTTCGTTCTCTCAGCCGGATATTTTGAGCGACTCTCAAGATCGTTATGACATTGAGAGTGACACGTTCTTGCAGCGTGCGCCAGGACTTTTCGATCGTCCAATGTTAGGTAGCATTGCGTTCAGGCGTTCCATAACAGCGGCGTTAAGTCAATTGCAACCGGAGGGGGTTCTCGAAGAGTCCAATTCAAAAGGCGGCGCAGCCACAAACAGCAATTCGGGAGCATCGAAAACCCCACGAAGTTTTCTCAATATTTCCGATAGCGAGTCCGAGAGTGAAGAAGATGGCCAGGAGACTGGAGGCAGCCCAATACAGCGCTTTCTCACCGTCTGGGGTCTTGAGGAATACTTACCAGTGTAAGCTAATGCGACATTTCGTTTTTACTGGATTGGATGGAAGATGAATATACATATATGCATGCATGGCTTTTTTTTTTCCTTTTAGATTCGAAAAGCAACAAATCGATCTGGATACACTTATGCTACTAACTGAGGCCGATTTGAAATCACTCAAGTCCCTGCCTTTGGGTCCATTTCGTAAGCTCACCTTTGCTATTCAAGAGCGAAAGAGCGCTCTAGCCAATCCGGGAATTATGCAGGACACATGCTTATAAAATTCATAGGGCCTTCATATTGCATGTCCAGATTACGAGCTTCGGTGATTGAGCGCCGGTGGGTTTGATCACAAAAATAACTTATTGAGTTCTTAGAACTGATCGGGATTACCAGGAAATCAATCGCCTTAAAAAATTAACATAAAACCACGTGTGTATGTATGACCCAAATGTTGGAAGATTACATGTGCAATCGAAAAAGGAAATTTTCGTAAGATTTTTGTTTTTAAGGAATGACTGGTTCTCGACAGAAAACATATAGGTGCATTTCCTTCGCTGATTTTGTCAGGGAGACTTTTCCTAATGGGAGCACTCATACATACATTCATTCATAAATTCATAGAGTCATACATACATACATACATACATACATACATACATACATACACATACATACATACATACCCGATAGGAATTTCAACTAATTTTAAACTAATTTAAAATACCTAAAAATCCTGAAAAGCATTGCTTATGAAGAAGCTATCTCCAAAAATTTGGAAATGTGGGGCTTTTGAGGCAAATCCGCTGAGCGCAACCTCTAAACCTTTTACGAAAAATCTGAAAAAATGCTCAAAAATACTTTGACCCATAAGCTTTCGGAAACCTTACGTCTACTATTAAATTCGAAAAAAATTTTTTTTTTGGGACACCCTACTTTACATACATACATACATACCAGCGTTGCCAGATGAATTTTCTTAAAAAGCGGGATTTTTTAAAAATTTATCCAAAAAATGCGGGATTTCACAAGCAATTGCGGGACAAATTTAAATTTACTTTCGCGAAACAACAAATGTGGAATTCCAACAAAAACCCCTTAACAAAGTATTAATTATGTATATTCAGAATTACTTTTTCTTTCTATGGCTTTATTGCTCGCATTCAAAGATTTTAAACATTTTGTTACGTTAGTAAATTATTTTTAAATTTCTTATATTTTGTTACATTAGTAGATTATTTCAAATTTATTTGTACTTTTCTGACCCTTTCACCGAATCTAAGATTTCTTTTTTATCTTTAACAAACTAAAAGTTAGTTTCCATATATTTGAAAAAAAGCGGGATTTTTCATGTCCCGGCGGGACATTATAATTTTAGGCCAAAAAGCGGGACATCCCGCAAAATGCGGGACGTCTGGCAACGCTGATACATACATACATACATTCAACTCACCTCTTTAACATAGGGCCTACATTGCAAAGCGACCAGTGCATTTTAAGACTCACCCAAGGTTATACCTTTTTGGGTGAGTTGGAGGTCAATTGACGATTTTGTTCATTTATGAAAAAAAATATTTTTATTTGTTTTATTTATTTATTTTTATTTTTTTTATTTTAATCTTTTTGTTTAAACATAATTAATACTTTTTAAATTTTCTCACCTCGGCCGAACCTGGAACCGCTGATCTCTGGTTTGGTAAGTCTGCGTCTTAACCATTACGCTAAACAAGGAAATTGAATATATTGATCAAAGTGCTGACTTGAGTTTTTGGGTGCTCAAGTTTTTGTGAAATAGAATAGAAATTTTCACAACAAAAATTTTTCTATTGAAAAACAAATATTTAAAAAAAATTAATATATGAAAAAATAATTAGAAATTAAGGAAAAATTTTTTTTTTTAAATTAACTATTAAAAAAAATAATTAAAATATGAACATCAAAAAAAACCTTAGGCAATTGAGAAAAAAAATATATAGCGTCCAACCCAGTCAGCAATAGAACATCGACCCACGTGGCTGCCGAGCGAGAGTCTTACCCTTTACGCCAATCAACCTTTGGCGGTACACCGATCCGAATGCGAACTTAAAGCAGACAACAACAAGCGTACAGCAAGAGTACAAAAAAAAAAATGAACTCACCGCCCCTCGATCTCTTACGGAACAGTCAGCGGTGAGACCTATACAGGTCGACCTTAGGTTAGACGTGCTCCATAGTTTTTGTGGTCTAGTTGCTAACAGTCTCACCTTAGGTGGGTCCTATTTGGAAAACTGCCCCGTTTATTACTGCAGGGATACATACATACATTTTCTTCCTTATGCATTAAGTTGTTACAAGCATACATATGTAATCCATATTTAGCCTGCAGAAAATGGCAATAGTGAATCTATACTCTTTCACTACTGACCGCGTCAATAGTACTACTGACCAGCTATACCCGCCGCAATGCTTAGCGCTATAGACATTTAACATTGAGTTGTCATTGCATGTCTACATGTAGACCAAAGAACTAATGACGAGCTATAGACGAGCTATTGAAGTCGGTAGCTATTATGTAGAGAAAAGGAGTACTCTTTCGCTAGTACCGATGCATAGACAAAGTCACAACGAATTATTAGTTCTATTAATAGTTTCCTGGACTGACGACAGTAAAGACATGGGGCCATATGGCGACAGGCTTCCTGCAGGGTAGGGACTATTACAGTGCAAGATTTTACATGTTCTTTGCATTTTCAAAGAAAAGGTTCTTTAATCTATTACTCTACCGATTTTGACTATACACCTTATAATAGTATACTCGGTATATACATACATACGTTCAAAAAAGAAAGTAGCCATAAAAATCTCAATCGATTATGTAGGTTCGCCAATCGTTCGAACCGAATGAAATCCTATACTTTGCACTTTGCATTTTGTAATAAAAGACGTTGAAAAAACAGAACTGAATGTATTTTTTTGTGTTGCAACGGATAGTGTATCCGGCCGAATTCCGGATATCCGCCTGGTTGCGAGGCCAGATAACTGGATATCCGGATCTTGGATATTTAATTATTTTTGTTATATATTTTTCGGTTTTAATGCCATATTGAACGGCGTAGCAATGATCCTGAGCGTCGCCGTTTGGTAGCAAAAATTTCGAACGTGATTTTTTGACACAGCGCACTTTTTAGTTATGATTGTTTCGAGCGATTGCACCGAACTGCAATAAAAATTCTCTAAGAATGGACATTTTCGCTGAAAATATTAGCGAGCCTGACAATAAAATACCCGACACAGACACACATGTTTAAATATTTTTTGAACAACGCCCAAAAAACAGGACCACTAAGTAAGAATATTCAAGAGGTTTTATAGGCCATTAGGAGCCCCATATACCGAATTTTGTTAAAATTCTTTATGAAAACCGCCCTTTGCCACGCCCACTTTTCCATTTTTTTTTTTTGCAATTCTAATCGGAGGCTTAAATATACACTCAAATTCTAAGTTTCATTGAAATATTTCGAAAAAGTCCGATTTTGAGGCAATTATGGGATTTTTGTGACAGACCCTAGTACTGGAGGTACCCTTAATAAGGGACTGACCAAGGAAATTTTTTGGGAGGATGTTTATGGCTACAAAGGAAGCATAAGTGCCAAATTTCGTTCAAGTCCCATTTGAATTTCGGGTGTAGGGGACAATTTTCGAAAAACGCCCTTCTGCCACGCCCACTTTTAAAATTTTTAGAAATCGTATTACTTGCCTTGAAACATGTTCAAATCATCAAAATATGTTGAAATAATTCGATTTTAGAGCAGTTTTTGCGAAATTCATAACAGACCCTCCCAACAAGCACAATAGGGCGATTCGACCAGCAGTAAGTCGAATCGACCTATTTAGGTTGAAATTACCCTATTCCTGATCTATTTTCCGGCGTTAAATATGACCTAACTTTAAAGTCCGTTTCGAAGGTCTAAATTACCTTTTTTCGACCTATTTCATGACTTCAAAGTCGTTTCGACTAACAAGTCGATTTGTGGTCGAAAAGAGGTAAAAATGTCCTATTTTGTGACTTAATATTGACTTGACTTTGACTTCCAAATTAGGTAATTTTTCAAGGCAAACCGACCAATTTTTCGACTAAAATTCGACTTTAAAGTCCGTTTGACTTATAGGGCAAAATAGGGTCAAAAGTTGACTTATTTTGTTGCAAGCTTCGACTTCAAAGTCGAGCGGACTTGATTTTCGGACTTCATAGTCGGTTTGACTTTAAAGTCGAAATAGGTCAAAATAGGTCGAGCTCCGCCATGTTTTTCAAATGGCAAATTGAGAATTATTCTTCTGCATATGTTTTTTCTTTAAGAAAAACAATTTTTTTCAAACAATATTTATTTAATTTTCATCAATGAGAAAGCCCCTTAAAAATGAAGAAGTAGAAGGAACACTTTCACGAAAAATCTCAGCGGGCATATGTTTTTGGGACTTATTAAGCGCAAAATAATTTTTAATGAAGTCCATATTTTATTTATTATTTATTTCTTAAGACACACGAAGAAGAAAATCTCTCGTTCATTTCTGCTTTCGAGTAATACGAATGACTGAGTAAGATATTATGTATTTATATCTTTCTCTGTTACTCTCTCTCTCACTTTTTTCGTTTCCTTTTACGTTCTCTTTCGTTTTACTCATAAGTCCAATTAGGTCGAAAATTGGTCATTGCGACTTCTTTTCAACTAATATTAGGTAAACGGACTTCTTTTCGCCCTGACTTTGAAGTCGAAATGCCCTATTATGACCTATTATTACCGCCAATCGACTTCCAATCTATAAGTAAGTGGGTTACGTCGAATCGACGTAATTTCGACCTATTTAGGTTAGGTCAAGTAAATATTCTGACCTAATATAGGTAAGAATTTACCAATTTTCGACCTATTTTGCTACTTGGGCTAGTACTGGAGGTACCCCTAAAAATGGTCCGATCGGGTCCATTCTCGAACTTGTCCTTACTCATGTCGCCGTGAGCACGCATACCAAATTTAGATAGCTCAATTCCTTCGATAAGATAACTGTATACAGACAGACAGACAGACAGAGAGACAGACAGACAGACATGTCTAAATCGAATCTCCTTGTGACGCTGATCATTTCTATATATATTTTGTATGGTCCATCTCGACTGGTTCTGGGTGTTATACACAACCACACAAACGCAATATACCCTCGACACAGAGTGTGTCGGGTATAAAAATACATTTGAAAACGAAAAAGATACCGGGTAACTTGTCACCCACATAAGGGTTAACCCGTCTATTCCCATGTTAGAGAAAATGCAAATTCGGCTCTTATTTTTCACTAAAGTGGCATAGAATGACTTCTCGGCGACAAGAAATAAATATGAAAAAAAATGTTTTACCCATTTATTTTCATGGGTGGCCACCAAAAAGGAACACGACATATTTTTTATCATTTCAAATTTTATGCAGTGCATTTTCTTTTACCTATTTTGAAAATACATATGAAAATTTCAGCTGCAGCATAAAAGAAAAATAATAAACCTTTATCACCTGGAGGTGACACTGGAAATTGAAGTGTTCAATATACTATTTTTATTTTTAGAAATATTTATATCGATATCGTTATCTTGGCGATTTTGTATTTTATTGAATAATAAAGTGTTGACAATAACTCAAAAGCTTGTGTAGCAAACTCTCTCAGAACATGTGTAGAACAACGGCTCCCTGAAAAATGGCCCCAATGCAAAATGGCCCCAAACTGAAAATGCAAAAAGGCCCCAAAATTTTGCATTGAAACCAACAACACGAGTTTTAGGGTGATTTTTCTTGTTTGTTTTTTGGGGCCTTTTTTCATTTTTCAAAGTGGGGCAATAATGCATTATGCAAATGCCTTTTTTCATTTTAAATTTTTTAAATTCCATAACGGCCGTTTTATTTTCTAGTTTGGGGCCATTTTTCATTTCGATTAAAACACCTATTTTTGTTTTTGGGGACTTTTTTCATTTTATTATGGGGCCAAATTTCAATTTTGATTTGGGGTCATTTTTCATAATGCAAAATGGCGAAAAAGAGAAAAGACATTTACATGGTAAAGTTTCTGGCTGAAAGCTTAAATAAAACACTTTTCAATTTGACAGATTTCTCTCCGACATACTGTACTACATCTTACATGATTTCCCCCTCTCATATCACCAACGCACAAGAACTTCATAATTGGAAAGGCGAACCTCTCGGCCGCCATAAGGTATATAGAGACAGCCATGTGACGGATGTACTTTACCGGGTGTCAAGCTTCCGTTATGATGTGCGCGTCCAATGTAGAGAACCTCGCCGTTAAGCGTGCGGCCACCTTCGACAGCGCCCGGGGGTATAGTTCCATTATACGCTGGGGCCCAGCGATACCGTTCGCCAGTCAGTACTTCGAAATTGTACTTTCGCATTTCCTGGCCATCACAGCAAATGTAAGCACAACGATGGCTTGGATTCGCCTTACCCGGTAGCATTTGCCCATTGTGGAATGCGCGGCACACATAGAGCGATGAGAGGTCAGTATCTTGGCCACCTCGAAATGCATTCGGTGGAATGAAATTCTCATTCGCTTGCAGCCAGACGTCATAGGCAATCGGAGGTCTCGAGGGTTGCGATGGCGGAACGTAAATCTCGGCTGGAGTGGCGGCGGCTTGAGGCGCCGATGGCGGCACATAAGTTGCTGCAGGTGTAACAATTTGCGGTGTGGGCGCAACATAAGTTGGCTGGACATAGGTCTCTGCGTAATTGAATTTCTTCACCGGAATCGTTTCACAGCTGGGCATAAACTTTGGCTTAAGCTCCGGAAGTTGTGGTGTATACGTGAATGGTGCATAAGGTGGCGGAGGCTCATGCGGTACAGCTGCTGAATAGGCTGGCGGTGGCGGTGGCGGTGGTGGTGATGTCGGTGACAGTGATGGTAGTAGCTCAATTTTTAGCTTTTCTTCAAGCAGTGTCGGTATAGCCCAACCTGGTTTCGCTCCCTTCTCATGCACTAAGATTTCATATGATTCCAATCGCCTCTCACTGCCGCCATATGCTATGAAAAGCGCCCGATGAACCGATGAAATTTTACCAATTGTCAAGCTGCCATTGTAATGGCCACGCCCTATGTATACGGGCTGCCCCAGTGACGTCTCCCCGCATATAATCGCATTCTCCGGCACCAAATGATCGTAGCAATGACGCCAAATTAGATTCTGTCCGCATAAGACCTCAAAGTGCTCCTTCGGTATGACCTCTCCGCGCCAAGTTACAAAGGCGATGTGTTTTGTCGGCAGCACTTTTGCGACAAGGGTATCTCCGTTATGGAAAGCCCGTCCTACGTACATGGCAGCACCGTCTGGTTCATTACCACCGGCAATTGCATCCGATGGCAACGATGAATATGCCGACGAGTGTACCCACTTGTAGGTATCTAAAATAACAGTATATCGAGTGCGTGAATAGGATGGAAGAAAGAGAGAGAGAGAGAGAGAGATGAGAGAGAGAGAGAGAGAGAGAGAGAGAGAGAGAGAGAGAGAGAGATTGAATTCAAGTGGAAAATATCTTTTCGAAGGTACGGCATCACTTCCGGCACTACAATTACAAATTTTTCCGTAAAAGTCCCATTGAATAACAAAACAAAAAAAGCAACAACAACAACAACAACAATAGCATATTCATATTATATATCGCTCATATAATAGCGGGTTTTATTAGGCACTACACTGAGAAAAAAAAAGAGGAAAAATTCATTTGATCATTACTGATGGCAGAGCACTTCGTAGGAATCAAGGCGGATCTCTCGCCCATCGTACGGTATGTAGAGGCAACGCTGATGCACCGAAACCAGTCCAGGCGTTAAACTTCCCTGATAATGACCGCGTCCGATTATCAGCGGTTCACCGTTACGATTGCGACCGGTCGATATGGCATTCGGTGGTATATTATGTTGATGGGCTCGCACCCATACATATCCGTAGCCGCAGAGCACTTCAAGGTGATGTTTTTCGATCTCATAGCCAGCATAGCAAATATATCCTTTACCCTTGCTGGGTACTACTTTCGCCGGCATCATGATGCCCTCGTGGATCGCACGTCCAACATAGATGGGCGTCCGATCCGAATCGTGACCGGCAACGACAGCTCCCGGCGGCGTATAATTTGGCGACGCGCCAACCCAATTCTCTTGACGCTGCGCAACAAGTACGTCGTACGTATGAAGACGTACCTCCATGCCGCCGAACGGTATGTACAAACAACCATGCGACGGATGAATCTTACCAACGCACAGACTGTTCGCATGATGGCCACGGCCGACGAACAATGGCTCGCCGCCACGTGTAAAACCGGTTCTTACGGCATTCTGTGGCACACTGCCACCATGGCAGGGCATCCAGGCATAGCCTTGCCCAACGAGTATCTCATAACTGGATTTCGTGTGCTCCGTGCCACCGAAGGCAACGTACGCGCATCCCTTGCTAGGTACAACCTTCGCTGGCAATTGATCGCCCTCGTGGAACGCACGGCCGACATAAATCGGCGAGCCATCGCTGTCGTGGCCTCCAACGACTGCATACGTCGGCAGAGCCGCATACGGCTGCGAATGCACCCATTTATGTTCTGCAAGCAAACGAACCAAACGAAACGAGATTGTAACAAAAAAACAATGCAAAACTTAATAAAAAGTGCAATGTGCAAAAAAAGGACAACGGTAAGGAGAGAGGGGTAGACAGACAGACAGACAGACAGACAGACAGAGAGAGAGAGAGAGAGAGAGAGAGAGAGAGAGAGAGAGAGAGACCGGAAGTATTATGCCTTTCGTACCATATTTGTTCACCACATCACCGGATTGTATGGAAGTTGTTACGCCTAAAAGTAGACCACGAAAAATACGAGTCACACCAACACAGACAGTAGTAAAAGTATCAATTACAATAACAACAATAACAACAACATCCGAGAATGGAAAAACTCACGAAAATTCCAGCTTGATTTACAATTACATAATTTAATTAAATTAATTCTTTTTTCCAATTTTTTTTTAAAATTCTTATCGCATTTTTTCTTACCCATTTGATTTGATATAAATTTTCAGAAAATAAGAAAATAAATATAATAGATGAAGCGCCTTTGACTTCACGTCTTGATGGCCGGTTTGTCACTGATCGGCCTCCTTTATTAAACTGTACTAAATGGAGTGTTCCAGATAAACAGCCGCAATTCGTCATCGTCCTATCAGTGGCGATTCCGAACAAAGCCCAGATAGGCGACTTCATCTCGAAAGCAATAACCACTCAAGTCCAAATTGTTGAAATCGCGTATGACAAATAGGCTTTTCAGCCTGGAGACACAAACTAAACGTAGCTTCGAAAAGCTCGCACCTAGAAAAGACATTAAAAAAAAAAAATTCCAACTGTTTTCCAATTCGACTTAAGCGGTTTTCGTTCTTCATCCTCCCTATTTCTCGTGATAAGATACAAGTTATTTTCGATTGGAAATGATTTATACCGTTGTGTGTTATTTGTATCACATTCTCCTTTCTCTTTTTGCTGACAAGTGTGTTTTTATACCCTAAACACTCTGTGTCGAGGGTATATTGCGTTTGTCTGGTTGTGTGTAACACCCAGAACCAGCAGAGATAGATCATACAAAATATATATAGAAATGATCAGCGTCACCAGGAGATTCGATTTGGACATGTCCGTCCTTTTGTATGTCTGTCAGTCAGTCTGTCTGTCTGTCTGTATACAGATTTCTTATCGAAGGAGTTGAGCTAATAATAAGAATTGGTATGCGTGCTCACGGGGACATGAGTAAGAACAAGTTCGTGATTGGACCCGATCGGACCATTTTTAGGGGTACATCCAGTACTAGGGTCTGCTACGAAATTAAAATTAAAATTAAAACTAAAATAAAAATAAGAGTAAAAATAAAAGTAAAACAGTAAAAATAAAATAAAAATAAAAGTAAAAATTACAGTATATATAAAAGTAAAAATATAAGTAAAAATAAAAGTAAAAATAAAAATAAAAGTAAAAATAAGAGTAAAAATAAAATTAAAAATAAAATAAAAGTAAAAAGTAAAAATAAATTTTAAAAATAAAAATAAGACTTAAAATTAAATTAATAGTAAAATTAAAAATAAAAATAAATAATTAAAAATTAAAATTAGAATTTAAAATTAAGATTTAAAATTAAAAATAAAAATAAAAATTTTAAATAAAATTTAAACTAAAACTAAAAAATTAAAATTAAAAATAAAACTAAAATTCAAAAACTGAAAATTTAAAATTAATAAAAAATAAAAATTAAGATTTAAAATTAAAATTTAAAATTTAAAATAAAAAATTAAAATTAAAAATTAAAAATTAAAATTTTAAATGAAAAAATAAAAATAAAATTTAAAAATTTAAAATTAATATTAAGACTTAAAATTAAATTAATTTGTAATTTTAATTTTAAATCTTAATTTTAAATTTAATTTTTTATTTTTTTAATTTTAATTTTAATTTTTAGTTTTAAATTTTAAATTTTAATTTTTAATTTTAATGTTGATTTAATTTAAATTTAAATTTTGATTTTATATGGGGCCCCTTATGGCCTAAGCCCCTGTTGATATTAAAAATTCTTTGAACATGTACCTATGTATGTCTGTGTCGGGAATTTTATTGTCAGGTTCGCCTGATTATAACACCCTTACTTGATTTTTTTATTTTTTTTTATTTTTTATTTTTTTTTTTTTGTGGTCTGGCAAATTGTGAAATTCGCTGATATTGAGTTGGTGGTGTGAACTCCCTTCGTTCGACGAGTGAAAAACAAGTTAAAAATAAATCCAAGATAAGCGTACATAGATATTTTAACTTAAACAATTGAAATGGAACAGGTGGAGATTTTCCGATTTCCTTCGAAATAGAAAACAACAACAAAAATATTTTCAAAACTACTGAAATTTCCCAGTCAGTCATGTCAAGGAGATGAAATGATTCATTTATATTTGAAGAGCCTTGTTTTAGAGGAAATCGAGGGTCTGAACGAAACCATAAGTCATGCGTAACATCTTTAACTACAACATGAATCATCCACAACATTTGTTTTCAGCATTTTTTCGCAGGAGATCATCTCAACACACTATTCTCGAGAATACATCATATAGATTTGAAGAGATCATCTCTCAAATTAAAGAAAATTAAAACCTGCCATTATATAATTTTGCTTCCTTAGATTCCAACAGATCGGTGAAGTAAATGTGATTCTGTAGACCTTTAAACCATAAAAAAGCATATACAAATAGACTGCCCTAGTTGGCTGAGATGCCAATTTACGATATGAAAGGCCCTGGGTTCGACTCCCAGCCAGTGCAATCTTTACGCATGGGCCCAAGGCCCCGCGGTCTGAGGGGCCCCCAAAAGTTAGAATACTTATACATTGTCATACATTGAAATGGCCCCACTTTTCTGCGGGCCCAGGGCCTCCCTCACGCTAAAGACGGCGCTGCTCCCAGCTCAGGTTGTCGATGTTGTTTAGTTTTTCTGTTTTCATCATTGGTTTACCATTTTTCGTGGTATCACAAAGGTCCCATGTGAGCCCTAAGTGTGTTAACTTTCATGGGTGCCAGTCATATTAACCTAACCTTAACCTAACACTTAGCTGTTTTGAATCAAATACAGTCGAATCCCGGGAAAGTTAATCGATTTGTCGCGAAAAATAAAGTTTTCCGAATTTTTAAAATATTCCAAATCATTTGTTAGATTAGCAAGGATAGCAAGGATATAAACGATTTGTGTACTAAACTTTTCCTCTTTTTTTAAAGCCAAAAATGTATAAAAGTTAAAATTAACTTTTTTATGCTTTCCATGGGAGAAAAATTTCAATTAACTATTCTCAACTATTAACTTTTGTGTAACTTAACTTTTCCGGGATTATACTGTTTTTTTTTTTTTTTTTTTTTTTTTTTTTTTTTTTTTTTTAAAATTCATCAAATTTTTTCTTTTACCGGCATCTAAAAATCGATCACAAATACATATGGGTATTTCCAAACGGACGTGACAGTTACTTTATCAATTTTAAGTCCCGAATTGAAGAATGTGGAAAATGGTAATTTTGTTTCTAACTATTATCGTAATTGCTTAACAACACACGAGTTCCACAGGCCAATGAAGTGAGATATCTAGGCATTCACTTAGATCGCCGACTCACATGGCGCAAGAATATTGAGGCAAAACGCACCCAAATGAAGCTGAGCGCCCAAAAACTGCACTGGCTACTCAACAGTAAGTCAAGATTGCGGCTCGAACACAAAGTGCTTCTTTATAACGCAACACTTAAGCCTATATGGACTTATGGCTCCCAGCTCTGGGGAAAAGCGAGTAATTCTATAACAGACATTATACAACGCTCACAGTCTAAAATCCTTCGGACTATCACTGGTGCTCCATGGTTCATTAAGAACGAAAACATACACAAGGACCTTTGTATCCCGATGGTCAAAAACGAACTAATTTCATTAAGTCGCAAATACAGCACTCGGTTGTCTCAACATCCGAACTCATTAGCCAGAAATTTGTTATTAACAAACAGCTACACACGGCTCAAGAGGCGTGACCTGCCTTCTCTCTATCAGCACTAATTCTCCTATTACCCTCTGTAACAGCCTTTAAGCAATTAGCCACACTAAAGACAGCCTAATCCATGCGTTGGCTTGGACCGGAGCCCAAATAATATAAATACATATATTATATATAAAGACTGTCCCAGAAATAACTGTCCTTTTGTTTTTTTTTTTATTGGAAAAACACCATTGATGTTTTTTTAAAAATTCGTTCAGTTTATTATTAAGTGAACATTACAAAATAAATAAAAATTTTAATTACACTGAAAAAAATACACTTAAAAAAAATTATACACTTTTTTATTAAGGTCCTCCATTAGGTTTTTTACCGTCCTTTCGTTCACCTTAGTGTATGCCCGACGCCATTTATGTCGAAATATTTCGATGTTCTTCGCAGTTTGTTTGGTCTTCTTAAGGTTTCTTTTCATTAAAGCCCAATATTTTTCGATTGGACGAAGTTCGGGGCAATTCGGAGGATTTGCTTCTCTTGGTACCACAGTGACATTATTGGCTTGGTACCAATCCATCGTTCTCTGGGCGTAGTGAGATGTTGCTAGGTCAGGCCAAAATAGTACTGAACCTTGGTGTTGACGTATAAAAGGCAGCAAACGCCGGTCCAGACACTCTCTGATGTAAATTTCGGTGTTGATTGTGCGATCCGTCACAAATTCCTTACTTCGAAGACCACATTTGCAAATGGCCTGCCACACCATGTATTTCTTTGGAAATTTGGTATGTTTTTCGCTGGTAAATTTAGAGGATGCTCCAAACCTTCTAACCGCAGTATAATATCCGTGTCCAGGTAACTGCTTGAAATCCGCTTTGCAATACGTTTCATCGTCCATGATCACGCAATCAAATTTGGGCAAGTAATCGCTATACAGCGATTCGAGCCCTCCTCTTGGCTTCGGCGTCCTTTTCTTCTGACCTATCAGGTACTTTTTGTACTTTATAGCTCCTTAGGTTGTACAATTTTTTAATCCGTTGAACAATTGACTTCGATGTTCCCGCTTTTGCTGCCATATCATGAACCGAAGTGCCTGGATTCTGAGTAAACAGCCGCTTAACGTTCTGGGCCACCGCTTGGTTCGCTGGACCACTTTTTCTCCCTGATCCTGGTGTTTTTGATAAAGGGGTAAGCTGTCTGTATCGTTTTATGGTCCTACCGACAGTTTTTTCGCACACGCCAACTTCCTTAGCGATCTTTTTGTACGTGGTGTTTGGATTTTCCAGGTGTTTGTAAATAATTGCTTTCCGCTTTTCTTCTTGTTGAGACGACATCTTTTCAGTATCTCTTTTATTTTACGAATAAGTATTTTTTTTTAAATCTGCAATATTTATACTTTATTTAGGTACCAAATATGTTGCTATAGAGCTAACACTTTTTTATAAATAGCCTAAAAACAAAAGGACAGTTATTTCTGGAACAGTCCTTATATATATATATATATATTTTTACACTGCCACGCATTTGAGTAGGGACGAATGTTTTCAATCCTTTTGTGACCTCGTTTATTTTTTAAATAACTTTTAAGACGCGAATTGGAAGCGATTCATAGAGTCACTTGAAGCAGTCCAAAAGAAATGTTACGCTAGTCGGTATTGATATGTAGCTTTGGGGTACTGAAGTTGTTTCAGAATATTGTCTTCATGACATTTAGTCATGACAAGCCGTGTCAGCCATCCCCTCACGTTTTCAATGATATTGACATCGGGCGAATATGGTTTCGACACCAGTACCTGTATATTATTTAATCCCGAATCCATGCTTTAACAGCACGGGCAGTTTATATTGGGGCGATGTCATACTGAAAGGCATAAGAAATATTCCCAAAAATTATTTTCGTAATGAGGAAAAGCATTCTCGAGTAGCGCTTAGCAATTACATAAATATTTACTTCATATTTGAAGTGAAAACCTTAAGATCACATAACCTTCAGTATTAAATTAAACCTCGCACCCGCACACCACCATCGCGGCTATGATGACGACGATGGTATTGTACTTATTTTCGACGACCATGAAAAAAAGTTCAAACCGTCAGACCCATTTAAATTAAACTTTTTTCATCCGAAAACGCGATGTGATACCGCTCTTTGATCCATCCTATAGAGCGAATTTGTGAAGCGGCACAACGAGAATCGGTGGCTGCTCCAAGAACTCGCTTCTCGTCTGCGGGTTTAGTTGCTTTCTTGATGCAACCTTTAAAATTTTTTATCATAATTGTCTTTATTTTTCAGAAAATTCGGAACGACCGACCTGCTTTTCTTGATTCTCGGATCTCTCTCCGTCAGTCCGTTTGTCCTTATGTCTGCATACAGTTTTCTTAATCGAAAGAGTTGAGCTAGCTTGACGAAATTTGATATGCGTGCTTGCGGAGCATGAGTAAGAATGGACCATATCGGGTCAGTTTTAAGATAACCTTCGGTATCTACTAGGGTCTGTTATGAAAATTACAAAAATCGTTCCCGAAGAATTGGATTTAAGTGATTCGTTTACCATTAAAGGCCCAGCAAATGAAATGGTTAGTTTTGAAATATTTGAAATCCCTTGAGATCATCTCTTGTGAATTTTCATCTCGAATTCGCTACTGGAGGACTTGTGTGAGGACAAACCTATTGAACCAATTTACAGCCACTGTTCCTAAGCCAATGCGACTGTATTAAGTAGGTACTTATACCTGACTCGAGAAGTTGCTGTTGCTACGTGTGTTGATATGTCATATCGGCCAGGTTGTACATTACCCCGGTATTTGTTAAGAACGATCCATTTTGAGATCAATTCGAATGCAGAAAAAATTCCGTGCAAGTCGAGGTTTTTCTGAGGTTTGACAAAACGTATGTAGAAATCTATCGATAGTATTAGCGGGCCGATATCAATTAAAGGCAGCTTTGAGAAAAAATAATTTTGGAAAGTAAAATTCGTTTCTAATTGTTAAATCTTTCGATTCAAATATTCAGACTGATGACCTAAGTATTTAACTATTTTAAGAATGAATGCCTTTGGTTTTTTATTTATGATAATTTCTCGTTGTGTCCTCTATATTCTCTTTAATCCATCAAAATGGTTTTCTATTCAATTTGAGACCTCTTCAGATCCAGCTGGGGTTCGGTTTTCCTCACCAAGTATTTTAGGAGGAATATTTCGGTAAATTTTTAGCATAGTTACAAAATCCCAAATTTTTGGCTTTCTTGCAGGGATGACTTACTCGATTGCTGGATATCGATTCATTTTTTTTTGACTAATTTGTCTACTGGCCCTTCTCTAAGCGTTCGGTGCAGTGGAACAGTGTACGAAACTTTAAATAGACGAAGGCTCGTTCATTTTTTTTTTCTTCCTTCCCAAGTGCATATCACAAAAACATGCTATAGACAGGTTTGTAGAAATGTGTGGCGTAAAAGTTGTGGTTTTCTTTGGACTTGGTTTTTTTGTTTCTGGTTTTACCAGTTCACCACATGTTCACCTCATGTTCACCTCATGTTCACCTCATGTTCACCTCAAACTAAATTTGGTGCCGCGATTTCGTTAAGAATTTTTGGATAAGGGTGCCATCAAAAGAAAATATTGAATTTTTTGCTTACTTTAAGGCGACATCGCGCTATGGATACATAGGTGCTTTTCGCTGCAGCTACTTATTCGTCATCATCGGAGAATCCCGTCTGATCCATATGCATGAAGATCATTGGCATTTTTTTTTTTTTTCGTCCTTACGTTTAAAGTGCAAACCATATAGTACTATAGATGGGACTTGGCAAAAAACGTGTGTGTTGAATTGAAGTAGGCCCCCTGTGCATTCATTCTTATAGAAAATCAAAAACGTAGCACGCCCCCTGAAAATTCCGGTTCCGGTCTAACAAATATTTTATAATCTTGTAACATGAACTAAAATTTTTGTTAAAAATCAGATATATATAAGTGTTAATCAATGGTTTTTCATAAGAAATCATTATATTTTACAGCAAAATATGTTATTTTTATACAATTAAAAATAATTAGATAAAATTTTGCTCATATTATTGAGGAACGCTAAAGCAGAGTACTCATGCATCGAATATGACCGAATATCAAAAATTTTGAATTCCACTACAGAACAGCTGATATGAAATATTCAGTGATATCATAACTAAAACTGCTCGATACATAACTAGTGGCTCAAGTACTTATGACATATCATAATAAATAGATTGCATAAACTGTATATTTTTGAAGCTCTTCTGAATCAAAAAGGTACAAAATTGCATAAACTATCATAAAAAACTTAAAAAGTTTTATATTAGAAAGAAAACATTAAAAAATTTCATCGCAAGTATGTTTAGTTACAAAATTGAGTGAATACTCAAAAAATTATAGCATCACTAGTTCACCACGGAATTCGGTTGTTGTTGTAAGTGTCCCCTATATTACTATATGGTGCAAACTTTAAGCGTGAAACTGTCTCTATCGTTATCGTAGTCGAGGTGCTAAGAGTCAACAAATTTTGATAACCAAAGAGCCATATTTCTATGAAGATCATGATTATTTGCGGAGTAGCTTGTAAGTTGGTACCGTTTTGTTTTATTTTACTTTCGTCTTCTATTTCTTTGTCTTTTCGCTCTCGACAATGATAAGACCAGGGGCGGTACTCGGCATTATCGGGTGTTTTAATGCAGCAGCTACAGTTGCGAATTAATTGCGCGTCTATAGGACAATTTTGTTTCGTTTCGTTTCGATTCGATTTGTTTTGTTTCGTTTTTTTTTTTTTTTTTTTTTTTTTTTGGTTTCGCTTGAAATTCAAATTTCGTTTTCGCGTGGCTTTGTTTTCGTTGTTTCTTTCTTTCATTTTCGCTGCTCTTCGAGGGGTTGCTTTCTTTAAGCGGCGACGTGCAGATTAAAGCCAAAACGCAAGCCGAGCACGTATACTCACATGGCGAATGAATCCACCCCATTCCAAAGGCAAAAGCGCTGAAAAAAGGGTGCACAAACTCACAAATGGGAATGAGAGAAAAACGTTTCTTTGGCATTCCTTGATGGGTCGAAAAATGGAAAAGGGACGAATGTCCTTTAATTGCATTTTGGGGTGGATTTTTTTTTTTTTGTTGTCATTCTTCATTCCTCTTTGAATCGGTCATCTGTGTTTGAAGTAAGACTTGTTTAAGTTGATTCTTTCATTTTTCATTTCATTTATTTGTTGATATTGCAAAAGACAGAAATTGTCTTAGTTAAATTGGCTAGTAAGAAGATTGATTATAAATTATTCGAAACTTATTTAACTAGTTATTGTAATCTAAACACGTAGCAAAAAGAAAAGATTGTCATATAGTATGAACAAAATAAAGGTGTTAATTAACATGAGGTATAAAAATTATATGGAGTTTTAATATTCATATTGATTGTTGAGAAAAATCGTCACATATTTTTGAATAAATTGACGTTCTTATAAGCTGGAGGTTTGACGAGTTTCCAAAGGCGAATAGCAAAAATGAAGAATTGACGTAGTAATGAATCCTAATAGGTACTAATTTGTTATCCCTATTGGACATAGTGAATCTAAGCTTAGCGTACAAATATGCAGGATTTTATCATTAATATCTTTTTCAAAAGTATTAACGACTAGTCTAAGGGTTTTCAAGGACATACCATAGATCGGTGGCTAAATGCGATATTTGGTCGAAACGCCGACCTTGAAAATATAAGCGTAATGTTATTAAATAGCACGTTGATTTTCTTTTGCTGACATGATCGCAATTACAAAAATTTCACAGCCATACAGAAGACTTGGAGTAATATTGCTTTAGCTAGTATGAACCTTATTTTGATTGGCGTATATTGTTGTGATACCCAAAGCAAGCGAAGCATGCTATAACTTTTCAAGACGTTAGCTATATGGTCATTCCAGGTTAGTGAGCGATTAAAGTCAAACCGAGATTTTAGCGGCTCGACAAAGTTAATCGTATGCTCATTGAGTTTAATTGAGCAGTAGATTAACGTCAATGCGCTTCTTGCTAATAATCAAGCATTTAGATTTAGAAGGGTTAATGCTTAAACTGTTACGAGTTGCCCATGAATGGATATTGTTGAGGTCGGAATTTAATTTATTCGCACAGGGAAGGAGCTTAAATTGCTACTTATATAAGCTGTATATCGTCAGCATAAATGTGAATTTAATAATTCATTGGGAAGATAATTTTAGTGTTGGACCAAAAAGAAACTATTACAATTCTTCTCAGTTAAATGAAGCTTTTCTTGGAATTTTCCAAATAAAAACTCACATTTTAAATCAGAGCAATAAATTTAGTTCATAATAAAAATATTATTTAACATTTAACCCTTTCACGCGCAGTTTTTTCCACAAAAATTGGAAGGCAAAAATAAATTTTTACCCTTATGAAAGGCCAGGCGAGCTTCAACAGGGGCGGAGCACGGTGGGGTCGCTCCGTATAGAGTCATCAACTAAAGTATAGGCGCACTTAATATACTTACTTACAGTCGAATCTGGATATGGGGAATTAATTTTTGCACGTCCTGTTAGCGAGACTGAATGTTTTCTTCATTATTTACAGGTCCGTAGAAAGAAATTTGGGGCGCGGGGGAATTTTTCCGGGGTCCCCTCACAAAAATGTACGATCCAAAAAAAGTCCTATGCCAATCGTGGGCCCCTTCAGAAAGCCCAGGGGAAAATCCCCTCTTCATTCCCCCTCTCTACAGCCCTTATTACTTAGAACAGTCCGTGTAACCAAAAAAAAAAAAAAAAAAAAAAACTATTTCAAGCTGTTCGTTACTTCAGGGATTCGTTACATCCAGATTCGACTGTACCTACAGTATGGTTAACTCGGAAATATATGTTATTTATGATCACTAGGCACATCTCAGTTTGTTAAATTTATATGTTGTTTGCCAAGCTTTCCTGCTTCACAACGTCCCTTAATCGTATAGGCATAGACAGCACTAATTTTTTGTTGTTGTAATTTTTACCCCAATACTCTGCCATTCCTCGATCAGCGACCTTTTCAGCTTGGCTTTGTTCGATATCGCGTGTTTATTCAACTTTTTCACCAGCTCTTCCAACAATTGCTCAATAGGATTGAAGGCTAGAGATTGTGGGGAGTGTGGTTGGACGCGAGCTGTGTTATATGACAGTCACAAATGCGCGCTACAGGTACTAGGTTTGGGTTCTTTATCATGTTGAAAGGTGAATGAGCCTAGTAAGTAATTTTAACTTATCAACACTTTACTTTCTATATGCTTTGCGACCTACAACAGACCGCTATTATTATGGAAGAAAATTTATAGAAAACGAACAGGGATTGTCCGTCACATCCGGAAAGAACCACTACAGTAGCATTTACAAAGGTTAACTTTAGACAGATCAATGTCTATGGAGTATCAATCCCAATTTGCAAAGAGCTAAAATATTTGGGAATAATTCTGGACAGCAAAATTAACTGGAATTCTCACATACATATCAAGGAGAGCAGAAAATGCAATCTGGATATCCAGAAGAATGTACGGGCACAACTGGGGAATTCAGCCATATTGGCTTAGCAAGCTATATTCCCTAAGTGTGCCCACAATTCAGTTGATGACTGTATCTTGCGGAAGAATGTCGAAGGAGTGGCCCTATCATAATGAAAATTGTTATACATACATCTTTTAATTGGAGAAATTAAGATATAAACCAAGTTTCATCGAGGTTGCTCCACCGATTAGGGTACCAACCATAAACCCTTAGTTGTTGTTTTGTACCTATGGCAGCCACATTCTAAGCTCAACCGATTTAAATCAATCTTTGTCGGAATGTTATCTTTACTAAAAAATTAAATTGTGCAAAAACTGGTGTAAATCTGACAGTCTCAAGTGTTATCTCTCTTGATCTATGTATGCAAATTTTGAATTCCAGCATATATTTATTCAGTTGCCATTTATGGAGTCTAATAGAGATGCTCACTCCTCCACTCCTCGGGAAAATATCGATTTTACGATACCAAACTGTTTTCCCAAGGAAATGTCGATACTACGATATTTCGCATAAGAAAATATCGACATATCGATACATTTACTATAAATGAAAATTGTAATTTTTGCCATATTTAAATAAGGGATTTTTCCTTTAAAAAAAAATCTTCAATAATTTAACATGGCGTCCAAACTGGGTTGCGTAATATGATTTTGAGATAAAACTTTGTAACGAAATGCATTTTGTTCGTTTCCAAAAGTTTGTTGTGTTCCTTGAATGGTGCCCGGGAGCCCCAGAATCCGTTTAAGAGCCCGGTCTTTTGGGTATGGCCCCTCGGGGATTATCGTGGGCGGCTGTGGTATCAATGAGGCGAAGATAGCGATCTCGAACCAGGATCCCCGATGCGATCCATGCCCACTTATGACGTAAAATGGGTACACTTTGGGTGATGCCCAGGGGAACCTTTTGTATCCTGTGATACTGAGATTGAAGCACCGACGTGTATAGAATCGCATAAACCAATTTACTCCTTCCCTGAACGGTACATATTTGTTCCACATAAACTACATTGAGCTTTCTTACCTTCAATGGCATAAACAAATTGAGTTGTGTCATAGGACACCAGATAAGAACGAAGTTCATAATGGTATTTATAAATGTTAGTCAATATAATTCGCAGTAAGGTTTTTCGCAAAAAACAATTGTTTTTATTAATCGAAAAATATATGTATGTATACAAGACGGCCATAAGACAAAACTTTTTTCATTCCTTTTGTGTTTTTGAACATAAAAATGCACAATCGAAGGTTATTGTTCGGCTGTTGTGCAGCAAATTATACTAATAAGTGCGTACTTTTATTCTTAATAGGGATGTGCCGGATATCCGGTAACTATCCGGTATCCGGCGTATCCGGCTGGTTTTTTAGATATCCGGCAAGCCCACCGGATATCACTACTATCCGGCCGGATACCGATACATACCGCAGACTTTGATTTGTCCATCTTTGAGCTTTGCTTTTTGTTGAACGTGCAAAATAAATCAGAACAGCTGATTATGCTAGAGCTCAAAAGCAATTGATATTATCATCGATGGTATCGATGTTTTAAATTTCTTTTAATAGATATTGATCGAAATAAATTAAGTCAAATTAACTTAAATTAAATCCTAACAAACTTAGTAGTTTATGGAAAAGGATAGACGGTCGTAGTATGAACTTCGATAATGCTTGAAATTGAAAAACATCGATGATAGTTAGATACTTACAATCAGATTGATGTTTTTTAATTTTAAGCATTATCAAAGTTTTTATTGCGATTGTCTATTTTTTACCATAAACTAGATTTGGTTATTATTTTTTTTGATAAATAATTAATTTAGTTTAATGAAATTTAAAAACATCGATAATATCAATAGTGGAATCGAATGTTTTCCAGCTCTATATTATACCAATGAACGGCGTTGCCAGAAAATCATTTATTTCGGACAATCTGTTCAATTGTGGCCAGCGAAAGTACAATTTCAAACAGAGAAAAAAATTTTCAGAACACAAAAATTTGAGGAACATATCAGCATGTCTTTAACAACACTTGTAAGGCGCTTAAAAGAACGCCGTCCAAATATTAACTTTATAACCAAAAAACATAATTAACTTT
The DNA here is from genome assembly GCA_020466095.1 of Chlorops oryzae. NCBI lineage: Eukaryota > Metazoa > Arthropoda > Insecta > Diptera > Chloropidae > Chlorops > Chlorops oryzae. The sequence goes on from CM035806.1 coordinate 44,999,157, forward strand.
TGTAACAAGAAGACAATTCTTTCATAACTGACTAGAAATAAAAAAAAATGCAATAAACTGAAATGAAAAAAAATTGAGGTTTATCGTCTTAAACCTAGCTTAAACTTTTTTATGATTTAAACTTTCAAATGACGGTCGCTATGAGAGTTTAAACCAGATTTATTAATTTTGTATCAAAATTTTTGAAAAATTCTAATAAAGCAAATGCATTTTAGGTCGATAGGAAAGCGTTTGAAATTCAAAAGATAAATTTTCAACAGGGCTGTAAAGGAACATTTTACTATGAAATTTTATTTCAAAAACTAAAAACAGGATGCTGTTAAAGCGAATGTGCACCTAAGTCGAATGCAGCTAAAAGGGAAATTTTCATACAAATACAGAAAAAAATGCTGCTGTAGAATGTTTTTGTGAAGGTATGTAACTTACATGTGCGCTAAAGGGCTCTACGCTCTAAAGCAGCAAGTAAATTTCCTATACCAAACACATGTAGAAACAAGTAAGAAAACTAAAGTCGGTCAAGCCCGACTTTGAAATATCTAGCGTCCCGACATTATTGGCGCACTATATTACGAAAATTCTCCATTTGTGGGCGTGGCAGCGGGCGGGCTACATAAATTTTTGTTCCTACACCTTTCATTCGCCTTGGTCAACCTATGTTGCGAATTTGAAGCTTCTACGCCTTTTACTTCACAAGTTACGAAAAATCTCCTTTTGTGGGCGTGGCAGCGGGCGGGCCACATAGATTTTTGTCCTACACCTTTCATTTGCCTTTGTCAACCTATTTTGCGAATTTGAAGCTTCTACGCCTTTTACTTCACAAGTTACGATAAACTCTTATTTGTGGGCGTGGCTCGAGGAGGCCGGCGTCCATTTTTTCCGGATATGTCCCTTTTACCAGTATATCAAATATCAATGAAATGTGTTGAGGTGGTTCGCAGGTTACAAGCATTTTACTGAAAACACATTAAATTCATTTGTGGGCGTGGCAGTGGGCGGATGTCTCCCATTTCTTCTTAGGATCATACTCGGATCCCGATATACCTATGTGACAAATTTCGACTTGGTTGGTCCAGTCGTTTCGGAGGAGATCCGACCACAGACGGACGGACAGACGGACATGTCTAAATCGATTTTGATCCTGATCAAGAATATATATATATATATGTCTATATCTACGGAGCTTAGGTCTGGCTGTTACAAGATTCGCACAAAACTAATATACCCTACTTACGCTGGGTATAAAAACAAATAAGTACTTTGACTTACTTTCGCTATTACAAGTAATCGGACTCATAGTGTTGCATTTAAGTCATACATTTCCTATATTTCTGTCGACCTGTCATCGAAATTTCAACTCTGATTACCTTTCTTCAAAATAATGAGCTCGTAACTTCCTTTCAATTTACTTTAACAGCGTTGAGCCCTTAAAGTGCGAAGTCAGCTAAGCAGAATATACTGGAACTGCAAAAGCATACGTGTAAAGGGTTTTCCATCGCAAATGAGATAGTCTCGAAAATGCGAATTTTCATAAGTACATAAAGATGTTTTAAAGTATCGATATTTCTCACACCGATATTACATCCGCAGCCCCCGGAGTACAAACGATGATTTTAATTAAGTTTTAATTACGTATGCACGTATGTACGAATTGACGGATACTTTGATAGCGCAAAAAAGTTATGTTACCTAAAATGCCCATATATTTTTGCAAAAATCTACTAATCGGAGTTATTCTGAACACTTTCAGTCTGGCAGCACCACATTTTGTTTTGTTTTGTTCGAATGCATGTATGCATGTATGTGTCTGTGTAGTTTCGGAATTTAATAATTAATTGTTTTTTTTTTGTGATATCGTCGGAAATAAGTGTCGCCTAAAAAAGTATAATATCTCGGCCGCATCAGGAAGTCATTTTACATAATTTGTATATGTATATTTCTTTCTCTCTGCAAAGGTTATTATACCTTTTTATGCGAACTTTTTGTCACTTTTTGGTAACGCACAATAATAACGGAATTTAACTTTTTCTCGACTAGGTCCCCTGTCGCTATCGTTTCATAAAGAACTTCGTTCTAAAAAAAACTTTCCTCTCTTTGTTGGAGCCGATTCTCTTCCATATTCACTTTATAAATGATATATAAATATCGGCATTCAAATATCGACATCACCGATACGCCTTCACATTAGCGATACAAGGTATGTCAAATTTGAAGCTCAAATCTATGTTCGGTATCGCCCATCTCTAGAGTCTAATTCTCAAATATTTTTATTCGGTTGGCTTCTTATTCACGTTATATAAGGATCGGAACTTAAAACATACTTTTTCTCAAAGCCTTTCAGGAATTTTTTTTATTTTGATCCATGAAATTAAAGATAAACGGGGGATAAAAGAAACAGATGGAGGAAAAGAGAGACTAAGTTATAGTTTTAAGAGCTTTTCAGGGTAACGCCCTAATTTCGAGCTTCAACGGTCAATATAAAGCTATTAATGGCTAATTTATGGCCTTAAGCAAAAAAAAAAATTGCAAAAATTTTTTAAAATTGAGGACCGCAAAAGCTCGTGGTTCGGCGTTTCTTTTCTCTGTGGTCTCCACAACATTAAACTTGTTTATGACTCGCCATAAAAAGTGCTTAACTCGAGTTATCTCTTTCGTGGTATTTTGCAAATTTGAAAAGGAAAACAATTTCTTTATCGGGCTAGATTAAAAGCTACATCCATTTAATGCTGACGGCATGAAATACTATGCTTCAAAGGAAAAATATGAGTAACTCCATGTTAGAAATTTTCAATGCGTAATTTGAATTTTTTTTTTTACCTTTCCACTCGTGCATTGGATTAATATCATACGAAAAAGCTTTCAAGCTGTTCTACAGCCGATCTCAAGTTCATTCCAATCTATGATTTGCAATAATTTTATTCCAAGTTTAAATTGCTGTTCTTGTTTTTGTCGTTGTTGTTGTTTTTGCTGATTTTATTGATGTTAAACACGTATGTATTGAATAACAGGAAGGAACTTGCGATAAGATAAATAACATTTGAAAAGCTCTTTTACTTTTTTGCTGTTAAAAACTATTCAGAGAATTTTGAACTTCGATCCAAGTCGAATCGAAATTTCCCTAGGGTAATTCGAGTTGCACCGTAGGGAAATTTTCACTCAATAAAATCGATGGCTGAGAAATTTGCACGATGTGGGAATATTCGAAAAGCGGAATGCGATAGAAATTTTGGTTTTTTTTTTCTCTCAATATGCATCATAGTGGCCTCTTTCTAAATGCGAATTTCCCCATTCGCAAATTTAACGATGACGTTGACATCGCGCTGATAGTGTTACACCTGTGGACAAAATAGTAGGTTGGTTCACTAAGAGTTTCAATGCACACAAGTTTTTTTTTTTAGTCGCTCGACATGTCGTTGGATGTCTAAATCGAGTCGAAACTCGCTTTTATAAGCCTCTTAATAATGAGTTGTTCTCAAAAATTTTGTGAAATTTTGGTTCATCTGTTGTCGCTTCAAATCGGATGTCGGTTGGTTGTCATCCAAAGAGTATAATTAAACTTTAATTATAAGTTATTATTTTCTTTGGTTTTTTCTTATGATTTTAGGTAAAACAAAAAATATAAAACAAATTGTTCAGCTTGGCAGTGGCAAAAATGTATCAAGGAGCGCTCAGATTCAGTAAGAGTACATCCAGAAATTGTCCAGCTATAATTTTTCTATATTTTATTCAAGAAAATGTTCAAAATATTCCTACCATCTTGGGCATATATAACTATATATGTCACTCAGGAGCCGTTTCTATTTTGGCTCTTTTCAACACGGTCTTGGGTACCCACCACGGTCTTGGGTACCCACCAAAATAAGCATTTTTCACTTAGGTACTCACCAAAAGTATTTCTCTCTCGCTCTTTTTTTGCTTGCCGAGTAACATTTCTTTCTAAGCGGCGCGAAATGTCCCGCTCAAAATCTATGAGAGTGACATATATAGTAATATATGATCTTGGGTGCTATAGGCCAGAAATGATAAAAAGAGATGAATAAATCGGAAAATTTTTTAGAGTTTTACTCTTTGAAACTACTAGATGGAGTTTTTTTTTTCCTATCAGTTAGTACCACAACAATTTTTCGAGTCTGGGCCTAAAACATTGTCATATGTTAGATGGGAAAATAAAATATTAAACGAGTTAAGAGATAAAGCCATAAGTAAGTGCGCTACTTAATTCTCGGCCACAAAAAAATTAATAAATAAAACAAAAAACTTGATCCATTCTGACTAAACCAAATACATAAGGCGTTGGTACCTATATTCATCAAGTAACTTCTATCAGAAACTGCAGTGAAATTTTGGTTAACATTTTACCTGTTGAGCTAAGTTCAAATTCTTTAATCGAGAGAGTACCCACATATTTGATGAGTTTTACTTTGAGAGAGAGAGGATATTTGTACGAGAATACGTTCGTGTATTCTGTGATCTTGTGATCTAAAAACAAAAATGCATTGGAAACCCAGCGAATCTGCTGTGCAAACATCTCTTCCATCCCCCGCCCTCATTCCCCCATTCATGCGCCGCCATTTATCGCGAAAGTGGTCTCGAGCAATGATCGATGATATTTACTAAAGCTCTGACCGCAAAATTTATTGCGCTATAAACTGTTTACTCCCCGTTCAATGTCTGTTTTAAAAAAAAATAACACTTGGTTTGCGGCACACTGGTGGAGAAACTAGGGCCGGGGAGGAATTTGGGACTTTTCACACCTCAAGGCAAGCCAAAAAAGTTGACTTACATCTTAAGCCAACTAATTCATAATAGGCTTAGTAGGTATTTATTTTTCCCCTTTCCACCACTCCTCTTAAAAAGAAACGGTAAACGAATAAATTCTTCTCAAAAGAGTTTGAACAAATTTTCTCAAGTAGCTTTTACAGCTTCATAGACAAGCAAGGTCAGCTATAAGCGAAGTGACGTAGACCAAGGGGGTAAGTTAAGCAATATTTTGTACAGTATAATCCCGGAAAATTTAAGTTTCACAAAAGTTAATAGTTGAGAACAGTTAATCGAAATTTTTCTCCCATAGAAAGCCATAAAAAGTTAATTTTAAATTTTATCAATTTTTGGCTTCAAAAAGAGGAAAAGTTTAGTTGACAAATCGTTTATATCCTTGATATCCTTGCTAATCTAACAAATGATTTGCAAAATTTTAATTATTCGGGAAAACTTTATTTTTCGCAACAAATCGATAAATTTTTCCGGGATTCGACTGTATTTGATTCAAAACAGGCAAGTGTTAGGTTAAGGTTAGGTTAATATGACTGGCACCCATGAAAGTTGACACACTTAGGGCTGACATGAGACCTTTGTGAAACCACGAAAAATGATAAACCAAGGAGGAAAACAGAAAAACTAAACAACATCGACGACCTGAGCTGGGAGTCGAATCCATATCGTCAATTGGCATCTCAGCCAACTAGGGCACAAAGGCCGTCCAGGTTAGTGTTAAAATTGCAAAACTTTATTATAGTTTTGAGCAGGCGCGCAGCCAGGATTTCAATTTGGGGGGGGTTCGCAGAAAATTTTTCTAAATATTTTTTGTTTTTATTTTCGTAAAAAGCTTACAAAATATATAATTAAAATATATTTACATAAATATTTTACATTTTTATAAGGTGTACAAAGTAAAAAAAGTATTTTCGAAGGAACTTATTCAATTTAAAGTGCAATGTTAAGTCTGCGCTTGCTTTCAGCAAGTTTATTTAGTATGTCCTCTACACTGGGAGTAAGATCTCGATGGACGTGGAGCAGTGCTAAGGCATTTAACCTCTGTTCTGTCATTGTAGATCTAAGATAAGTTTTGAGTCGGCGGAGAGTTGAAAACGATCTCTCATTTTCACATGTGGTTATTGGAAGAGTAGCCAAAATAGTTAATAAAATAAAAATATTTGGTAAAATATCTTTTTTACAAAATTTTATAGCGTCAAACACTGTTTTTGGTCTTTCATTTTTTTCTAAATTATTAATTAATTTATACCAAATAGTGAGCTCCATTTTTGAATTATCAAAATTTCCCTCTAAATCATCTTGATAAAACTGAAAGAGTTTTTTAAATTTGTCTAAAAAATCATCAACTTTTGCAGTATCGCTTTGAGGAAATAAAACTTGAAAACCAAGAAGAATATCCTTGTGTTTTGAAAAGCGATTGGTTAAGTTGACAATAAATGCATCCACAAAAGGTAAATAAAGGGAAATACGATAATAATATTCAACACTTTTAGTATGAAAATGTGCTTCGTGGTCCTGAGAATGTGCGAGCCTAGGTTTTTGCAAAATAAGTCCGCTTGATAAAGCTTGCTTCTCAGCGTTTTTAAACAATTTCTGAAATTCTTCCTCAGCGTTACTTCTTAAGGTTTGAATATTCTCTAAGCTTATATCTGCTAGGACAACAGCATATTTGAGATCAATGTTTCTACCTTGTAAATATTTACATAGAACAAATGTGTAACAAAAAACTTGGTTTATACAATGAAGAGATATAAGAAATTCGCCTTTTTGTAAGGCACATTTTAATAAATTAGACTGACTTGACACATTTTGATCATTCCAAGAGGAAATTCGGTCAAGAACTAAAATTATTGCATCATAAAACTTAATAAAAGAGTTTGTAGGACGGCGATGTAGAAATGTAAGCTGTGCCGTGTATTTTTTCCTTAATTTGGGGGGGGGGGGGGGGTTTGAACCCCCAAAACCCCCCCTGGCTGCGCGCCTGGTTTTGAGTGTATGGAAGTTGTATATATATGTATATGTATAATTTTTTTTATAATCCCAATTTGCAATGATAGCTTTTGATGGTGTGCACTTTAACAGTAACAAGAACGATTAAGTTTCTAAAATTTGATTGTTTTCTTTCAAGTTATAGCCTATGCTGATGGTGACATAAATATTGAAATCTAATCTAAATCTAATTTTAAACCGAATCCCTGAATATACTTCATTTTAAGGTTAATCTGATTTGATGCTTTGTCGATTTTATTTTGTAGAAATTTTTCGCCTATTTTTCATCTCAAGTCTATAAATTACGGGTTATTTGTCAAACGGTAATTGAATTGAATTTAATTTTTAAGTGCTCAACTGGCACCCAAATAACTGTGCTCAGCTTGTCTTATACCCTTGCGCAACTTTACCCATAGGTGGTCTTGATTTTCTGCATTTACACAGCTATATCTCTCAAATTCAACTGATGTGAAATAAACTTCAACTTATAGGCACTTTAAAAAGATATAAATTATGAATCCACCTGCTTACATAACAACCTACCGGCGCCCTACCCCATTGAGTATTCCTTTTCAGCAATTTGTTGCATTAAATATTTCACTTAATGTCTCAAGACCCGAAACACCTAGCAAAAGGCTCTTATCTATGTACATGTTTGCTGTAGCGTTTGTCTTATGCCAATTTTTATACCCGACACACTCTGTGTCGAGGGTATATTGCGTTTGTGTGGTTGTGTGTAACACCCAGAACCAGCAGAGATAGACCATACAAAATATATATAGAAATAATTAGCGTCACCAGGAGATTCGATTTAGCCATGTCCGTCCGTCTGTCCGTCTGTCTGTATACAGTTATCTTATCGAAGGAGTTGAGCCATCTTGACAAAATTTGGTATGCGTGCTCACGGGGACATGAGTAAGAACAAGTTCGAGTATGGACCCAATCGGACCATTTTTAGATGTACCTCCAGTACTAGGGTCTGTTACGAAAATCACAAAAACTGCTCTAAAATCGAAGTTTTTCAACATATTTTGATGAAGTTTGGTATTTGAACATGTTTCAAGGCAAGTAATACGATTTCCAAAAATTTTAAAAGTGGACGTGGCATAAGGGCGTTTTTCGAAAATTCTCTCCTACACCCGAAATTCAAATGGGGCTTGAACTAAATTTGGCACTTATGCTTCCTTTGTAGCCATAAACATCCTCGCAAAATATTTCCTTGGTCGGTCCATTATTAAGGGTACCTCCAGTACTAGGGTCTGTCACAAAAATCTCAAAACTGCCCCAAAATCGTACTTTTTCGAAATATTTCAATGAAGCTTAGATTTGAGGGTATATTAAAGCCTTCGATTAGAATTCCCAAAAAAATTGAACAAGTGGGCGTGTCAAAGGGGCGGTTTCATATAGAAATTTAACAAAAGCCGGTATATAGGTCCCCTTATGGCCTTTAACACCTCTTGATATTAAAAATTATTTGATCATGTGTGTCTGTGTGGGGTATTCTATTGTTAGGCTCGCCTGACTATAACACCCTTACTTGTTTTTTAAAATTTTTTTAAATTTTTTTTTATTTAATTTCATTTTTCCCTATTAATTTGTTTGATTTCCATAAAATATTTATACACGCAAATAGGATATCTTTATGAGCTTCTAAAGATATGTTGATACTATACAGGGTCATGTACATTTTCGTGCTTGACTTGTCGCTCTTATGCAATTAAATGATTAGAAATAAAAAAGCGTCTTCAATTATTTTTCGAAGAAGTAGAAAAAAATTCTCATATCGCTCAATTGGCAGGAATCGATCTAATAGGCTTGAAATGATTAACATTAATCACCCTGTAGATTCTTAGATAGACTTACCAAGAACTCTATCAATATTCCTTACTAAATACACACTCCGATATCTGGACTTATCTTGCCAAAAAGATTGACGAATTTGTGTGTTGTTCTTTTTCTTAAAGCCTCTGCTATAATTGTCAGCATTTTCCCTTTTTTTCGTATATGTCGTTTAAACGGCTATAATATGTATAAATGCATCAGTTAGCAAGAGCCCTCCACACATAAAGCTCCGAAGTCGATACGGATAACACGTCAGATAGATAAGTTCGCTTCAAGCGGTAACGTCACCCATAAGTTTCGGACGGGGAACTTATTTTAGTTAGTCTAAACGCAATCGCCATCGCCAACAGTTGGGCTGAACGATTCGACCGATTTCGCAGCGAAAGCTTTCTGAGCAACAGAAGACTTGATATTAATATATAGAAAATACAAAAAACAAAAAGAAACAACAGCAACAACAACAAAAATAATGGGTAAGTCTGAGAACGTACATAACTTTGGAAAGTGAAAGTGTCCTTTGCAGTGTGGACTTACAACAATTTAAGTGTCACTTACAGTGGTCGAAAATAGTGCAATAAGAACGTAAAATTTTATTAAAATGTTTTTATATCTCATTTAAAATTTTCTAACTTTTCAATCCAATCTCCGAAACTTCAGTGTCCAAAAATTAAAAAAAAAAACTCCTATATTAACCCTTCCATTCCCTGTGCACGCTTTGCAAAAAAAAAAAATTATAATCAAATAATTTTATAAACTTTTTCCAAAGAATCTAAATAGCGAAAACCTTTTGACATTGACAGAAGTATTTTTGTTAAGAAAACAGAATAATATTACGCCATAGAAATCAACGCCCCATTTTGAAGTGGGCCCCATTCCATCCGGTGGAGTCATGTACGAAAATTCTTATCTCTGCCCGATAGCGCTATCTTAGGCACATTGCACTGTTGAATCAACAACAAGCCCGACAAAAGCTTTTAAGATTGATAGGATATTTTTTTTTAGATAAGTAGCTTTAGCTTGGAAAGTAGAATACTCAAGAAGGCGATGTCAATTTGCCGTTGAAAACGACTTAAATCATGAACGCAAATAAATTACTAAATATGAAGAATATTTTATTGAGCTTTGCCCCAAAGGTTGTTAAATAAAAGAAAATCTCCCTTGAAATTGAAGTGCGTTTAACTCTTTATCGCATATGATTTCTGCCGAAATAAAAAAAAAAGAAAGAGAATATTCATTGTTGTTGCATTAATTTCATTAATTCTCTTCCTTCTCTCTCTCTCTCTCTCTCTATCTCTCTCTATCTCTCTATCTCTCTATCTCTCTCTATCTCTCTATCTCTCTCTCTCTATCTCTTTTTCTATCTCTATCTCTCTCTATCTCTATCCCTCTTTCTATCTCTATCTCTCTCTATCTCTAGCTCATCTCTCTATTTCCCTCTCCCATCCTCTCTCTCCCCTTATCAGGCTCTTAATTTCTGTCTCCCCCCCCCCCTCTATCTCTATCTCTGTCTCTCTCTCTGTCTCTCTCTCTGTCTCTCTCTCTCTCTCTCTCTCTCTCTCTCTCTCTCTCTCTCTCTCTCTCTCGCTCTCTCTGTCTATCTCTCTCTCTTTCTCTTTTCCTTTTTCTTTTTCTTTTTCTTTTTCTTTCTCTGTCTCTCTCTATCTATCTTTCTGTTTTTCTGCCTTTCTCCTTAAAATCAACACTGTTCATTAATTAAGTCACTATAAGAAAAGAATATGTTGAAAGCCCACTGTACGTAATCTGGACTATAAAATTGCGATTGAAATGATTCATTAAATTATCTTTATGATTTTTTCCCCTATCAGAACATACTTGGGTTTCTACAAGCGTTTATAGTCCGATGCCACCGATGGCCGTTCATGGTGGCCGGGATTCGGATGGAGATGAAATTTTCGTCGGACGCGCCTATCACAATGGCGAGATGCTGCCGGCCAAAGTTATTCCGGGAAAAAATTCAGCGTACATCGCTTGGGGCGGCCAGGAGATTCAAAAGAATGACGTCGAAATTCTAACCGGACATCATTACTGTTGGATCCCGTCGGGCGGCGGTGATGTGCCACCTCACGCGATTCGCGTTGGACAGACATCGGACGGTGAGCCGCTGTTCGTCGGACGTGGTCAGTGGCAGGGCAGCTTATCGGTGGGTAAAGTCCATCCATCGCATGGATGTCTCTATATACCTTATGGCGGTCAGGAGGTCCGTCTCGATACCTATGAGGTACTCGTACAGCCAGAAACTTGGCTCGCTTCGTCGGGCAATAATGTTCTTCCTGGAACAATTCATGCTGGCACCGATTCGGATGGCGATGCCATTTACGTTGGACGCGCCTATCACAATGGCGATTTACTGCCAGCCAAGGTTATTCCGAATAAGGGTTGCGCTTATGTCGCCTGGGGCGGCCAAGAGCATGTGAAATATGAATTCGAGCTGCTCGCTGGATACGGATACGGTTGGGTACCCGGCTCGCATGGCAGTGTACCGCCCGGCGCTATCGTCTGCGGCCGCACGAGCGACGGCGAACCGCTCTATATTGGACGTGGTAATTACGCGGGCAGCTTTACACCCGGCAAGGTCCATCCATCGCATGGATGCCTTTACATTCCATTTGGCGGACAAGAAGTCCGTTTGAATGAATACGAAGTTTTGGTGAGAGCTTAAGATTGACATGGTGGTGACGATGACGACGATGATGAGAATGCAGCATACGACGATTGGGGAGAGAGCTCTCTATGATTCCAGTTCTGTTGGAATAGAGTTTAAAGCAATGCAAAATGCCATTACTTTTTTTTACCATAAATTTCTAAAATTCTTTTTATAATATTTTTCTTTCAATTAAATTAAACATCATGTGTTCCTAATATTTTAATAGGCACCTTTATTTTGTACCCAATGACCCAATTCCAGAGAACAAATTAAATTAGAAATTGCAAATTTCAGAGTGACCGGCATTTGCTAGCCCTACATTCAGCGCCGTCTTTAGCGTGAGGGAGGCCCTGGGCCCGCAGAAAAGTGGGGCCCTTTCAATATATGATAATGTATAACTATTATAACTTTTGGGGGCCCCTCAGACCGCGGGGCCCTGGGCACGGGCCCATCGGGCCCATGCGTAAAGATGGCACTGCCTACATTTGACAGTCATAATCAGGGATTTCATTTCGATGAATAATCAGAATTTACGGGTATCCTGTCAATTTTGAAAAGCAACAATTTAGAGAGGTCAATTGGGTCAGGACCGACTTTGATACATTCAACTTCTCGACGAGATTGACGAAAAAATTCAATGAATTAATGTTACGAATTTGGGAAGGCCCCGATTTAAGTGGTGGCAAACCGGGCAAATGCTCAGAGCGGCATTGTGAGGGGCGACAATTAATACATGGATACATACATATACAATGAAAATAGTAGGTGCCATCATTCGGGGCAGCATCTACTGTTACCTAGAGTGACAAAAAACCTGGATCGGGGTATGAATTTGGAGATTCTTCGAATTTCTTTGCGTAAATTGCGATAATACATTTCTTTTTTTTTTTGGGTGGGCGTGGCAATATATCTCTTCTAGTCTTCTAGCCTCTTCACCAATGTACCAAACCGCACCAATGTATGTTTGATTTATTGACGTGTCACGGCCATTTTCAATTGGTATAATCAGTGCCGGTTTTAGCACCACCAGCGCCCTGGGCGAGATTTCTTCGGCGCGCCCTAACTGCGATTCAAACACATTCGCCGCTACTGGGGATAATCCCGTGGGGCCCCATATGCCTACGTTCCCGATTCCGACTTCTTCCAGCCGCTTCGAAATAAATCGAATCAAGTTTAGTTTTAGCTGATACAAGATCCGCACAAAAAAACTTTAAGTCCCTGCTTACGCTGGGTAAAAAAACAGAAAGTAATTTTTAAAAAATGTTATTGAAGCGCGCTTTTTAAACACCCCGTTATTGGGGCGCAAACAAGTTACTTTGCAAGCTGACGTCCAGGTCCTATTTGAGACGGCAGCTTAGTGCTCTTTTGATCGGATCTGATCTGATCTGATCTGATCAACTGAGATCATCCCAATGAATATGTTTCGACCATTGTAGTCCCTATGAATAAATGCAAGTAAAAACAAGTAAGAAAGCTAAAGTCGGTCAAGCCCGACTTTGAAATACCCAGCGTCCCGACATTATGAGCGCACTATGTTTTGCTTCTCTATTTGTGGGCGTGGCAGTGGGCGCGCCACATAAAATTTTTTTTCTACACCTTTCATTCGCCTTGGTCAACCTATGTTGCGAATTTGAAGCTTCTACGCCTTTTACTTCACAAGTTACGATAAGCCCTTATTTGTGGGCGTGGCTCGAGGAGGACGGCGTCTATTTTTTTCAGGATATGTCCCTTTTCGTAGTTTACCAGTACACCAAATATCAATGGCATGTGTTGAGTAGTTCGCAAGTTACAAGCATTTTACTGAAAACACAATAAATTCATTTGTGGGCGTGGCAGTGGGCGGATGTCTCCCATTCTTACTTAGGATCATACTCGGACCCCGATATATATGTGTGCCAAATTTCGACTTCATTGATTCAGCCGTTTCGGAGGAGATCCGACCACGGACGGACGGACAGACGGACATGTCTAAATCGATTCAGTTTTTGATCCTGATCATTTCTATATATATTTGTCTATATCTCCGGAGCTTAATTCTCCCTGTTACAAGATTCGCACAAAACTAATATATCCCGCTTACGCTGGGTATAAAAATCCCGATTGATTCAGTAATGGTCTCGCCTAAACCTGTCAGCTGGCTGAGGCGGCAAATCATCGAAAGCGTTACAATTTTTCGAGTAATAGAAAAATGGCGACATTTTCAAATACAAACTGTCTTGAGGAGAAAACTTTTAAGTGCGGCCCTGACAGAGTAGGAGCGCAATTTCCAGTACATTTTGCATACCTTTAGGCGTTCGCAAGAAACGTTTTTAAAACGATACCTTAAGGCAGTGAATGATCAACATTTTGTTTTTAACTTTCCGGATTACCCAAGGCAGGCGCGTACGCAGTTTGCTACATATGTATGTATTTCGGGAAGGATTTTTTTATATAAGGAGTTCTTATGTCGTCACTATTTTCCCTCTTCCTTAAGTATTGTTCTTATTTCGGAGGGGTTTTGAGCCGCCAAAACCTCCCACTCATCCTATGTCCATAAATGAGTTGTAGAGTAAAAAACAAAAAAAAAATAAATGCACCCGGAAACTGAATTGGGATTAATCAAGCCAACACCGTGGCCTTTTCGTTTGACTCTTGATTTCTTTGAGGTGAAAAAATAAAAAATCCATCTGCCAGTGCACTCTCTTCTCTCCTGTCTAGGTTAAGAACTTGTCCAGGACAAATGTGGAGAGTTCAACTAAAGAACTTACAATTTTTTTTTTTTTTGAACCCAAATACGCCTCTGTTCTTCTGTTATCGTCTTTGGTCTACAGTAAATACCATATAGAACTATAGCTGCAACTTCGGCCAAAAGCTCAGCTGTTTTCTGTAGCAACAGCAAAGGACTTTTTATACGAAGGCTACACGAAGGCTACACGAAGGCTATACGAAGGCTACACGAAGGCTATACGA
>CM035806.1:45023371-45038371 GCA_020466095.1 Chlorops oryzae
TAGCCTTCGTATAGCCTTCGTATACTTCGTATAGCCTTCGTATAGCCTTCGTATAGTCCTTCGTATAGCCTTCGTATAGCCTTCGTATAGCCTTCGCATCAGCCTTCGATATCGCATCGTATCGCCTTCGTATAGCATGCGTATCGCCTTCGTATCAGCCTTCGCTATAGCCTTCGTATCGCCTTCGTATAGCACTCCATTTATATGTTTTCGAAGCAGAGGTCGTAGGCGAAAATGAACAAACACGTTTATTGCGGAGGTCTTACCCGTCCGACGGCCGGCAACGCACTGATAGAGCTCACGTTTTGTCACGCTATTTATACTCTTTTCAAAATTGAGCATTTTCATGAGTTTTTTTCAAGAGTATTTTCATGAATGTCTTTTTGACTTTGCATAGCCTTCGTATAGCCTTCGTGGAGCCATCGTGGAGCCTTCGTGGAGCCTTCGTGGAGCCTTCGTGGAGCCTTCGTGTAGCCTTCGTGTAGCCTTCGTGTAGCCTTCGTGTAGCCTTCGTAGCCTTCGTTAGCCTTCGTATAGCCTTCGTATAGCCTTCGTATAGCCTTCGTATAGCCTTCGTATAGCCTTTGCATAGCCATCGTATAGCCTTCGTATAGCCTTCGTGTAGCCTTCGTGTAGCTTCGTTAGCCGTTCGTGTAGCCTTCGTATAGCATAGCCTCGTATAGCCTTCGTAACGCCTTTGTAAAGCCTTCGTATAGCCTTCGTATAGCCTTCGTATAGCCTTCGTGTAGCCTTCGTATGGCATTCGTATAGCTTCGTGTAGCCTTCGTGTAGCCTTCGTGTAGCCTTCGTGTAGCCTTCGTATAGCCTTCGTAGTAGCCTTCGTAAAGCCTTCGTGTAGCCTTCGTATAGCCTTCGCTAGTAGCCTTCGTATAGCCTTCGTATAGCCTTCGTGTAGCCTTCGTAGCCTTCGTTAGCCTTCGTATAGCGTTCGTGTAGACCTTCGTATAGCCTTCGTATAGCCTTCGTATACGTCTTCGTAAAGCCTTCGTATAGCCTTCGTATAGCCTTCGTATAGCCTTCGTATAGCCTTCGTATAGCCTTCGTATAGCCTTCGTATAGCCTTCGTATAGCCTTCGTATAGCCTTCGTATAGCCTTCGTATAGCCTTCGTACTAACTTCGTATAGCCTTCGTACAGCCTTCGTATAGTCTTCGTGTAGCCTTCGTGTAGCCTTCGTAGCCTTCGTTAGCCTTCGTTAGCCTTCGTATAGCCTTCGTATAGCCTTCGATAGCCTTCGTTCAGCCTTCGCATAGCCTTCGTATCGCCTTCGTATAGCACTCCATTTATATGTTTTCGAAGCAGAGGTCGTAGGCGAAAATGAACAAACACGTTTATTGCGGAGGTCTTACCCGTCCGACGGCCGGCAACGCACTGATAGAGCTCACGTTTTGTCACGCTATTTATACTCTTTTCAAAATTGAGCATTTTCATGAGTTTTTTTCAAGAGTATTTTCATGAATGTCTTTTTGACTTTGCATAGCCTTCGTATAGCCTTCGTGGAGCCATCGTGGAGCCTTCGTGGAGCCTTCGTGGAGCCTTCGTGTAGCCTTCGTGCAGCCTTCGTGTAGCCTTCGTGTAGCCTTCGTGTAGCCTTCGTATAGCCTTCGTATAGCCTTCGTATAGCCTTCGTATAGCCTTTGCATAGCCATCGTATAGCCTTCGTATAGCCTTCGTGTAGCCTTCGTATAGCGTTCGTGTAGCCTTCGTATGGCATTCGTATAGCCTTCGTAACGCCTTTGTAAAGCCTTCGTATAGCCTTCGTATAGCCTTCGTATAGCCTTCGTGTAGCCTTCGTATGGCATTCGTATAGTCTTCGTGTAGCCTTCGTGTAGCCTTCGTGTAGCCTTCGTATAGCCTTCGTATAGCCTTCGTATAGCCTTCTTAAAGCCTTCATATAGCCTTCGTATAGCCTTTCCATAGCCATCGTATAGCCTTCGTATAGCCTTCGTGTAGCCTTTGTGTAGCCTTCATATAGCGTTCGTGTAGACTTCGTATGGCATTCGTATAGCCTTCGTAACGTCTTTGTAAAGCCTTCGTATAGCCTTCGTGACGCCTTCGTATGGCATTCGTATAGCCTTCGTGTAGCCTCCGTATAGCCTTCGTAACGCCTTTGTAAAGCCTTCGTATAGCCTTCGTATAGCCTTCGTATAGCCTTCGTATAGCCTTCGTGTAGCCTTCGTATGGCATTCGTATAGCCTTCGTGTAGCCTTCGTGTAGCCTTCGTGTAGCCTTCGTGTATCCTTCGTGTAGCCTTCGTGTAGCCTTCGTGTAGCCTTCGTTAGCCTTCGTGTAGCCTTCGCATAGCCTTCGTATAGCCTTCGTATAGCCTTCGTATAGCCTTCGTATAGCCTTCGAATAACCTTCGTATAGCCTTCGTATAGCCTTCGTATAGCCTTCGTATAGCCTTCGTATAGCCTTCGTATAGCCTTCGTATAGCCTTTGAATAGCCTTCGTATAGCCTTCGTATAGCTTTCGTATAGCCTTCGTTTAGCCGTCGTATAGCCTTCGTATAGCCTTCGTATAGCCTTCGTATAGCCTTCGTATAGCCTTCGTACAGCCTTCGTTCAGCCTTCGTAAAGCCTTCGTATAGCCTTCGTATAGCCTTCGTATAGCCTTCGTATAGCCTTCTTATAACCTTCTTAAAACCTTCGTGTAGCCTTCGTATAGCCTTCGTTTAGCCTTCGTTTAGCCTTCGTTTAGCCTTCGTATAGCCTTCGAATAGCCTTCGTATAGCCTTCGTGTAGCCTTCGTATGGCCGTCGTGTAGCCTTCGTGTAGCCTTCGTATGGCATTCGTGTAGCCTTCGTGTAGCCTTTGTGTAGCCTTCGTGTAGCCTTCGTGTAGCCTTCGTATAGCCTTCGTATAGCCTTCGTAAAGCCTTCGTACAGCCTTCGTTCAGCCTTCGTAAAACCTTCGTATAGCCTTCGTATAGCCTTCGTATAGCCTTCGTATAGCCTTCTTATAACCTTCTTAAAACCTTCGTGTAGCCTTCGTATAGCCTTCGTTTAGCCTTCGTTTAGCCTTCGTTTAGCCTTCGTATAGCCTTCGTATAGCCTTCGTGTAGCCTTCGTATGGCATTCGTGTAGCCTTCGTGTAGCCTTTGGGTAGCCTTCGTGTAGCTTTCGTGTAGCCTTCGTGTAGCCTTCGTGTAGTCTTCGTGTAGCCTTCGTGTAGTCTTCGTGTAGCCTTCGTGTAGCCTTCTGTAGCCTTCGTGTAGCCTTTGTGTAGCCGATGTGTAGCCTTTGTGTAGCCTTCGTGTATCCTTCGTAAAGCCTTCGTGAAGCCTTCGTGTAGCCTTCGTATAGCTGTCGTGTAGCCTTCGTGTAGCCTTCGTATAGCTTTCGAATAGACTTCGTATAGCCTTCGTATAGCCTTCGTATAGCCTTCGTATAACCTTCGTATAGCCTTCGTATAGCCTTCGTATAGCCTTCGTATAGCCTTCGTATAGCCTTCGTATGGCATTCGTATAGCCTTCGTATAGCTGTCGTGTAGCCTTCGTGTAGCCTTCCTATAGCCTTCGTATAGCCTTCGTATAACCTTCGTATAGCCTTCGTATAGCCTTCGTATAGCCTTCGTATAGCCTTCCTATAGCCTTCGTATGGCATTCGTATAGCCTTCGTATAGCTGTCGTGTAGCCTTCGTGTAGCCTTCGTATGGCATTCGTATAGCCTTCGTGTAGCCTTCGTTAGCCTTCGTGTAGCCTTCGCATAGCCTTCGTATAGCCTTCGTATAGCCTTCGTGTAGCCTTCGTATAGCCTTCAAGTAGCCTTCGTATAGCCTTCGTATAAACTTCGAATAGCCTTCGTGTAGCCTTCGTGTAGCCTTCGTGCAGCCTTCGTGTAGCCTTCGTATAGCCTTCGTATAGCCTTCGTATAGCCTTCGTATAGCCTTCGTTTAGCCTTCGTATAGCCTTCGTATATTCTTCGTATAGCCTTCGTATAGCCTTCGTATAGCCTTCGTATAGCCTTCGTATAGCCTTCGTATCGCCTTCGTGTAGCCTTCGTATGGCATTCGTATAGCATTCGTATAGCCTTCGTGTAGCCTTCGTGTAGCCTTAAGTAGCCTTCGTGTAGCCTTCGTTAGCCTTCGTGTAGCCTTCGCATAGCCTTCGTATAGCCTTCGTATAACCTTCGTATAGCCTTCGTGTAGCCTTCGTATAGCCTTCGTGTAGCCTTCGTGTAACCTTCGTATAAATATCGAATGGAATGATAAGCAATATCTTTTGTTATAGGTGGCAGCACGTTTATTCTTTGGGTTGGTGCGTTATCGAGTACTCGTGGCTCAGGATGATCTCAGCCATTTGATTGGGCTCTATACTGCTGAGCAGTGGCGTAGGTAAGGGGGGTATAAAGGGGATATATCCCCCCCCTTTGCCGCATAAAATGTGAAGGAATGAATGTGTTTTAATTTCGGTATATATGCACGAAGTAAAAACCACGATTGTTGAGTGTGAGTTGTTTAGAATCATATATGTTTGCGTCCCCATGTGCCCATGTGTACCCTGCATAAGGGTACCCTTTAAGGTCTATGCTTGCGAATAATCGATGACGAGTTCGAGCATTACATTTAAGCCAACACAGCGCTGCCATGAGTTTTTTTTTAAATCGGAAAATATCAAAAACGAAAAAGCTAAAATAACAAAAAACAAACTTATGACCAAAATACCAACCTCTTATCAAATATTTTTACATTTATGTATTTTAAAATCATAAAAAAGTTTTTCTTACTAAATTACCCCTTAGTACGCTTCTCAAGAAACTACATATGAAACGTGCAATATAATGAACTGAATCAAAAATGATTAAGAACTTCAGTTCGTTTTCAATTAAACCTGCTGCCAGACGATAAGCAAACCTCAACATCAGTCTATGTTAGGTCTAGTTTTGGATGAATTTATTTATGTTTGGTTTCAAATCAGTATAAATGCTGCGAAAATATCTAAAACCATTTCTATAAAAATAGCCGATTTCAGCTAAATACAACGAATGTGGCAACGTTAAATGAACATCGATAGCTTTTGATCATCCCTAGTGCATTTACATAGTCACAAACCTAAGACTAATTTAAGAAGCGGTCTATTCATTAAAGTTCAATTTACGATTTAAAATGTGGTTCAACCGGTATGAAATGCCAAGATCATTGAAATTTGAAATAATGTATCTTATATTAGTTTGAGTTTTTATTGAGTTTTTCAAAACTTATTACTATTTTTAAGCCCCCCCTTTTCAAAATCCTACCTACGCCACTGCTGCTGAGTGTTGGAATATTATTCCAGCATACCTATAAGGTAAGTGCACGACGTAAGGCCATGGGCGTAGCCGGGGGGAGGGCAGGTAGGGGCAAATGCCCCAACCTAAGCCAAATGTCCTCGAAAAATTCTGCGTTTTTTAAGAAAAAATTAATCTTTGTCCTCGAGGAGATTTGGAGAAAATGCTGAAACAACGAGGACTTTTCAAAGATTATTCTCGTAAAAAACGAGGACAATTTAGGAAAAAAGCGGAAAAAAGGAGTATCAATGAAAATTTTTATAAAAAATGAGGACAATTCGCAAAATTGCAGAAAAACGCACAGAGCGAAAAATGTCCCCTAAATTTAAGAGGATTTCCATCTTAAATTGCATGTCGACCAAGGAGAGTGACAGGGGAAAAGAGTGAAGAAATATTTAGTAGAAAGTCATCTTAATTTTAGCTTACAAATCATCTTAATTTTATTGAAAAGGAAATCTAGTAAAAATAAGGGGGAAACTTCTTATTCTCTCTTCTTTTTCTCTGTTGTTACATATTTTACTTCAGTACAGCCAAATTTGCTTAGCAATTTCTGTGGGCCAACTGATTTTCGAAAGTTAATATTATGACAAAATTAAAAATATAAAAGATTTTCAAAACAAAATGTTTTTAAGGGGTGGCATCGTGCTCTGAAAATGGCAAAAAACACGATTTTTTTGTATGGGAATTTCGTTTTTCCTTGATAGTTTCCATAATATTGGTCCTTTTTGCTTGGGCCAAAAGAATTTTGAAAGGTAATTGAAGGTCTTTCCGAAATGGGGACTAACTATTAAATCGAGATTATTTTAGGGTGTGGCAAACGATTTCCAAAATGAGCATTTCCGAATTTCGACGGTTTTAAAGCTATACAGACCAGAACCTTATTGATATATTTAATATTTATATTTTTTTTTTTAGAGACTTATCAATCACATGAAAAAACATCAACATAACCCCCGTTAATTAATTACTTTGTATGCAAACGACACATAAATAAAATAAATTTTTCCGAAAAAGCTACATATATAGCTCCATATCTTCTTCTACACATGGAAAAAAAAATTTATTTTTTTTTTAATTGAGGACTGAAGATTTTTCTTTAAAAAAAATGTGATTTCCTATTTGTCGGACGATTTTGAAAAAATCGAAAAAATGACACCTTGCTATTTATAAAACGTGAAATCAATGGTAAAAATTTATAAAATCGATTTGATTCATTTCATATACTAACGATATTTCTCTACTTTCAGAAACCAAAAAATGATACTTTTAAAGTATCTCTCAATATTATATTGTTAATAAATGTGTCCTACTTTTTTTTTCAAAAAAATTTCCTCGTTTTTTCATTGATTTTTTAGAAATTGTCCTCGAAAAAAGACCTAAAAAAAATTCCTGGCTACGCCCATGCGTAAGGCCCACCTAACACCTTTCCCAATACAGTGCACAAAGTATTGATGATACAAACCCGTTTGTTTTTGTGTTGCTTTCTTTGGTCAATTTTCTATAGAAAAACAAAAAATTCTACCAAATTCTACTATCGGAAACGGTCCTAAAATGCGATTTAAAAAGACGCCTTTTTGGGCCTTACGAGGAGCCGGGCCTTACGTGGTGCACTTACCTTATGTGGACTTCACACCAAGGATCATTGTGGAGAACCTTAAGAATAGTTCAGAATACAGCCTCCAATCGGCCAGCAACAAAAAAAAAAAAAATCTCGCTTGGGCGCACTCAACTTTTCCATCGATTCTGATCAATTAAAATTCCTTAACCCATTCACTGCTAAAAACAATTTTGGTTCATAGTGAATTTTGAAAAATTTTTCAAGGTAGGAACCGCCTTTGCTGAATCAATGATTCAATTAATCCAGCATCAATCTCTGCTTCAACAAAGTATACACAGAAAATAAAATTTAGTAAAAACACTACGAAAAATTTTCGTAGTTTGGTTTACGAAAGATTTTCGTTTAATGTACGAAATTTTCGTTCATAATACGAAATTTTCTTGACCAAAAATTCCATAAAAATCTGTTTCTACGAATCATTCGTAAATTCAACGAAATCACTTTCGTAAGGTAAATTAGGGCAATTTCGTAAGATATACGAAATCATTTGTAGTTTATTATTTCATCATCTTGAGTCTTATAAAATTAGTCAGTTGAAAGTGAGCCGTTGACAACAACGCAAAAAGCATTAATAAGAAAAATATTGAGTGTGTATTTTTAATAACAGTGACACGTTCATTCATAAATAAGTGTTTCCATAATTTACCGAGCATTGCGAAACCCAGACCAAGAATGGATGTATTGCTCAACCAAATTAAATGTAAGCCTCAGTTTTTTCACTGACATTTAAATTTACATTTTTTTATCAAAACTTTTGTTTTATTCCACAGTGGCCAAGGAACCCAGTTCAAGCAACGTTTGAACTTAATATAAGAAAAATTTCAATTCCTGTACAGTATAAAAGTTCTTTGTACAATAAATCAAGTATATATTATAATTACACTACAAATAAAAAATAAAAAGTTGTATAAACTCAATCTTTTTTTTTACAGTGTAGGACGTTTGCAAGCATTCGTGCATTTAACGAAATAATCGTAAATACAACGAAATTACTTTCCTAACAAATACGAATGATTTCGTATTTTGTACGAAAACTTCGTAAACCGAAAAACAATTTTTTTTTGTATGTACGAAACTCCTTGGTAAATACTACGAATGTATTCGTACAATAAACAAATTTTCTCAGCTCTCATATTTTCGTACTATGTACGAAAACTGTTTCGTTCAATGTACGAAGCGTTTCGTGGCTCAAAACTACAAAAAATTTCGTACAATGTACGCAAGTTTTCGTTCTATTTACGCAATTTTATTTTGAGTGTAACTGAAGCTATCTAACGATACATACAGTGTTGTGCAAAAATTGAGTTTCGATTTTTTATCAAAAATGTATGAAAAAACAAAGAAAAATCGAAACTCAATTTGGTTTGGTCTGCAAAACTTAAAATTGGTCTGCAATATTTTAATCGTTGTACTTTTTACAAAGCTCGAAGTGTTAAGAAAGGATCAAATTAGAAAAACGTGCGAAATTTTCCCTTTTGATATTTCTTTCAAATTTTTAATTTAAAAAAGCACTGAAAATTTGTACTGGAGTTGCTTATGTTTTGCACAGGGGGTTTTTGTGTATTTTAATTCAAAATTTTTCCGTTATGCATTCTTATGGTTATCTTTTTGTACATACTTATAGCTGATACTTTAAGGAATAAATTAGCATCATTCTTTTTGTGGTTGTTGTTGTTTTACAAAATTTATTGCGTAATACGTCACAAATAGTTTCCTTTTAAGCGGATATATTTTTTGGTCCTGTAGTAAGGTGACCAAACGTCCTTTTTTAAAAGGACATGTCCTTTTTTTTTGGCGATTTGGGGAAAGTAATTAATCGGCCTTTGATTGTCCTTTATTTTATTCATTTTTCTGGTGATATTAATTAACCCCGTTCCAGTGTATATAACTTATTACTAACAAGTAGGGTTGTGAAAAAAAACATTCAAAGTTTCGATTTAATCGATTTTTTTGGCTTTCGATCGATTTTTTTAGAATCGATTATGTTTTTTTCGATTTTTAATAAAATCGATTTTTTCTTTCGATGTTAAATTCTTTTGGAAACTCTGGAAAATGTTTAAAAAATGAGCAAAACGATATGTAAAAATGGAAAAAATACAGAAATTGACGGTCAATTCTTCTGAATGCACCTCCAAAAGTGAACAGAACTATAATTGAATATCATTAATTGACTAGCGTTAGGTAAGGTTAGGTTAGGTTGGCTGCCCCCTTTAAGGGGACACACTTAGGCCGCATATGGGCCCGTTGTGATACCACGAGGGAAGGCATGCCTTCCTAGTTACACCTTTGGTGGAGCCAGTTAGACTCATTTATGAAGCGAGCCAGATGTTAGCTCGGTGAAGGAGGAGAAGAAGAAGGAGTCGAGCAGCCTGGATTTTCTCCTGGCCAGACTCGGGCAGTGACACATGAGGTGGCTTGCTGGTTCTTCTTCCTCCTCCGATCTGCAACTTCTACAGTGTAAAAGACCTCAATTATTGATTGACTGCTTAAACATAAGTCAATCTTGCTCTTCGATTCTTTGGCAATTCCCCTTTGTAGTTGCGTTGAACGGCAACTGTTATTTTTCGACTTTTACCCAGAGATTCTAAAAACTATTAATTTTATTTTATAAATTGCTTAAAACGACAAAATTTTGACGTAGCATAATACTTAATTAGGATTTTGTTGAATTGCAAAACTTTATATTTTGATAAATATTTTTACGCTCTTGTAACAATCATAATCGAAATAAAATTCAGTTCTCATCGAATTTAGGCATCAATAAATATTTTTTTACGTTTTAAAACGATTGTGAATGAAAATAATACTATTTCCGATTCTTATAAGCTTTTTTTTCAATTATAGTTTTTAATAATTTCGTAGAGAGAAAATTACGTGAATGAGTTAAACTGTGATACATTATCGAATATCATTAATAGCGTTCTGATCGCGTCAATTATTAGGCAACGTAAAACAATTTATCTGAAAATAAATGTTATAGCAACGATTTTTCTCATTAATAATTTTTATGAGCAACGTAAACTATTATCGAACGATAAAAATTACTGAGCAACGAAGAAAATTTTCATCAATAACTGTTATAGAAAAAGAATATTCATGTTGAAACTGTATCTAAAATGAATTTTTTAAATACAAACTTAATAGTTATAGTCCAATTTCCTTATTTTATAACTGTTATGTCTCTGCTTTACCATTCGCGAAGGAATATTTGTTAAAATATACTGTTAATACTGTTATTTATAAACTCAAAAACTAAAAAAATAAGCATTAAATAGGTTTGGAAAAAATGAAAAATTAAATCGATTAAATCGATTTATTGCTTCAATTAATTCTCAACATCGATTTATAACTATGCAGGTCTTCGATTAATCGAAAATCGATTTTTTCTTAAATTTTACAACTCTACTAACAAGTACATACTAGGTTGTCCGAATTTTTCTTTTTTTTTTTTTTTGGAAATATAAAAATGTCCACATGGAATTCGAAAGATAATTGTCTAGGAAGATTTTGATAATTTTTTCAGATTTTTTGAAGGACGTTTAGAGGTCGCGCAAATCAATTTTATGGGGAAACCTCCACTTTTGAGGAAAGGATTGTAATTTATACCTCAAATCGATGTCTACGTGTAAAATTTTATTGTGAAATGTAATCAGGTCCAAAGATAATGAATTGAGCTTTATTTTGGGTTGTACAGAAGGGGGCTTAAAATCGATTTTCAAGATTGAAATGAAGTTTTTTTTGAAAAAGCCCAAAAAAAAAATATAATATAAAACTCGTTTTAAATGTAAAATCTGAGTATGCAGATTTACAGTCCAATCAATTCTTACCAAATAAAAAACAATGTCCGTTTACCTTTTATTTTGACGAAGCTATGCTAATTTAACATTTGTGCTCACCTGTGTGTGCGCGATTTTTGGTTTTCGATTTATGGTGTCCTTTATTTAACCGAAGGCAATTTGGTCACCCTACCTGTAGGTGTCCGCTAAAGAGAGAGAGTACACTGCATATTTATATATTGTATTCACATTACAATGCAGTTATCGGCAAGTATGTTCATACATATGTATGTATGTCAACAAAAATTTTCCTTCAGAAATTAAAGTCATTTAATGTCTGGAATTATGGCGAACCTTCAAAACGCAACAAAGCCTAAATACTTACATATATTCTTGTCTGTTCTTGTCTTTTACCTACTATTGCCACCACTATTGTGTCTCTACAGCGGAAAAGCAAGCCAATATCGGTCCCATTCTATTGCTATTCTTTGATAAACTACTTACTTCATTTCTCAATTAATTATAATTCGTCCATAAAGTGTTGTTTCTTTTCTTTGTGTCTGCTTGTAGGGATGTTTCAGAATCGTTTCCATATGCAACAGAAGTACCTGTGACCTTTTTGCCGAAACGGAGAATTATCAAGATGTCGTTGCACTCATTCGAAACAATCTCAAAA
Organism: Chlorops oryzae; assembly: GCA_020466095.1. Taxonomy (NCBI): domain Eukaryota; kingdom Metazoa; phylum Arthropoda; class Insecta; order Diptera; family Chloropidae; genus Chlorops; species Chlorops oryzae. Next base: position 45,034,728 of record CM035806.1, read on the forward strand.
TATGTAATACTTATTTTAAAATAAAACAATAGATAGTCCTATTCACGAGACCTCGGTAAAGTGTAAAAGTGTGAAAATTGAATTAAGCTTCCAACAACAACAACTTGCATTGAAATATCTTCCACTTTTGCACTTTTGCCACGATACCACGGTCTCGTGAATAGGCCTAATGAATCACCCTATTTAAATTCACAAATAAAATTTCATGAATTTTTCTCCATTTTTTTCTACGAATTCCCCTTCGCAATTTCAAAAAGAAACGCAAAAAGAAACGCAAAAAATAAATGGAAAAAGCAAAATCGGAACGCAAGCAATAAAGAGAAGCATAAAGGAAGATAATAAAAGCTATAAATTATTTTAAAATAACTAGTTTCATTCAGTATAACGAGTCAATTTCAATCTGACGAGTAAGCAATGAAAGAGCATACATATACAACATTCAATATTTGCTTCTCGCCGTTTCCCCTACATCATTTTACATTTTACCTACTTCCCCTTTTGCTACTCAAATAACTTTGAAAAAACGAAAATCCAACGAAAGGCAAATGAACAAAAATAGCTCAATTGCTTATTTACACTCGAGAATATTCCACTCAAATGCAATGCTCTCTTTGACAAATGAAGAAAGCGCTCATTCGAAGGCGTTTTTTTGTTCGTCTGCTTTGGCCAATCAACGTCAAGTTTCTAACAATTGAGTAAACCAATCAGATGCGAAGATCTAAGGAATGAAGGGAAATATTGAAAGCCCGCCTGTCTGGCATGGAAATACGATTTTTCACGAAATATTCGTTAATTTCATTCGAAAAATCGACGAGTTGGAAATTTTTTTTTATATTTGAATTCGATGCGAAAACACAAAACAGTACACACGGTAGATATAGTGAATAAGAGAGGGAGGGAGGGAGAGAGAGAGAAAGATGAATGAATGTACCTATATTAAAATAAGAATTGTTTTAGACAGGGCCGGCGGAACGTATGTAAATAGTGCAGTTGGGTACATGAACGATGGGTTTTGACGGAGTGGGGGGTAAGTGTTTTGCATTTCAATTTCCATTCATTTACTTCTGCATATAATTGTTCCTTATTTGGAAATAAAGCTAACAAATTATTATTATTGTAAAAGTTTACACCTTGCTAAATAAACTTTATTTAATAAAGCACACATCATTTATTGTTGAAAAATTGACGAGTACCTATACATATGTAAAATTTAATTTTTATTGTTTGATAGGCGCAACTTGAAAGGCAATTTTATTTTTAACCCTGGATGGTTATAGGTACTTATTTTTAGTACGTTTTGGTTATACTTCATCGAATCGACGAACTTCATTTTCAAAAGCTGGCGAGGCAAAAACATTTTGAGCAAAAAATATGCAAAAACCGATTTTAGCGAAGTTATTTATTGACAATTAGAAAACAAAATTAAAAAAATTATTAAAAAAATATTTATTCTCGGAATATGATATAAAATGAGATATGATATTAAGAGCACTGTTTTCTCTCCTTAAGCGAGAAAAAATGAAAGCGCTTCGTCGATTCGATAAAGAATAACCATCCAGGGCTAAGATGCTATAGACCTACATGGCTTGTGTATATAGGTATACATAAATTCCATCGTATCGAAGAAATACCTACATCGATTTTTTTCCAACTGACATCCCTAGCCACCACCAATTGATTGAACTTTCCATATTTGGAAAATGACATCTGTTTAAATATTGTTGTGAGTACCTAAAGATATATTCGGTTTTCGTAGGCCGGTCAATTTTTTTATTACACACAAAATGATAGAAAATAAATCTACGTTGGATTGGGCATTCTGGTGTTATCAGTGGCGTAGCGAGACATTTCGGCGCCCGGGGCCCGATGGGGACACAATGCAGGAAATGCCGCCCCCTCCAATCGGCCTCAATAAAAATACCTTCATAAAATTTGAAATATGATTTGGCGCCCGGGTCGACTGCCCCCTTCGCTCCCCCCTCACTACGCTACTGGTTTTTATTGCTTTTCAATCAAGCAACTTTTTCAGGTGGGTATTTACCCACCTAGAAATATTTCAGGTGCGTAGCACAACCAGCCGTACCCATCACTAACGCCGGCCCTGGTTTTCGATAAAGAAAAGAATAATATGAGCATAAACGGTTCGTTTTATCTTACATACAGTACCTACACTCAGGATAACGTCAACTCCCTATTTCGTCAACATTTTTTTATTTACATTGACTATTTTCTGAAACGTCAAAAAAACCTAAAAGCTCTAAAAGGTAAAATCTGCGTAATAGAAAATTTTAGCTGGAATTACGTATAGAATAGTGATAGATACTTATTACGAATGTGGTTTTTTAAGCATTAAGCGAATGCAAATGCGAATATCTGTCGCCGATATTCGCGAATGCGAATGTTCAGTTTTAAATGATGTCCCACTTATCTATGCTTTGGTATCTATTGACAGCTGACGTGCCATGTAAGCCCCACATAATTTTTGTTAGAGTGTTGCCCAATTGATCCAAAAAAAGGAGTTATTTAATTAATCTGTTTTCGCAAGGAAAATGAATTCAAATTTGTTCTCCAAGCCATTTTTGAATATTTTTTGAATATTGTTTTGAAATCTACAAATCAATTCACATATCCAATCAATCTACATAAAAGAAATACAGTGAACTACGGATAAATGCAACACGAATAAATGCAAAAACCACATAAGTGCATGGTGCTTTGAATCCATTTTTATGCGTTCTCATGGAAATATGCCCGGATTAATGCAAAGAACGCAGGGGCGTAGCCAGAGAAAGAGTGCTTTGGTAGCGCTTATATTTGACACAGTGGTATATTGAGCAATTATAACACATTAACCGAAAAAAAATTTGGGGGGGCAAGAAGAAGTTTAGAGAGTTTTGGATCAAAAACCCAAAAAATCCGAAAAATTTATGAGGTCTGATTTCGATGAAAAGTTATATATAGAATAAGTGAAAAATTCTAAGAATTTTGACGCTAATATTTAAAAAAAATACTGATTACAACTAGTCTAGTTTGGGTCTAGTTCCAAACTGGTCCAAAAAGGACTAGTTGTAATAAGTTTTTTGAAAAACTTTTAGTACCAAAATTTTAAGAATTTTTCACTTATTCTATAAATAAATTTTCATCGAAATCGGACGTCATGAGTTTTTCGGATTTTTTGGGTTTTTGGTCGAAAACTCTCTAAATTTCTTCTTGCCCCGTTAATATTCGCAAATTATTCGCCTAAAATTTTCCGAATAATAATGCGAATAAGAGTGTCCAGAAATATGCGAATATTTGCAACATCACTAGTTTAGAATACGAATTCTTAGAATTCCGGGTATTCCCCTTTTGTGCGTAAAATGTCGTTTTCGCTCTCTTTGTCCAATTGTGTTTTCAAACTTGTTGATGTTGCGCGTATAAAATGACCCAGCGGGAAATTATCTCCTGCATGACAAAGTCACCAATGATGTCATCGATGACATTATCATGTGTGACATCTTGGAGGACATGTCATCGTGGAGGGATGCTGTTCATATGCTTAAATCTCATTGGCTACTGAAATTTAAATAAGGTTTTAGCGTCAGTTCAGCGTTACCATGAAGTGGGGTAGATGATGAGTGCTCGACTCAGAATCCGAAGATCGC
>CM035806.1:45043371-45078371 GCA_020466095.1 Chlorops oryzae
AATACTGAGGGCAAAAGAACAAGCAATAAAAGTGCTTCCATATCCCGCTTATCATGCCTTACACTTTGTTCCTCAACGCTGCGCCATGTCGATTCGCTTGAACCCACCAAGGAAAGTAACCACTCAAAATGAGAAAAAAAAAATATAGAAGAAAATGTAAAAACAGACAGCAAATCCGATGAACAAGCTCAAAACAGAAGGCCGAAAAATTATTTACCACGAAAAGTAGCAGATAAAACGGAGCCAAAAAAGAAGAGCGGAGAAAAATTAAAGCAAAAAAAAAAAATTAAAAGAAAGATGAAAAATTTCTCGCATTAAAAAAAATGGTCACTGGCGTTTGCCATTCACAACGTCATCCGTAGTAGCAGCAACAATGACAACAACAACACAATCGCTGCCGAATGCAATGAATCTTCGTTGGAAGTCCATTTACCCAAAGCCTTCTTCTTCATCTTCACCATTCTAACATCACTTGCAGTTAACAATTCCGCTAGGCCCCGCCAGCTTTTGCCAAGCGATTCCGTCAGACCGCTGCACAGTGGTGCCGTTTCATACATTATTTGGCAAAAAGTAGGTAGAAGGATTAGTCCAATAATAAGAAAAAAACTGCCATACTGGCTTTTCTATATCCAATTAAGAAATAAAGAAAAAATGGTCCGAATTCGTTGGACCCCAAGGGTACCATCCACAGACCCATAGTTATAGCTTTCTATGAAAAATTAAATTTTTAATTAGTCTGAATGTTCATTTTTGAGAAAAAAATCAAGTGGAAGATGGCAAAATTTACATCGGTCCAAGCGAACTACTTACTTCTAGGGTCTGACCGATTTCAAAAAATTTTGCCACCCGTCCATATTTTGTCATAACCAACATCCTGACTGAGTTTGGATTAAATCGCTTGACATTTAGAGGTAAATCTCATACAAAGTTATAACTATGGGTCCATGGGAGGTACCCTTGGTGTCCAACCAATTCGGACCATTTTTTGTTTATTTTTTAATTGGATATATGTAGAAAAGCGAGTATGCCACTTATTTTTATTATTATTGGACTAATCCTTCTACATACTTACTTTTTTCCAAATAATGTATGAAGCGGTACCACTGTGCGGCATCACTGTACTCTGGTACAAGTTTTTCGTTCTCTCCGCGTTCGGTCTCTTTTGCTTTGTCTCTTTTCCTCCTCTTGCACACTCTTCACTGCCCCTCGCCATCCACGAAAACCAGCACGCCAGCCAACCAACATTCAACTGACTCCGCGTTCGACTCGTCTTTCGTCTGTCGCACCCTTATGTTTGGCTGTCTGTCGGGCGGTCGTTCTGTTTGTCTACACGACGCTAACCACTCTTTTTCCATGTTGTCAAATACAATTGCAACTTCGGCGTGGTCGTCCTCGTCGTCATAGTCCCAAGAAGTAATTTCAAAGCAAAACCAGCAAAGCAAGTTAAGGTACAAAACGGTAGGCAATGACACCAAATTATTGCGCTAAAGTACAGTGTACTGCTTTCCCTTAAGCGGACACCTACGGGACCGAAAAATATGTCCGCCTAACCGAGTCGTCTGCTTAAGAGGAAACTATTTGCCAAGAGAAAATACTAAAGCATTCGCAAAAAGTTTCCGCTTAAGAGGAGTGTCCGCAAGGAGAGAGTACACTGTACACTGTGTATTGTAAATAGTGTTTCTTTGATTAATTCGATTCCCTTTTTTTTTTTTTTTTTTTTTTAATATTTTCAAAGTGATATGAAAGAACCTACAGTGGCTTTTCCCCCAAATGATCTTTAAATCGAGTAACCATATCATAATTATTGTGCTCGATACTCGAACGTTTTGGAGATATTTCGAAATATCTATGCAACTTTGCATGCCACACTTCAAAGCGTAGCGCCCAATGATGAACATAAATGAGGCAGAGGCAGAGGCATAGGATAGAAGCACAGCAGGGCATTAATGTCAGCGTAGTTCGGGGTTTTGAGATACGTACATACATACACAGGCTCACGTGCACACACAAACACACACACTCAAAAGAGTCGCAGATGCAACCAACATATATACAAAGCCATATTTACATACATACATACATATATGGAGATGGTGAGGTCGTTCGGCGCGCACAGGAGCTGCTTGCTTTATGCCAAACGAAATGGTAAGAAAATAAAATGAACTAACTTCACTTCAAGTAAATATGAACGAATTTTTTGGATTTTTTGAATTCATCGGATGTTTTTCATCATTTTGAGATTTTAATGTTTTGTTTCTCCTTTTTAAATGTCCTTTCGCATTCAATTTATAAAAAAAGATTACATTGGAATGAGTTTCTCTCTCTCTCTCTCTCTCTCTCTCTCTCTCTCTCTCTCTCTCTCTCTCTCTCTCTCTCTCTCTCTCCTCTCTCTCTCTCTCTCTCTCTCTCTCTCTCTCTCTCTCTCTCTCTCTCTCTCTCTCTCTCTCTCTCTCTCTCTCTCTCTCTCTCAATTGCTTTGGATTTTTTATTTTATAAATTTTTTTTTTAATTCGTATTAAAAATTTATTTTGTATGAAAAAGATTGTATGTAAAGAGTGTTTTACTTATTGCGACGCCATAAAATAAGTATATGTACATTGTATGTGTACAATTAATAAAGAGGGAAATATGAAGCTCAGAGTGTCGAATCAAATGCTGTCGGCCTGTTCGTGTGCCGAGTGCTTGCTCTATTCGCAACGATTTCTATGGCTCGTAAATGTTCTGGCGTGTAGCATGCCAGCATAATGGCCATGTAAGCAGTTTTCTCTTTATGTACTTGTTCAAAAGGTAAGCACCTATATACGCAGCTATACACATGTTCATACACACATACACGCATACACGAACTAATGAAGATACCCTGCAGTAAGTTTCACTAGAGACTGATTCAATATGTAACTAGTTCCTCCGTCGCCAGTGGTAGTGACCAACTTTACCCGTGCCATTGCGTTCTCCTATTGACACTTTGTATGGGCATACGTTCCAGCGGACACCAGTTGACGATTGAACTAGTGATGCAGTAGGGGCAGCACATTGGCTTAGATACATACGCAAATGGAAAACGGCGCGTACAGGGCTGGGATGGCTCGGTTATGAAGAGTCTAGCCTATCGACCCGAGGTACTCGAGTTCGAAACATGGTAACGATTACGCTACGGAGCCTTCTGATTTTCGCGCAGCAAATTCATAAGATGAATGCTAGAGAAAATGGAACTGTAGACCTCCACGTTGACCGTCGAATGACAGTTGTGACAAAGCCGTAAATTTGCCCCGCATTTACTGCAGGGTAGAAACGCGTTTGCATGAATGTGAGCCGGGTAGCGTATTATGTTTCTGTTATACTGAAAAGGCATTGCTACGGGCTATTATTTCTGTAAATGCACTCTACACTGAGCATGCTATGGGACCTGGTATTAACAAGCTTTTAATACATACGTATATACATACATATAGCGAGAAAAAAAAAAGAAAAAAAAAAACAAATAACAAAAGTCAACAGTGGTTTTGGTGCCGCGATTTCGATTTTTTATTTTTTCCTAGGTGAAGTTTTGGGCGCTACCATCAATTTTGTGTGAGGTCTTCAGTTGTTTCGCTTTTACGGAAAAATATCTATAGTACTGTTTTGTTAACTTATCACAATTGATATCGTATCAAAGCTTATATCACGGCCTATCAAATGACACCTCTTTCATGAAGATAGAGCTTGTAGTTTTGAAGGTACGAGCTTCAAAATTGTCTAAAATTAGAATTTTTTTGAATTTTTCTTCCATTTTTGGAACTTTTTTGACCTTTTATGGCATTAAAGAATTTTTCAAAAATATTCTTAGTGCATGCTTTGAATAGTGTTTCTTTATGCTAAGTCCCAAAGCCAAACCTTTTGATTTCGGATTTAAAATGTGGAGGATATGGTACGAATTGTGAAAAAACTTAAAGTACAAAAACCAACTCCCAAGATTTTCAACTGAATTGATCTGATTGATAGTTTACTTTCCCTTTTATACCTATTTTACAAAAAATTTTCTACAAAGAGTCAGTCCTGGTGGAAACGTACTTTCGCACGAGAGAAGAATACTATGGAAATTCTGTACAACAAATGAAAATATGTAAATATTTAAAAAAAAATCTTTAATCGAGGCGCCTTTTAATAGGTGGGATCGAGCTGGGCCCCGACTTGTGCCAAAATACTACTTCTCATCCAGAGTGGGGGCATTTTTTTTTTTTGACACTTTTGTATTATGAAGCGGAGGTTTTAATAACTGAAATACTTTTAAGGAAACAAAGTTGTGAAAATTTTTTCATTTTCTCAGTCTTTTGAGCTTCCATGTGGGCACCATGAAAACTCCGGGACAAAAATTCCTCTCCACGTACCTGCCAATCCCACAAATTAGGCGTAGATTGACAAGGGAGAAGCTATTAGGACATTTTCGCCTAAATGAAAGGCCTTGCAGTTGCGTAGCGAGACATTTCAGCGCCAGGGGAACAATGGGGGCACAATGGAGGAAATCTTACCCCTGGCCGATGCTTTTAATAAAAAGGCCTTTATAAAATTTAGAATGCATCGCCCGCTCTCCACCAAAAAGTTACGAATTTTAATCATTCGCTTTTTTGAGCGGATTTTAAGCTTTTATACCAAATTAGAGTGAATAAAAAGTTGGAAATATCCTATAGGACAAAACGATATACCCGAAAAAGTGGTAATTTTTTATACGAAATCACTAGTATTTAACTAGTGCAAAGGCATCCAATAGCTGCCAAACTAACTAGTACTAAACTGGTGCAAACTGCACTAGTGCTTTTCTATACAAATTTTATGCTGATTTTCTACAGTATTTAACACGGCCAGGGGTATAGAGAAGAAATATTACTGATGGCTTTTGCACTAGGAAAGAACTGGTAAACCACTAGTTTCACTTGCTGCTGGGTAGTCTGAACGCAATTATTGGACTCTGATGCTGAGAAGTTTGATCGTCTTGAACGAGTTTTGTCCCAATTTCATTGTTCCCCGATATCTTTTTGACCATATGCGATGGTAATGTGAGCCTCAACAGTGGAATTTTTTGTGTCGATCTGGCCCGATAAAAATCGTCGCAGATTTTTACTACATATTTACGCAGATAGTGGGATCGTAGCTTTATGGTACTTTCTTTGAAGCGTTAAACCTGGTAGCACAGTGGTACAAAATCAAAAAAAAAATAATAATAATAAAATGGACTTTTAAAGTGACCTCGTAGGGATAGTTTATCTGGTCGAATGTAACTCAAAACCGTGTTTTAAGTTTTTGAAACACCCTAAAAATCTTAAGTAACGGTTAAAAAACCGATTTTACGTTCCTTTGAGTGATTTTTAGGCTGTAACTTAAGTAATTATTAACTGATTTTCATTTGCTTACCGGAAGTAGAAAGGTCGGCCTTTCCATTGATGTATGTATATATCAGGGCTGTCCAAACTATTTTTTCTCTGAGCCACTTTTCAAAAAATAAAATTTCTTGTCAAATAACGTAAATTTTTTGTATATATCAATGCGATGGGTGAAATTCTTTATTTTGAATCATTTTTCGAAAATCTGGTAAATGTTTGCAAAGTTCATCACTCAGACGTGATGTGACAAGTAGTAAATTTAATGAACAAAAAAATGAATTTCGAGTTTCTCATCGCGGCGCGAGCCACTGATAAAATCTAAGTTTGGACAGCCCTGGTATATATTGTTGAAGGTGTAAATTTATTATACAAGAACGTTAATCAACGAGTAAAACGCAAGTTGTTTCTTCAAAAACGGTTTGTAATTAAGTAAGGCATGTTGAGGGAAAATTAAGAAAATTATTTTATGCATTTAAAAAATTAACTCTTTGGTGGGTTTTGGGGGGTGCTAGGGCGATAACTGAGGGTGATGGGGAAATCTGACTCCGGATTCGTGATCAGCACCCCAAAAAAACATAGGGTAGGGTATGTCACCATTCTGTAATAGGAATTTTTTTTGTGTGCCGGTGTTTTTAATTCTTGAAATGAAAATACAGTAGAGTACGGATAAATGCAACACGTTTTTTGCTCGAGTTCTTGTGCACTTATACGATCTTTGCATTAATCGGTGCATATTTACGTATCAAGCATTCCTCAACAATAAAAACGCAAAAGTTTAGAAGACTAACCCGCCAGTCTCGATTTGGGCCTTTGAATTCGAATACTTTTAAAACACTCGAATACTCGAACTATTCGAATGACACTTTGTACTCAGGAGAATGAGATGGAGGCACTCTATAGCCAAAGGACGTGAGTGCATTTAACGCTTCATTCATTGAGTATTTTTATTCTGAATATGAGTACCGGAACAAAGAGTATTGAATGTATTCGCAAAGTGAACGTTCCCATGCAGGGCTCTAGACTGTATATACAGTATTCCCTGGATATATGAAGCCCGGATTCGGATGCATTCCCTGCTTATATGCACGCGACTTTGTGTAATTTTCCTTAAATTTTCATACAAGAAGCCCCGTTTATAAGCACTATTTTTCGTGAATTTTGCACGGTGCTTATATCCGAGGTATAGGTATTGTATATATGTTTGCATATTAACGACAGATCTCTCCCGTGTTTTTCTTTCTACTCTAATTTCTACGCCCTAAATATGCAAAAGTTTTTATTGATAATTTCAAAAACATTCAGCGGGATCTAAAAATAATAAGTAAGTACATAAGTATTTGAAAAATTTCTTGCGGGATGAACTTAAATTTTCCTCTTCTTTTTTCTTACCATAAATATGGAACATTTTGAACTAAATTTTTATCTTGTGCTCGGCATACGATCGCAGACATTTGGATTATATTTCTTTCCGACAACAACTTCATTTTTTTAATCGCCCTGTATCTTTAAGATTTTTGTTATTTATATTAAATTAAAGTGCAAACCATTTTCTGAACTTCGCTCACGGTCATCACTGTAGCGCTTCAAATGTTCCAACCATTGCTCGCCGAAATATTTCATTTCTTATCCATTAAAAAAAAAAAACCAGTGGCGTACCAAATTCACCCAAAGCAGAAGAAAAAAAATACTGCTCTAGACCAGGGGTGTCACGGATGTGGTTTTTTTGACATCCGCGGATGCGGATTTTAAAATCTCACATCCGCGGATGCGGATGCGGATATGGTTTTTATTAGGAAATGAAACTATTATGAAAACTAAAAATAAAAGAAATAATTTGATATAAAATATATATATACATATGTATGTATATTAGGGTGATGACTTTTAGTGTCTTTTTCTCCCAAAAAAAATTTCCTGTATTATAGTACGATGAACTTTTATTAAAGATGCCATAAAACACTAATTTTAAGGTTATTTGATAAAAAAAATGTCACGCATCAAGTCATTTGAAAAATTAAATTTTTTATTTTTTCCAAATTTTTGAAGTTAATGTAAGCAGAGTCGCTCCTAGAGGGGTCAAATGTAGGACCAACTCCCATTATTTTTTTATTCCCAATATTTTCTCCAAACAAACCTTCCCCCTATCTCCACTCTTTAAGGGGGCTCCCATACAAAAGTAATTTTTTTTTATGAATTTGCCCCCACTGTCCCAACTAACCCCACAGTGCCCCTAGAGGAGTCAAATGTATGACCGACCCCCATTAATTTTGTCCCCCTAACATTTTTTCCCAACATACTGACCCCCTATCTCCCCTCCTTAGGGGGTCACCCATACAAAATTACCTTAATTTTATCACAATTTCATACAAAATGGCTGTAACTACAGTCAAACCCCTCCTAGGGGGATGATATATATGACCGACCCCCATTATTTTTTTACTCCAAATATTTTCTTCAAACATACCCACCCTCTATCTCCCCTCCTTAGGGGGCTCCCCATACAAAAATAGGCTTAAATTAAAGAGAAATTCCTCACGAACTTCAATCTATAATATAGATGCCGTAGGAACAAGAACGAGCATGTTCAGTATGGATATTCGAAAAATTTACAAAATTACCTTTTAAATGAGCCTAATATGAAGAATATTGGATTAGTTTTTTGTATGTTTTAATAATATGTTATAATTATTACCTTTTTGTTAAAACTGAATTTTGGGTTCCATCCCCTAACTGGCCAAATAATGACCCTAGTAGAAAAAAATAAATTTTCTATTCAAATGCCGCAAACCTCAATCTATGACGAGTTTTTTGAGACTATAACCATTAAAATCGGTTAGTGGTTTCTATTCATAAAATTAATTCAAAACAAATATTTATATATATTTATATATATCAAAGAACTCGTCATATATTGAGGTTTGCGGCATTTGACTCGAACATTTATTTTTTTCTACTAGGGTCATTATTTGGCCAGTTAGGGGATGGAACCCAAAATTCAGTTTTAACAAAAAGGTAATAATTATAACATATTATTAAAACATACAAAAAACTAATCCAATATTCTTCATATTAGGCTCATTTAAAAGGTAATTTTGTAAATTTTTCGAATATGCATACTGAACATGCTCGTTCTTGTTCCTACGGCATCTATATTATAAATTGAAGTTCGTGAGGCATTTCTCTTTAATTTAAGCCTATTTTTGTATGGGGACCCCCCTAAGGAGGGGAGATAGAGGGTGGGTAGGTTTGAAGAAAATATTTGGGGTAAAAAAATAATGGGGGTCGGTCATATATATCATCCCCCTAGGAGGGGTTTGACTGTAGTGACAGTCATTTTGTATGAAATTGTGATAAAATTAAGGTAATTTCGTATGGGTGACCCCCTAAGGAGGGGAGATAGGGGGTCAGTATGTTGGAAAAAAATGTTAGGGGGACAAATTTAATGGGGGTCGGTCATACATTTGACTCCTCTAGGGGCACTGTGGGGTTAGTTGGGACAGTGGGGGCAAATTCATAAAAAAAAATTACTTTTGTATGGGAGCCCCCTTAAAGAGTGGAGATAGGGGGAAGGTTTGTTTGGAGAAATTGTTGGGGATAAAAAAATAAGGGTAGTTGGTCTTACATTTGACCCTTCTAGAAGCGAATCTGCTTACAGTAACTTCAAAAATTTGGAAAAAAATCAAAAATTAAATATTTCAAATGACTTGGTGCGTGTCATTTTTTTTACCAAATAACCTTAAAATTAGTATTTTATGAAGTCTTTAATAAAAGTTCATCGTACTATGATACAGGAAAAGAGTTTCAAAAAAAGTCATCACCCTAATGTATATACATCAATACCTATATACATATTATACATTAATCTTGTATTCTTATCATTTTTAACATATAAAACAAAAATATTCAGTTAAGATATATAATGATCAATAATTAAAGTTAAAAATTGGCGCGTTATGTTTGATGAAAAGTAACTTAGCTGCCATTTCAGGTTCGAGGCGGCTTCTTTGAGGTTCAAATCAAGTTTTGACCTTAAGGACTTTCATCTTTATTTTTAATTTATCCAGACTGAAGACAAGAATGACGGTTTAAAGGGCAACAAATACATATGTCAATTTGTATTGTAATACATTCTGTCCCTTTCTGTTTTCTTGCACGGTGCTCACACGTATAAAACATGCCTGGAATACAGCCCATATGAATACATGCGAAAGAAAGAGAAGCAGTTATTGTTTCGGAACATTAAAAAACTAACCCTTTCTTTTCTTCGCATGCCTTTTTCTACATAAAAATTGTTTCAAAACATGTTTTCATACGTGTGACCGCCGAGTCAAAATCAGCTGTTTTTATAAAAACTGTAGCACACGTACATCCGCATAAGCTCCGCATCGATGAATGCGGATGTTAAAATTCGTGCGGAAGCTCCGCACTTGCGGATGCGAATATTCGCAACACCCCTGCTCTAGACTAAACAAAGCCGAGTATTGAGCAAATCGCATAGACATAGATTTTAGAAATTCGACCCTCGCTGCGCACGACGTCACTGTGGTACTACGTTGGCATTAGGGTCGCTCAACAGTAAGTGTACCACAACAACAACAACAACAACAACAACAAAGAAGAGAAATTTTCAAAAAAATAACAAACTGACTGGTTGGTTTCACAACAACATGGCTTGGCGAGCGGGGACTCTCTGAATAACTGAGTGACTGGCTTTATGTACACGGATTTAATGGAAATTCTTGTGAAAATTTTTCGAATACATTTTTCATACCAGCCGAAAAGACAGCAGCAGTAGCAGCAACAACAACAAAAACACAAACAACAATAACTACTTCTGCGAAGCAACAAATCTGCTGAGTACATTTTTTTGGCCGTCAGAGTCTGCTGCTTCTGATGTTTCTACTCAATTTTTGAAGTTGCTTTTCGTGCGCTTATTTGGTTGCTCTATGTACATATTTATAGCTGGTTATATACGATAACGTTCATGCACGCTTACATAGATATTTATGTACGTTCGTACATGTACATAGCATATACATTCGGTTTGTAAATAGCCGAATGCTTGTTAAGCTGTCAATGGCTTGTGTATGGTCTTATTGTGTCTCGTTTCGTCCATTTACTAGCACCGCTCGAGGAGTTTGGCCTCGTCGACGCGAGATTACGTACGTGTGTGTAGGTGTGTGTGTGTGTGTGTGTGTGAGCGAGCCTATGAGTGCGTGTATGTCGACGCTCAATTATGCTGGCGGGTAATGCTGTTTAAGGATTCGGATTGACTAGCATTTTGTATGTATATTGAAGTCGCTTTTGTAGCCGTAGACTTTTCGTTTTCCCTTCGTTTTGGTTTTTTCTTTTCATTTTCTTCTCCCTTTTTGGGACTTTTGGATTTGTTGTTGTTGCTTTTATATGCACATACTTTTCGAGAAATCATTCATACGTTGAGTGGTTTTGCTTTTTTGATTCGCTTGAAAATTTAATTAAAAAAAAAAAAAAAAAAAACGGACAAAACGAACGAGCGAACGAATGATGCGAAAAGTGAACACGAAAGTTGTGAGGAGAGTCGAAAAAATTTAAAACACAAATTACCCAATAGGAAAGTTCACTCTACTAACGGCATCGATGTCTTTAAGAAATTTCAATTTAAAGATAGGAATATTGCTGTCTCTTTCTCTGCTCGAACGGAATGGAATGGATGTACATACATACATATGTACATATGAGTCGTTCAGTGGATAAAGGGAATGAGTCAATTTTTGGCGTTTTTGAGATTTAGGGTGGATACAGTTCCTTTTATGACTTTTATGACCTTTTTACAAATTTTAAAAGAACCCCTTATAATTAATTTTGCTATTTTAATTTTGAGTTTTGTTGTAACAATTAGTTTTAAAAGTCAACTTCAACTGTTCTGTCGTTTTTCTGCATTTAAAATTTTTGGACTCATTCCCTTTATCCACTGAGCGACTCATATATACAATGGCGTAGAGAGACATTTCGGCGCCCGGGGAACGATGCAGGAAATGCTGTCCCCTCCAACCGGCCTCAATAGAAATACCTTTATAGAAATTTAAATATGTTTTGACTCCCCCCTCGGTACGCTACTGCATACATAAAAGGTTCAAGTGGAACATTTCTACTGAGCGAACAGTCGTTTTTTCCACATCCCACACATCATACCGCACATGTGCTTCAATAGTGTCACAACTCAAAATTTGTCAAATTGAGGTTAATTGCAAGAAACGTGTTCACAGTTCACCTGTCTACCTAATCGCACACTTATAGTTGCGTTTTTGTTATTGCAAATCTGAGAGCAAACAAAAAAAACAGTTATGTCAATATCTTCGTCATATAAATGTACCTAAACTGCATCGGTTAAACTGAGTTTTAGAAAAAAATTGCAAATTTTGAGTTGTGGCACTATTGAAGCATATGTTCAATATGACCTCTTTCGTTTAGGGGTTGTCCATTAATAACGTAAGGGAGATTTTGACAGTTTTTGTTTTAGTTCTAGGCTTGGAACATTAAACTCCGTTTCGCCTTTGCCGGGAATCGGACCTCGGATCAAGAGCATATCACGCATCCCCTACGCTATCCCAGAGCCACCAATTTGCAAAAACAAACAAACAAGGTGACACTGAGTCAATTTCATTGAAATCATTTCAAGGTGTTCTACATATTGAGATTTTTTTTTACATATTTAACCACCATCGATGAATTTCTTCCCAGAAATAACAGATATATCATATCAAATGTCGCACTTAAAGCCAGTTGCGTACGGAAGGGTGATTTTTGGGGTTTCAATCCTCGTTTCAACCCTCCCAACGTTGTTACGCTGGCCAGCTTTTTAGAGAAAATGTGGATAGATAAGAAATATTTATGTATTCTTTTTTTTTTGCCACCGCTGTCGGCATCAATTGACGTGTCATCGCTGAGGGAATTTCATGCAAGGGAGTTTTCAATGGCACATTCAAAAAATGACTTCAAATGGGACGTCTATGTAAACGACGATTGTAATAAATAAGTCCTTTCGGTTCTTTAAGATGCGCACAGACGTGCATACATACGCACACAAATAGTTGCCACCATTTGAACTGTCAAACGTGGCTTTGAATTGTCAAAATTTCGCTTCAGGTTTTTTGTATTTTGGTATTCCTGCACGCTGAGACAAAGATGGCAGCACTGGCGCGCGGCGAAATCGCATCGAGCCTACATAGTACATACATACATATTTCTCGAGCATAAAAACGAATCATTGCCAGCGAGATTGCGTTCGCAGCTGCTGTCCTTCGTCTCTTTCGCCGTCTTATGATTTTTGCTTTGTTGTTTTTGTTTTCGATTTCGTATTCTTGTATTTTTTATGGGCTCACAGTTGTTTATTTAAGCGTTCCGACCCCCACACACACAATTGGGCTGTGTATTTCGCATCCATATGTATGCATGTATGTAAATATGTATAAATATATATACCCAGCAGTTATTTAGGAAGTGCATTACCAAAGTAATGCATTTTTTCATCGATTAAATAGGAATGTAAAGTAAATTGAACAACTTTCCATGGAGAGGTAATGGCAAAGGTAATGTATTGCCTGATATGTTCACTCCCAAAGCAAAGCGTTACATACTTCTATAGCATTACTTGAGATTGCAAATAGTAATGCATTACAAAATCAAGTATTTTCGATTACTTTTCGTACAACTGGTAATGCAAATAGTACGCCTTTTGAATTACTTTTTGCATTACCATCGGTTACAAATAACTGCTGGGTATTTACCTTCATGTGTACGCATGGGTGTATGTACATACAGTGACTACCACTCAAAATGGCCCACCTGTTAAATCTTCATTTAAATGCCTATATATTGAAAAATATAACTGTTACAACAAAATTTTTTGAGAAACATAACAAATTTATTCAATTTTGAACATAAAAAACTTAACTTTATTCATTTCAAACAAAAAACTTGGAAGCTATAACAAAAATAAAAATATTCGCGCTTATTTCATGCGTCACTCAAAATGGCCCACTTGCCCCTTGCTCGGCAGCTGAGGTGGGTAATCTATGCCTGATTGATGGAAATATGGTTAAAAACCACTATTCGAAAATATTAATAGAAGATTTAATCCAAAGCACGCGGAAGTTAGGTAAAGCAGGGACATATCACTTCTACTAAGCAAATGAGCCTGAGCATATTGCTGGAATCGTCAAGAAATGGTGACTAAAAAATTGTCCCAGAGTGCTTCAGATGCCCCCACACGCATCCAATCTCAACATTAAAGAGGAGTTTTAGTAAAAATTTGAGATTCAAATCCAAAAACATTACATTATATTATTAATTAAAATAATTAAAATACCTTGAAACTGCCTTAAAAGCGGTATGGGTTAAAATTAACCCGCGGAATGTAAAGAAACTAGTCCAATCCGTTCCAACCCGACTAAAATCCGTTATTTAACGAAACGGATATCCGACTTAATATTAAAACCACAAATTTTTGGAAATTTTTTTAGTTATCCCGCTTTAATGTAAAGTGGGCCATTTTGAGTGACGCATAAAATAAGCGCGAATATTTTTATTTTTGTTATAGCTTCCAAGTTTTTTGTTTGAAATGTATAAAGTTAAGTTTTTTATGTTCAAAATTGAATAAATTTGTTATGTTTCTCAGACAATTTTGTTGTAACAGTTACATTTTTCAAGATATAGGCATTTAAATGAAGATTTAACAGGTGGGCCATTTTGAGTGGTAGTCACTGTATGCACGTGCATAATGTGGGTACATTTGCCGTTGTCATTTGCCTTCGAGAGCTAATGATGCGGTCATGCCGTGTTTTATGCACTTGCAACCGAATCCGAATCTGAATTCGAATTCGCGTCCGCGTTCACGGCACATTCTTGAGTATTTACGCTGCATGCAATTAACACTTGACTGCCTATTCCCCAAAAAAAAAAACAAACAAAAATGTTCTTCTGCCCGTCGACCTTTTTCTTAACTTCTTCTTCTTCTTCGTTTGCGCTGCCTCTTCTTGCCTTCTTGCTATTTTCTTTATTCCTTTCTTCGTAAGCCGCTTCGTTTGCCGATCATCGTTCGCTGATAAGAGCGGCATTAGTGGCGGCATTTGGAGAACTCCAGTAGAGTTGCATGCTGCCGCTGCCGCTGCCCCGTTACGCTGCTGTAGTGCGCTTAATTTTCTACACTCTTTTACGAAAGCACTTCTCTTGCACTTCGCTCTCCCCTGTGGCCAGTATGTTTTTTTTTTTTTCGGTGGTGGTAGGATGTAATCGTCATCTACGTTGTTCTTCTTCTACCCATTTTCCGTTCTGTTATTGTTGTTGTTGTTTTTCCTGCTCTTATGCTGCGCCTTCCCGTCATCGCTTGGTCTCTTTCAACTCATGCGATCCATCTGATTCGCTTTCTCGCTCGCACACAGCCCTAATTGATTCTTTTATGTATTGAAACGTGATATTTTTATCACTGAGCTAGAGGCGCGGATGGATGGATGGATGGATGGATGGATGGTTGGGTGGATGGATGGATGGCTGGTTGCGATGAATGGACTCATTTGCGCGGGAATGTCAGAATGTCGTTTCGTATTCCCTTCATTAACTATTCTCTATCGCTTGACGTTGCTCTGTTTTTGCGTTCCTTAATTACAATCCGGAATTTCTGTTGTTTTCGATTACGAAATATCGATTGATTTCCATGACGATGATAATTTCTTGATAAGTATCTTCAGTTAATCAATTATCTCTTGTAGGTTTATTTAAGGGGTGCTCTCCAGCTCTGTCAGAAATAAAAAACTTTATATAAAAATAAAAAAACGCGGCAGAAATAAATCAGAAATTAGTTCTGTTCCCGTACTGCACGAAACTACCCAGTTTTTTGAAAACTTTATGAGAATTGTGCAAAATTTGGCAGATTCGTGCAGTACGGGAACCGACCTATTTTCTGAAGTGTGTTTTTTCTATAAGACTTTTCATTTCTGACAAAACTGAAGAGCCCCTTAAAACTAAAAAAAAAAAAACAAGCAAGGGTGTTATAGTCGGGCGAGCCTGACAATAGAATACCCGATACAGACACACATGTTCAAATAGTTTTTCATATCAAGAGTTATTTAAGGCCATAAGGGGCCCATATACCGACTTTTGTTAAATTTCTTTATGAAAACTGCCCGTTAGCCACGTCCACTTTTCCAATTTTTTTTTAATTATAACCGGAGGCTTAAATATACGCTCAAATAAGTTTTATTAAAATATTTCAAAAAAGTCCGATTTTGAGGCAGTTTTGGGATTTTCGCGGCAGACCCTAGTACTGGAGGTACCCCTAAAAATGGTCCGGTTGGGTCCATTCTCGAACTTGTTCTTACTCATGTCCCCGTGAGCACGCATACCAATTTTTGTCACGATAGCTCAACCCCTTCGATAAGATAACTGTATACAGACAGACAGACGGACGGACGGACATGTCTAAATCGAATCTCCTGGTGACCCTTATCATTTCTATATTTATTTTGCATGGTCTATCTCGACTGGTTCTGGGTGTTACACACAAGTTCTCAGCAAAGTTTATACCCGACAAAAAAATACATAGGTGCTCATATTCTGAACAGCGAAGTGCGTACAAATTTAGCGAAAATTTTAATATTCTCTATTCTCCTCCTATTCTCATTCTCTAATATTGAGACGCTCCCAATAAGTACATCGCTTTAGCGTCGCAACAAAATTTCTGGGGTGAAAATTCCCGGGAAAACTTCACTCAGAATCGAGTTGCCAGTTTGAACTTAACTAAAGTCTTTTTAAATGATGTGTTTAGGCTATGGCCGTGTGAAGGAAAAAGACTAGTGATCGTGAGCAGTTTCTTTTTATTATAATAATATCCGATATTTCGGCAAATTTTATTAGCCATCCCCATGGATTGTACTTACATTTAATCAGCACTCCACCACGGTGAGTTGTATGCTGATATTCGTCAACTGCCAGTCTAGTAAGAACAAAGTACGATCTAGATTACAGATAGTACATAAATTGCCCCCATCGATGCAATTCTTTCCCGAGGTAACAGCCAGATAATGTACTTAAAGCCTGTGGCATACGCAGGATAGGATTTTCGGGGATTCAAACTTCTGCCGATGCGAAAAGTCACAATGAAATACGGGGAAACCGTCACGCTATATTGTCGTTCAATGCCCCACATCCGGGGAGGAAAGTTTTTAGGAACAAAATTTCCGGGATATATTCATTTCAAATGAGGCCTTTTGCACTAGTCAATTATGGACGTCAATTCTTACCTTCTGAGCGAGCTAAGTTCGGGGATTTAGAGAAAAATAGCGTTTTTTACATTTTTTTTATATTTTTTATTTATATTTATTATTTATTTATTTATTTTTTTAAATTTATTTTAATATACATATTTATTTTTTTTAAATTTATTTAATTTTTATTTAATTTTTTCATTTTTAAATTTTTTTTTTCATTTTTATAATTTTTTTTTAAAATATTTTTTATTTATTTTTTTTATAATATTTATTTTTATATTTATTTTTTTATTATATTTTTTTAGTAAGTATAATTATTTTTTTATAAGTATTTATTTTTTATATTTATTTTATATTTATTTATTTTTATTTATTTATTTTTATTAATTTTATATTTATTTTTTTTATATTTTTTTAAATTTTTTTTTTTTTTTTATTGCACGTACTCAATGGATCGTTTTGTGGCCTCTCTAGTATGTGGAAACACAGATGTAACTCTAAAAGCGTACAAAAATAAGATGGTCAATAACTGACTAGTATAAAAGGCCTCAAAAGGTCTGATTGACTGACACTTCGTAAGATCAGCTTGCTCCTCTGCGAGTTAAGGCTGTTTTTATACTTCAAATTTTATGAAGGTATTTTTATTGAGGCCGATTGGAGGGGAGGCGGCATTTCCTGCACTGTGCCCCCATCGGGCCCCGGGCGTCGAAATGTCTCGCTACGCCACTGTAGGGCAGTGATGGCCAAACCAATACGTAAACATTCATAATTGTGTGTGTGAATGCGCTGTCGACTTCGCTGTGAGTTCCCAGCATGACAATATCATCAGTGATGTCATCAATGACATATAGGTGACATTCTCATGTATGACATCTCGGTGGACAAGTCATCGTGGAGGGATGCTGTTCATGGGCTTGACTCTAATTGGCTACTGAAATTTAAATAAGGTTTTAGCGTCAGTTCAGCGTTTGCATGAAGTGGCGTAGATGATGAATGCTAGAGAGAAAAGAGCAATGTGCTGCTCTCAAATGCTTTTTTCGCCAACGCACCTCCTAGTATGACATTGTCACCGTTGAATTCACTTTCCAACTCCTGTACAAATGTCATACAAAGTGTCATGCATACCGGATCCACAGTCATCCTGACTTCATCGATGATGTCAGCGGAACATTTGACGCTGGGTTACTCTGATTTGCATTGACGAAGTTTGTTTTGTAGACACACGAACGCAGCCGCCCGGTTTTCGCACGAATCGGTATACGTGTGCGACTGTTGCGTCGGCAGATTTCTGTCTCTCAAGCACAAGTGCTAGGAAAATCGAAATTTGGCCGACATTGTTATAGGGTGATTGCGCGGAATTAGAGTGGTTTTAGTCGAATTGAAGCCTCCTCCTTGATGGTGGAACCAAAGAGTATAAATAGTAAAGAGGTAACAAAAGTCTCAGTGCGCTCTTTGAGTGATTTCCAATTTGAAAATCATGCGAGGAGATGGGCTACTAAATAACTGAATGAAAAATTCGCACAGCAGGCCGTATATTTTACATCTCCTTTCCTCCTATAGTACTTTTTCGACGTTTCTTCACTCTCATTTGATATATGTAACTTAAACCGGTTTCTACTTTTTAATTTGCTTTGTCCTTTTCATTTTTGGCTTCTTAGAGCAGTCGAAATTTTTCATCATGTGTGTGAAATTTTGCGTGTGCTTTTTGTGTGTGAGTTTTGATATCGCGTTTTGTGGACTTTTGAAGTCAAAAAGAAATTGAAAGTTCTGAATTCGAAGCGTGCATGTTATTTTCAATTGATGAACTGAGGAAAATTTGTTAAATATTTTTTTAATATTTTAATTTTTTTCTTAATTTTTTTGATTTTGTTTTCGTAAAAGACTTAAAAAAATTTTTTTTTTACTTTTCAGTAGAAAGGTATTTTTATGGGAGAAATCTAATGAGTCCATAGTTCTGCCAACCTTGACATTCAAGGTCCCTAAAAAGATATGATAAAATTTTTAAGTCGATGGGTGTGTGTCTACATATTTTCGTTCGGCATTATTTTTCTGATCGAGCCCCCTCATCACAATACCGTAAAGTATTAAGGCTGTCTCTTATAGACAACTTTTCGCCTGCGGCCAAAGCGATCTTTCCGAAAATTTTGATTGAAGATTTGAGCTCGGGGGCCTCTATTTTAGGAGTATGCAAAAAACAAATAAAATTTCTTATTTATGTTACATTAATAATTTCAACTAATATTTAAAGCAAAAAAATTAATCAATTTGAAATACTTCGATAAATAAATACAAAATTCATTCTGAAATTACTACTTCAAATTTTTTATCCTCTGCTGTATTGCCATAATCGCACATCACTTTTCCCGATATATGCAAAAATTCAAAATCCTAGCCATAGTCAATTGAGGAGAAACGAGAAAGGGAGAAAATCATTTTTTTCTTCGTTTTCAATTCTATTTTTGCTTCGTCACTAAGCATAATTACGCGTGCCTATTTTATGAATGAATTTCGTATCATCTCATATTCTCTAATTCGCCAAGGCAGAATTTTGTCTGGCCTTGAAGTAGCCCATATCCATCGCACGAAATTTTTAAAGCGAATTGAGTGAAAGAGACTTTTGTTACCTCTTTACTATTTATACTCTTTGGTGGAACTTCCAAAACTCGAACAAGAGATTATGAAACGTTCGAATCCGAGCAAATCTTCGTTCGAGTCGAACTACAGAGCTACAAGCCCCTTATATTGAGACAATCAAGGGATATATCCTCTAGGAAAAAAAAAAAAAAAAAAACTAACAACAAAGCTTCCCCTCCATACATACGGGGTCCTAAGTGAATGCTTTTATTGTCCCTCAAATGGATTATCATCATAGTGGAATTCGTTTCCGGTCCGTTGAGATTCCTTTTAGAGAGTTTTCCGTGCACTGAAAATACACGACTGCCATTCGCCTCACCGAACAAACAATGTGGGAAGAATTTCATAAAATTCTACAGAAAGATTTTGTTTTTACTGCAATAATAATATTTCCTCCTCCTTCGAAGAAAAAATTCTCCATCGCATCACAAAAGAAGAGAGAGCACTAGGGGGAATTTATATTTTCACGGAATTGTAACTTTATTTTTTCAGTTGATAAATATTCTCGCTTACGCTCTATACTATACGCTTATTCGTAATGTTCAATTGTAGAAAAATATTTATATTGGTCTTAAATCGTATGTACACTTGTGTACGTGTGTACGTTTCTTTATGTACAAATTTTTTTCTTTTTTTCTTTTCCATTATTCGATTCACTTTACATTGCTCTTTATGGTTTCACATCAGACCTGGGCGAACATTTGAAAATAAATGCGCACATACACTTACACATACGCTACTTAAAAATGTTTAAGACTAATGACTTAAGCGAAAAAAATTATGCAACAAAAACAACTTAAATTTACGAATACATCGAGAGAAAATTTTTGGACAAAATGTCGTACTTTTTTTCTCTGATGAATAAAAAAAAAATATGAATGAATGTTAAGACATTTCTTTAGAAAAAAAATATAAAACAACATTTTCACTTCGAATATTTAAAGTGAAATCAAATGAAAATATTCCATTTTATTATTGTTATTTTTGTATAATTAATATTTAAAGGGTAATAATTATTGTGATAAGTTTGAAGTCTTTTACAAAACCTAATTTAAGGTTATTATTAAATTTTTTTTTTTTTTTTTTTTTTTTTTTTAACTGTACAGCTCGGTTGAGAAATTAATGGAATTAATTCGATTGATTTGATTTTTGATAGTTAATTAAATTATTACTAATTTTATTATAAAAAAAGTTGTGAACATTTTCTTCGATGCTCGAAAAATTATCGAATACTAAATTAAAATCAGTAGGGCGCGAATGAATAAGGCCCCAAAACAATCATTAAACAAGTGGTGGTCTTTTCTTCATGCTTTTCTTTTATTCATCGGACGATTTTCGAAAGCGATTTTGTTTAAAAGTCATTCTTTTAAGCTCATTCCGATATGAACAATCATCATTTGGTGATAAATTTCACTACAATATGCAGTTCGATTACATTTTCAAATTAATTTGATTTCTTTGAGTAGAGATTTTTGATCTCCGAAAACGAAATCATTTAAGCCTTTCGAGATAAAAAAAACATAAATAAAAAAATTAAAAATTAAAAATTATATTTCCCCGCGCTTATATTGTTAGAAAAAATTTTTTTTTACCATGTACTTTGAGCTTAACTCAAAAAGCAATATTTGCTGGCAGTATTGTTAGTTAATTTTCCTATTTTAAGTGGTATGAATGGTGGCAGCAAATAATGACATGACATGATGATATGGTGATGACTACATCACGCGTGACGTCACATTGGCAGTCTTAGTTTATCTCGTTGTGACTGTTGTTCGCTTTTGCTTATGTTTATGCTTATGCTTTTGCTTACGTTTTTGTTGTTGTGGCTGTTGTTGTTTTGATCTCATAGCGATTTTCTGAGTACCCGAACCCCTGGGGGTCTGGTGGCGCTTTCATTTGGCTTTGTTGAGGTGCTGCACTTTCTGGTGTTCCTTGTTGATCTTGGGTGCGGCATTTTGAGTTGTCGCAGCGATGCTGTTGCTCTTTTGAGCGAGAGCAGCTGTCGTGGCAATGCTGCCGCTTTCCGGCATGGGCATGGGCATGGGTATCGGCATCGGCATCGGCATAGACGTCGACGTTGGCGGTGTTGTCGTCGTTGTTGCATTATTTGTCGATACCGTATTGCCGCCATTCTCGATGCCAGCCTTGAGTGTTTTCATATACTCGGATATCGCTTCGTTATTGGCGCGCTGCATGCGCGACAACTGCTCCAGAATGTAGGCCTGCTGGTAGCTGTACATCGGCGATGGATTGTACAGTTGAGCTGCGGCCGCAGCGTTCGCTGCATTCGCGTACGAATAGAACATATTTGCTGCCGGCGCAGCAGCAGCCGCCGCAGCGGCTGCCTGCGCGCGAATCAGATTGTCTTTGAGCAGCTTCGAGAAGACGGGCTGCTGCGTTGCATTCGACGCATTCGAACCATTCGAGCCATTCGACCCATTCGACCCATTCGACCCATTCGAACCATTCGAACCATTCGAACCATTCGAGGTTGTTGCCGCATTCAACATGGCGACCGGCAGTGGAATTGCCGGTTCCTGCGAATTCGAATTCGACGGCGAGTTAATGGGAATTGATGTTGGTGCATTGCTTGGCATTTTCTGTTGAGTTGGCAACGGTGGCGGTGGTGTCGACAGGCATGGTCTTTTTGTTGTTCCTGCTCCTGCTCCTGGCGTTGCATTTGCTGCCGTTGACGGAGCGGACTGCTTTGCGGTTGGCGAATATTTCGATGACGCAATTCCACGTGGAATCCCTGACTTGAGTTGTTGTTGTTGCTGCTGGTGCATATTAAGTGACGTCGTCTTGGTCGATTGTGGCAGCTGTTGGTGATGTTGTTGAATTTTAAGGTGTGTTGTTGTTGTTGTTGTTGTTGCTGCTGCTGCTGCTGCACGCTTGGTGATTTTTTTGCTGGCGGAACCTTCTTGTTGCCATGTACCTTCACCGAAACTCCGCTGGGCGATGAGTACGTGCCGATAACGTTGGCGTTTGTTACCTTTGGTGGCACGACTTCAGGTACTGGTTGCGACTCTTGACGTGGCAGTATGGGTCGGAATTTTTTGGCACCATTGCCCTCAGCAGTACTGGGCGACTTCGGTGATTTCGGTGACTTTGGTGATTTGTTCTCACTCGGCGGAGACAATGAGTTTGTCGAAGCAGTACGCTTTTCGGGACTGGGCGTCTTCTTTGTATCCGATTGCATTGCTTTCGGATTCATGCCAGCTTTAGAGTTGCCACCATCTGGCTGGGTTGGTGGTGGTGTTGTTGTTGTCATATTTTTCTGTGGTGACTTTGGTGTGCTTTTGGTATTGTTACCAGCATTATTTGTTGTTGATACATTGTTGACATTTTGCGTAGTCGTTGGAATGTTTGTTGATGACACTTTGCCGTTACTATTTGATGTGTTCGGAATGTTGCGTGCTGCTGGCAGGGGATTTGACCTGTTGGTAACATTTATCGGTGATGGTTTCGTATTGAAATTTGACATCGTTGTTGACATCGTTGTTGACATCGTCGATAGTGCTGTGCTGAGTGCTGCCTTTGGTGGTGGCATCAATAGTTGCGTTGATGTTATGGGATTACCAGCATTGACTTTTATTGGACCCTTTACTGTGGTGTTGGTGGTGACAAATGTTGGTGCCGTTGTTGCCGATGGCGTTACTTTATAGGCGGTTGTAGATACCGGCGGTGATTGTCTCTTGGTGTTCGATTCACCAGAATTCGATGATGACTGATCTGGTAGTTTAAGTATTTCGATGTAATTGTTGACTGGGCTTTTATGCTTGGGATACGAGACGTTGTTGGACTGCGATTCACCATCCTCTCGTGTTATTGTGATCGATAGTGAAGATGGAATATTGATGTTGCATGAATTCAACAACGATTTGACCTTTAATTGCTTTTCTGGTGGATCCTCACCAGGACTGGGACTGCGTGCGAACGGATAAACACGCTTCGGTGCATGCGAATGTGTTTCATTCCTTTTGCTGTTGTTGTTGGTGTTGTCGCTATTATTATTAAAGTTATGGTTGTTGTTGTTGTTGTTATTATTATTATTATTATTATTATTATTGTTGCTGTTGCTCTTGCTGTTGGTGAGACTCTTCGACACCGAAGGAGCGTTATTATCAACATTTTTCTTTGTCGGTGGCACCGGAAACAATTCTGATGACAATGGATTGCTGCTGTTGCTCAGTATATTATGCAATAAGCTATCACCGTTGATTGAACTGGTCGGTTTTGGTGTATATTTGTACTGCGGTACGGTGGGTATAGTATAATTGGGCACGTACTGTGGTGAGCTTGGGGAATAAATTGGAGAGCTTGGTGCATAGATGGGCGTGCGACATCCGGGTGGTACTTCATTGCCTTTCGATTTGGTGGCATTGAAGAGCGCAAAATTGAGGTAGGACGAGGATGAAGAAGAGGACGACGACGACGACGACGGTGATGATGTGGATGGGGATGACGATGGTGTATTGTTGAACTTACTATTGGCAGCAATGGATGCAATGCTAGTTGGAATTTTTGTGCTTGTTGTTGTAATGGATGTCGGGTTTTGCTGCTTGTGATGTTGATTCATTATTGCTGCTGTTGTTGTTGCTGTTGCAGCATTGTTGATCTTCGGTTTTGGCCTTGGCAAAGGCGGTGGACCCATAACTGTGCCTGTGCCTGTGCCTGTTCCTGTCCCTTGGCTGTAGTTAGAAGTCGTTGCTGTCACCGATGTCGAAGTTGACGGTCCGTAAACTTTCATCGACTTGTTGGCGGCATCGTTGATCATCGATTTAATCTGCAGCATATGTTTTTTATTGCATCCCAAAGCGGCGAAGGGATTGACGCGTTCAGACTTGGGCAATATCGGCTGGTAACGCTTTGCAATGGGTGTACGGTTTCCAGGTGGAGCTATCTGAACGCCAGGAATTGTTGGATGCGGTGTTACGATGTTGTTTGAAGTGCCAACCGGCATCGGCATCGGCATCGTTGGTTTGTTTGTATTCAATGTTGGCGGGACGAATGGCGCTTTCATTGTCTTCTTGCCAGATGCACTCCCTGCGAGGCGCATCAAGGGCGGCAATCCTGTTGGTGGTGGCATCAGCTTAGCCGCTGCTGATGTTGTGGTAAGATTTGTTTTCTCACTGCCCACACTGCAGTGCGACACGTTTTGCTGTTGCTTCTGTTGTTGCTGTTGTTGCTGCTGTTGCTGCTGTTGCTGTGCTGATGTTGCTGGACTTTGGTTCGCCGTGGTAGTGGTAGTGGTTTTCATTGTTATCGATGCAACGCTTGACGGCGAAGAGTGTGTTGTACTTGCACTGTTCGCCGCTGTCGCTGTCGCTTTCGCCGCCGCCGTTGTTGTGATCGGCGGTGATGATGGTTTTGGTGGCAATCTTATCTTAAAGTCGTCATTGGGATTAAAGAATGGCATTTGAACTGGTGATAAGATTTTTGGTTTCTTTGCAGCAACGGTCTTGATCGGTTCCTTATGTTTACGCTTCGACGCCTGCGCTGCAGCATGGGCCAACTGTTTCGAGAGCGCAAAAGATTGTGGCATTGTCGGCTTGAGTGGTTCTTTAAACGTATATACATCGCATTGTTTCTCTTTCGATTTGGTCGGGCTCTTCTGTATTATGACTGGTGGCGAAATTATTGGCTTTGGTGGCAGCGCTGAGGGCCTGACGCTATCGGTGGTCTTGAGTGCTCCAATGGGTGCCAGAGCGAAAGATTTGAGGAATTGTGATTTACGCTCCTCTTCGGGATTCGGAGGAGAAGAAGATTGTCTCTTCGAAACGTTGGTGTTTTGTGACATTTATTCGGTCAGCCTTAAGTGTTAAGGGCGGCACGGTGAGCGGCGATTTACTTCCACTGTTCGGTGATTTCAATCCGTTGTTAAATTCTTTTTCCTTTTTCGGTTTTACTTTCCACTCCTTTTCGGTTGCACGCATTGATTTTGCGATCTCCTTGCGCGTTTGATCGGACATGTTGATTATGGTTACGCTATTGTGTTTGGAGAGATCGATCTTTAGTTTAATATTCTCCACTTTGCGCTCATCTTTTGGTGAATGCTCGACGATGGTATTGGAAAAGCTTACACGTTTCTCTTTTGACGCTGTCGCTGATGATGAGGAGCAGGACAAGGACGACGATGACGACGACGATGAGGAGGACGTACTTTGCTTTGACGGCTTTGCTTGCTCGATTTCTGTTGACGTGTTCGTTTTGTTCTCCTTTACTGGTTTGCTAACGATTGTAATTTTCAACTGATCTGTTGGCGACTTTTCCGCACCATTTGATGAATTACGTTCGGTTCCACTACGCGGTGAGACGATCTCGAAGCGTTTGGCGACTTCTTGTGTTGGCGATGCCTTCGTCGCCATTGCCGTTGCCGGTGGCGCTGATGTTGCCGCTGTCGTTTCAGTTTTTCCTGTGCCGGTCGTCTCTGTCTCTTTCCCTGTTTGAGTCTCATTCTCATCCTCCGTTTTGATTTCTTCCAATGGCATTGGGAATTTATTTGGTCCCGGTCGCGGCGTTACGGGTGGCACGGACGTATGAATTACTGTCATTAGTCTGTTGTCATAATTCTGAGTAGCATTACTAGCATTGCTAGTAGTCGCCTTTTCATCTTCTTGTTTCGTTATTGGCTTCGGTACCATAGGCGTTGGCAACGCGCGTAGGCATTCCTTGACGCGGAAAAAGAAACGCATCGGTGCATCGCGCTTCCATGTGTAGATATAGGCCACGTCCATCAGCGTATAATGATCGAGCAGGACGATCGTCTTCACTTTGTACATAATATCGATGCTGAATCTATGCGAATCGATTGCGAATTTCGAATGAACGAATTTTTTCATATGTGCTACGGTAAATTTCGCCGGGCACTGTATGTAGCGGGGCCGAAATAGTTCGGTATAGTCAGCATTCGACTTTGAGTGCTCACTGCAAAAGAGAGAACGCAAGAGAAATCGAGGTTTTATGAAGTGTTTCAGTTAAAATCAAAAACAAAAAACAAAAAATCAATTACGGAATGTGTTTATGAAATGATGAAAGATCTTCTGACGATTATTTTCTCTCGTTCTGATGGGGCAGACGCTTTCATACACACCAATGTGTTTTTTTTTTTTTTTTATCTCGAATGCGGTATGAGATGTACCCACTGAGAAACCCACAAAGTTCTAGGCTAGGTTAGGTGGGCCGCCCCTAGGGCGCACTTAGACCAGGTAGGTGAGGTGCATTGTGATACCCGATGATGGGTATTAAAATCACTATAATCGGATTCCAGCTGCACGGGATGTGACCCATTTGAATGCAGGCCCGGAAAATCGCAATAAGCCAACTACTAGCTGAGTCAAGAGTTCTCTGTAACTGTGCAGGGATAATGCCATCTAACCCGGGGGATTTCTAGGGCTCCAAAATTGTTTACAGCCCATACAAGATTCTCCTGATTAACACAATATCCATAGATAGAAGTTTACTTTCTGTCAGATGGAAGATTGAACTGAAGAGTTTCCGTCACTTCCTCTCTTCGCCCGGAGGAAAATGACTTTCCAATAATGCGTCTAGCGAGTCTTCGCTGCTGAGGGCCCAACTTTCGTTGGTGAACTTGATGTAACCAATTGGAGAAGAGGATTTTGCTAGGATTTTCCGGCATCTGGCTGTTTCTGAGCAGCCCTCCACGCTTTCGCAGAAGGTACGCCAGGAAGCTCTTTTGGACTTTTTAATTTCCGCTTTTTTAGATACTGAGACCAGTTTTGTAAACATACCAGCCTTCGTCTAAATTAGTGCATTTGGCTTTGTTGAAGAGCCGATCCGAGCCGAGCCGAGCCGTCTACAGGAGGTCCTCAGACAATGAATGTCGTCAGACCACCAGAAAGACCTGGACTTGGCACATCCTTTTTTCAAGGGACAAGCACCTTCAGTCGCTGGGCTATACGCCTTGGTAAGTTTGCCCACCGCCGACTCTACACCCGCAGATTCCTCTATAGTTGGCGGAGGTGAATTCAAAAGACTACCAAGTTTTTTCTTAAAGAGCGTCCAGTCGGTTGTACGGTAATTCCTGTAAACCGGCTCTGGCTTATGTCCTAAGTTATAAATGAGTCTTTTTTTTTTCTTCCTTTGTAGTATTAGCTCTCATAATGACGAGATGAATATATTTTCCCCTCTTGCGGAAGCACGACTTAGTTATATGCATGAATCGGGAATTTCGTATACCGAACGAGTCTGTATACATGTCATATATGGTATGTATATGTATGTCTATCTGTTCTCATATCCTATTTCCCCTACTCATACTTATGAGCCTAGGCTATTTGCATATACATACATATGAATCATAGTTGTGGATGCACATTAAGAACATGAGAAATACAATGCTAAAGGGTAGAGGAAAATTTGACGAAATTTTCCGAAAACTATCATTCTTGCTTCGGAGTCATTTCGCACTTATCTTTTTGAGTTTCATATAGGCGGGGAGCTGACAATACTAAATGCTCCGTTGTAAAGCATTCTAAAAATTTGTAAAAACACTCAGACGAATAAAATTGGCATGGTCGGTGTGAATTTAATTGGCCGGAAATATTTTAAATAAATTAAATATTACATATTTAATCCATTCCAAAAAATTGTTTCCCTCATCTCGGATTTTGATCAATCAAAAAAAAAAAAAAAAAGAAGCTTTTTACAATGATTAAACACCACCGCTTGCTTCTTCTCCATCGAATAATAAGAACCACTGCTGGCAATTGGTAAATGGATCAAATACAGCATAAATTACAAAAATTACTCACTCAATATCAGCGTACTCCAATGACAAGGACATGTATTCAGAAGGACTAAAGATCAAATGTTCAGTATCGTCTCCACGTTGTTCAGGCGTAGCTAAGGCTGCCGCTTCGGGATGATCCTTGTAGAAGGCGCGTTTACGCATCAGTTCCTTCTCATAGAGTCCCGGCACGAGTTTGTAGACGATTGCTTGCAACGTCGTATCCGATCTGAAAGAAACAACAAAATCCACAATAAATAAGAACGTTCCATAATAGAAGAGCAAGAAATTTATTAGATGCGAAAGAGAATCGCTGTCAAAAATAAATGAATTTAGAACGCAATTTCCCTACCTAACGGCTTAAAACAACTTAAGAATCATTCCGCCTGATGGCAGTAAACACATCTAAGGACCATGAAATCCTGCCGGGGAGGCGCACATAGCGAAAAGCAAAAAAAAAAAAAAAAAAAAAAAAAAAACAGAAAAATAGTAGAAGAGGAAAAAAACACAAGGCGACATACAGCTCAATTCACTCAGTTTCAGATTTTTGTTTTTTTTTTTTCTTTTTTGTTTATCGAAGGCGAATGAGTCGAGCTCAAACGAAGGAACGAACGAGCCAACGCAAGTAGGAAGTAATCCGCAGATGGAAGCAAAAGCAAGCAACGAGAAGAAGTTTCTCAAACATAAGAGCTGTAGACAAAAACGCACGGGGCAAAAGAAATGAAAGAAAGAATGAAAAACTAAATGAAAAAGGTGCCATAAGTGCCTCGAATAAACGTGAGAGAAGGTACAAAAATGAGTCAGGCAGTCAGGCGACCTGGCTTGACTTGCTTTATCTTTGCGGATCAACATAATTACACACAGGCATATAGATCACAGACCCATCTACTATGTCCACGAAAAGGAGAACAAGGGAAGAAAAAATAAATAAAACTTGTGAACAGAAATAAAAGAAAGAAGAAAAATGGAAAAAAAATGGAAAAAACATTCAACAAACCACATTAAAAATTCTTGGCACATTCTCAATGAGAAACACTTTTATAGGAACAACAATAACAATAATAACAACAACAACAACAGCAACAACAACAAGGAGAAGAAGCCAAGCAGCTATGGCTACAGAATGAATATCAGTCACAAAGCAATATATACATATGTGCATGAGAAAGAGACTCCCATACCGTTCGTGCCATAATGTGGCCACGTTGAGCATTTGAGCGCGCACACACACACCCGTGCACGCGCTCACTCGCTCACTCGCTCACTCACTTAATGTATGGGAGCGACTCTACTCATTTTGGCCTCGTTGCACATTATTGCTTCTGTCTCTTTGCCGCGCTTTGCTTTGCTTATGAAGCTTTCGAACGTTTTGTTAGTGCTTTCCAGTTAAATTGCAATAGGGCATTGCGTTGTACGTTTTATTCCCCCTTTGTGGAACATTTTTCTCCTTCTCCTTTCCGTTTTTTTTTTTTTTTTTTTTTTTTTGTTGATTTTTCTTTCGTTCATTTATTTATTTAAAAAAATTTTTTTTTTCTTTATTTATTGTTGGTTGTTGGAACTGATAAGGCCGAAATCGTTTCCCTATACGTTCTATTAATTCAGCTCACACAATTCGACTTGGCTCGGTTGCGCACTGCACTCTGGGAGCTGCAACATGTTGCTGGGGCTGCTTTTGCTGTTATTGTTGGACATGCTGCTGCTGCTGCTGTTGTTGTTGTTGTTGTTTTGTGTTGTTGCTTGAGATGTTTGCCGTCGATGTGTGCTCCCAAGTGGGTTTCATTCGTTTTTCCGTTCACTCTATTCGGCTTGTTTAACGAATGCCGTCGGCAAAATCCAGACTCCGCCTGTCAATTAATTGGCTATCAAAAAGTGTATATTTGATTTGATTTTCAGAGACTTCGGGTGGACCAAGTGCAGGGCAATATATGTATATAATAAACAACGACAGCAACATGTATGATTTCACGGTACTAAAAACAGTGATGCCAGATTGTGGGATTTTTTCCATTTTTATGGATTTATTTTTTTTTTCAATACCTACATTTTTTTACGATCAGTTTTCAATAGAAAACAGAAAAAAAGGAACCAAAATAGTGGCAACATTGACAAAAAATCAAGAGAAAAAAAAAATAAACTAGAAAAGCAAAAAAATTAAAAACAAGAACAAGACCAGAATAGGGAAACTACAAATGACGACCAGACGACCATCTCAGCAACTGGTCGGTGGTCGGCCAGTAAATCGGCCGGCATGCCTGGAATCATTCCAGTGGAATGTGCGTGCGCCCAACTTTTGATTTCGCTCTTTGATAAATACATACATATACATATCTCTTGGGATCTTAACGAAGAGGCTGACCTTACTTGCCTATTACGCTCGCTCAATGAGGGTAATAAAGCAATCAAGGAACACAGCGGGGTAGATAACAAAATATCCAAAAACAGGGAAATGCTCTTTTATAATAAAACTAGCCGACAAGCAGGCAGCAGCTCGACCGAAAACAACTTAAGAGACATGCGCATGCGTAGTACAAATGAGCTGTGATTTAAAAGGTAACGGACTTGTCAGTTACTCAATCTACTATGTAGTAGTTAGAAATTGAGATTACAAATGATGTAGTAAAATTATAAGTTTTTACCAAGGATATGTACATATGTATGTATGTAGTGTTGATTTTCTAGGTGCAAGAAATGAATTTTTTCAAGCATATGTAGCAGCAATATTAAACAGATTAAAGGTCAAAATTGAAAATAAAACTCACTCTTTATCTTAAGAACCAAATTTGTATTCTCGCTTAAAAAATGTTTCATAACCGGGGCGCTGTTTTGGAAACCGGCACAGAATTTTGTATAAGTATCAGAATCAAAATTGAAATCGATATCGGCTTTAAAAGGTGTTATGTAATGGTGTTTGTGAACCCCTTGGCCATGCCCGGGTGGTTTTCCATGAACTCAATTTGTAGGCAAAGAAGCGCCTGATTCGCATTTTTATGCTTTTTTCCTGGTCAAAAACATAAAATACCAAAACTAAAACTTAGCTAAAATCAGTGCCGTAGCAACCATAGGGGCAAGAGGGGGATTTCCCCCCCCCACGCATTTTTGTTTTTGCCCATGAATAAAATTGAAAAAATAATTTTGCCCTCCCACGCAAATTGGAAAAATAATTTTTTTTTCCCCTCACGCAAAACAGAATTGCTACGGCACTGGCTAAAATATAATGAAATAAAATTTTTACTTATCATTCTACTAAAAAAAAAAAAAAAAAAAAACCCCAGCCGTGAAAAAGTGAGCACACAAACTGTCGACCAATTCTTACAACTATAAACTGCTTATTTTAAATCACACACTCAAAACGATGAATCTGTTTATGTAAAACCTAAAATCGATACAAAATCGACTTCGCAAATGAAAACAGTTTCAAAACTGATTGTCGTCTGTCGCTATAACACCAAAATGTAAACTGTATTGATTTCAAATCTAATTCTGGCAATTTTCGGTTTCCATAACACCAAAATACCGTCAGTTTTGCAGCATATTTTCAGTTAGTTACAGCGCTGCAAGGTCTCAAATTATAATACAGTCGACACCCTCTATAACGCAACTCCTATATAATGAATTTCTCTCTATTGCGAAATTCTCTCAAGGCTTTTTGGTCACATTTTTAATGCCTTTTTTTTTCTCTCCCTAAAACGAATTCTCTCTGTAACGAATTTTTTTCCGGTCCCTTGGAATTCGTTATAGAAAGTTTCGACAGTGTTATCCCCATTTTTGTACAAATACAGTCAAACTTCCATAACTCGAAGCACTATTATCCAAAGAAATAGTTCAAGTTATAGAGACTTCGAGTTAGGGAAACGAAATTGTATATAAAATATTCGCTATCGGCACCCGATTCAGTTCGAGTTGTAGAGGTTCGAGTTATGGAAGCTTACTTGTATTTCGAAAAAGCTTCGTTTTGTTCATCGATATTGCAAACTAAAAAAATATTACAAATTTTGAATATCAAAGAGTTATTGTGATAAAAAAAAAAAAAAAAAACACACGGGAATTGAATAATTATTTGGTAAGGAGAAAGTCCTCGCGAAGAATTTTTTTTTTGTAGCGTGTGTTTATCAATACATCTTCAATGTTTAAACTAACAATAAGTTAAAAATCTTAAGACTAAAAAATAAAATAATTATAACTAAAAAAAAAAGAAGAAAAAAACTTTTCAAATTTGTTCCGCATCATTTGGGAAAATTTTGAAAAAATCCCACTTTGTAAGAAATGTCATCTGGCAACGCTTATATATATTTATACAGTGTACTCTCTCCTTGCGGATACTCCTCTAAAGCGGATACCCCTTTTAAGCGGACGCTTTTTGGGAATTCTCTAGTGTTCCTGCTTCTCAAATAGTTTCCTCTTAAGTGGACATATTTTTCGGTCTCGTAGGTGTCCGCTTAAGAGAGAGTCCTCTGTATATACAGTCATGTGAAAAAAAATTAGGGACAGTATTATAACTTTTTTTCAATGTTGATTTCACAGTTAGAAATCAAGGTTGTTTACTATTTTCTCGACTGTTGCCCTCATACATACACAATGTTGTACTGGAACGGGACTTTGGATAAACTTGAGTTTTTCTTTGCCATTTACTAGCTTGTTTTGCTAGGCCACACACGTTTAAAGTTGTGCGAAATAATAGGGACACAATTAATTTATTGTGATAAAAAGATGTTTCGCCGTGTTAAGCAGTTAAATAAGCAATTATCGGTGGATTAATAAAAGCCGTATTTTAAAACAAATCAATTTCCGATGATACTCTAGAAGGGATAGCTGTCGAGAAGCAATATTAGCCGCGGAAGTTACTTTGCCATATGTATGTAGTTAAGGCATCCAGTTCAAATTGCAGTCCATTTGAACTTTCAAAAGGGTTTTGCTCGGAATATTAGTCAAGACCCTTATCGGAAAGTTTTAAGGACTTTCGCTTTCCGTCTATTGTGTCTAGTTTTTGCACATGACGGAATGCATTGAAGACCTTATTTTAAGAGCACTATATGATATTTGATATCACTAGTTTACAGAATTTAAAACTTTCGCGAGAGCAGAGACGAAATGATGGTTTTAAGACTAAATTGGGGTCGCTGGTCACGAAAATGGCATCCGTTTTTTCCCCCAAAGAATAGTTTTTGAGATATGGGCAAAAAACGTGTTTTTTTTTTATATTTTACGAGATTTTGCCAAATAACTCCAAAACGGCTCGTCTAAATAAAATAAAATTTTATCAGCATGAAGCAGAAAACTTTCCCCTTTGCAACGATATATCATTTGTTACAATCGGTGTCTTAGTTTTTGAGCTAAAGGCATTTGAACTTGAAAAAAGTTGACTTTTTGGGTTTTTTTGAATTTTCAAAAATTCATTTTAACTTTTAAGTACCAAAAAAATTTTTTTAATTTTTTTCGGTAACTAAAAATGATAAACTTATATTTAACGTATTTCTTCCAAATCGGTTGGAAAATAAAGAAGTTATAAGGGATTTTCCAAATTTACTCATAGACGTCGCAGTACTAAAATCAACCGGTCTACTTCAACGTCACTGAAAGCAATAATCCAATTTGTACATAACATAAGGGCACTAAAATTTGAGTAAGAAATGAAATTTTATTTTATTTAGACGAGCCGTTTTGGATTTATTTGGCAAAATCTCGTAAAGTATCCAAAAAAAACACGTTTTTTGCCCATATCTCAAAAACTATTCTTTGGGAAAAAAAACGGATGCCATTTTCGTGATCAGCGACCCCAATTTAGTCTAAAAACCATCATTTCGTCTCTGCTATTTTTTTTTTTTTTTTTTTTTTTTTGTAAACTAGTGTATTAGGTACTCTTATCGAATTTCCTCGATTCTTCATTTTCTGCACTATTTTTCTTTCGGCTGAGGCAAAGTACCTTCCGCGACCAGTTTTTTTTTTCCTTCGTTCACGACCACAATCGATTTCCAACATTTCCTTGTAATTTGATGTCCTTTTAATTTGATGTCCTTGTAATAGTGATAGTTTTACATGTCGTGCAGCAGGCAGGAAGGATATAAATGAAAATGCGGTCGCGAACGTACGGCAGAAATGCCCCTATAAAATGTCACGCTCTTCACCATACCAATGAAAGTGATTGACCTTATAGCCGAGAATAAAAATTTTTCAAAAATGAAATGTCGTTTTAATTTTTATTTTTAACCCTTTAATAATTTCTTTAAAAAAAAAAAATTTCCAATCAAAGGTTTTCATTGAAAAGTTTCTTCATTTGAATGACCTCTTTCCCCTCAAATCTTTCCAAATTAAAGTGACATTTTAAGGGAGAGAAATAGCAACGGCGAGATGAGAAGTACTAAATCGCTGAGCGAATCAATCTCCTCGAACACTTGATATTTAATCCCTTCCCAACTGACTGTCATGACTGTTGTTGTACTGGCATACTCACTTAATGTTCGGCTTGACTGTGTTGATCACCATCTCGCAGCGTGGACAATATTTTTCCGTCCGTAAATGTTTGATTAGGCAACTGTGGCAAACTGCAAAAGGAAAAAAAACACACAAAAAGTGGAAAGAAAGAGCATGAGTAAAGTATATATATATATATATAATATAAGTATAGATGGATACACATCCACATGTGTACAGATATATTTTTCAAGTATTTAAGGAGTTTATAGCGACAATATGATGAAGACAAATCTCAAAAGGCTTGATGGGACGTGAGACGGTAGCATCGAACAGTTGGGGGACAAAAATAATAAGAACCAGACAGATTGCTGCCAGCAACATTCTATAATTACGCTTTAAGTTACAGCGGCGGCACTCTTAAGAATGGGGAACATGAAATTTTGCTGCGCTCATAGGGCCCAATGATTGCTTGCCTCGGCTCCAAGCGATTCTCTCGACGCAGCGCGAGTGCTCACGGCGAGCACAGACATACAAACAAAATGCAGGATTATCTTCTATCTGTATGTAAACAAACACATGTTTACAAGGCGTTATATTTCTGAGACC
>CM035806.1:45083371-45253371 GCA_020466095.1 Chlorops oryzae
ACAATGACAATGCGAAACAAAATTTATGTGGCAATTTTACCCGCTTGAAAAGAAAAAAAAAAAAAACTATTTGAAAAGTATTAGAAAAAAAAAGCTACATGCAAAATTAAGAGAAATAAAATATAAGAAAAAAAAACATTTTTTTTTACCTTTCGAACTGGAAAGTATTCCAAAAAATATTTTTAGTAATCCAAATTCTGTTCCATGTAATCCATTTTTTTTAATACGTTTCTTGCCGAATGAAAATTTTCACAAAAAATAAAAAAGAAAACTTTCACAAAATTTTAATATTCTTCAACTTCTTTTTTGCGTTTCCGCTTTTTAATGCACTTTCTGTTGTTGTTGCTTTGGTTACTTCAAAGATAATTTGAGCCGTCGCAGATACACACATTTATCCGGTATTACGCTTTGTGCACTGTTTCGCTATTTGCCCCATGGGCATTATTTCTTTTCGTTTCGTATACTTGCTCACGAATACATATGTATTACGGTATCATTCGGCTAGACTTATGTACCGACGAATAAAGAAAAAACACTCGACGCTCTTTGTAGTTTCGTTTGTCAAATGCGACGGCGCATCAAGCGGGAAATACACTCTAAACATGCACTAGTATTGGTAAGTATGTAGGTAGTTAGGTAGCTATAGCTGCTAGCTAGGTAGGCATATATGTAAGTGGGTAGGTAGGGAATATATTCATCGAGTGCTTTTATATTTATATTTTAAAAGTTAGTTTTCTTTTATTTTACACAAAGGTTTTATTTTATATTATAATGAATACGTACAAACATAGATATTTGTTTTTTAGAAATCACTTTTTCCACACACTTTTCAATTCAATAATAAAATTTATGTTTCACTCATACACATTTAATTCTGTATTAAATTTTTATTTAGAAAAAATCCTGTTTTCAAAATAACAAGCGCCGAAAACTCCGACGACACGTCCTTCGACTTCAAAGTTCCGCACTAAACTGACTCAACCGAACCGAATGAGTCGAACGAGCCGAACGATTCGAGTGAATCGCATTCGATATTATATTTCCATCTCGCTTTTATATACAGCAATTCTATAAGCATAGGCACGATTATGTTTGCCTACTCGCTTTATCGTTCAGTTCAAATATGGGCGATTACGCTCAAAGATATATTACAATCCTGGAATTTCACTCGTTCTTGCATTTCCCCTTTTGTAAAACGCAAACGTTTCTCCACTCACTCATTTAATAGATATCTTTTCGGTTTTTTCGTTTCACACCGTTATATTTGTGTTTGCATATAACCCCTGCAAGGCAGCAAAAAGAAGAGCGAGAGCGAAAGGAACGGAACGTTCAATGCTGCTGCGAGAAATTTACGCCGTACGCGTCACAGAGTTGTGTTCGTCGAGACGAAGATTTGTTTTTTTTTTTTTTTTTTTTTTTTTGTAAAGTTCATGTATGTAGTTTTGATTGTGCTTACAGCGGAGTGTTCTTTACTTCGTCTGATATATGTGAGTTAATGTTTGATGATGAAAAAAAAACATATGAATAAAACCAACGAAGGAAGTAAAACAGAAACTCATCAACCGAACGAATGACCGACCTTATCCGTAAACGACCACTTGGTTGTGATGCTGAAATTGTACTGACGCGGCGAAGTTTGCCGTTTGGCGTTTGCCGTTTGCCGTTTGCCGTTCGCCGTTCGCCTTTGCTTTTGCCTTTTCTGGTTTTTCGGATTCAATATACGATTTTACATAAGCTCTATGTAGTTTGCTGCATTTTATTTAATGCTTTTTATATAGCCCTAATTTTATGTAGACCGATATGTAGGTGTATTGTGTTCGTCGGTTCATATCAAGCGAAAGGAAATTATTTTTGTTCGTTCGGCTGCGGCATTGCGGTGTTGTGAAAAAGGGTAAGCAGCTCCTGCTGGATGTATCTGGGAAACATGTTTATGTACGTAGAACTGATATTGCCTGCATACTTACGGCTTCATCTGTACTGTAATTATATGTGCATGTTTTATTTATGTGGCTGTAGCGACTGAACCAGCAGTGGCATGAGTACAAGATTTTTGTTTTTTCTTTTTATTGAATTTTTTTTGCTGATTTAATTTCTTTCTGCCGAACATGTAATTTGAGATAAAAGTACAATTTTAATGGGCAATGAGCACTCTAAGTGGGTAAAACCTACATATGTAAACTATGCAAAGCCAAGGTAAATAGATGTGAGTCTAGTAATGCATGCACACATACCTACATAAGTATATTTAAAGTAATTAACATTAGAGTAGCTCAGGATGTACAGATCTGTCTCCTTCATTTTTTTTTTAATTTTATGTTTATTTTTTTTTTCTATTTTTGGATTACTTATTTATTTCCTTTCAATTTCGAATTGAGGAATGTGGCCATGTGCCTGCTGCCGGTCATGGCTTGCTTTGAGTGGCAATTTATATACAAACGAGTGAGAACACAGAAGTCCATACATACATACATACATACATATATAGAGTCGAATGCATAGAATAGAGTCAAAAGATAAGAGAAACAGAATTCGAAATTCCGATTCGGTTTGACTGTTTGTTGGCTTCCACGGAACCGAGGAAATGGAAAAGTTATAGAGTATGAGTTTCACAGCACATGGAGTCGAAATACATATGTGTTCATGCAAACATATACTATACGTACATATGTATGTTTATTTGTATTTATATGGAAATGACAAAAAAAATTCCTTGACCAAAGTAAATAAAGATTGTCTAGAAGGAAGAACATTACACGAAGATAGATACAAAAGGCAAAGAAAAATGCAAAACAATAGGTGGGAAAAGGAGAGAATAAAGAATGCCAACTTAGCAATGCCTAATGATGAGAACGCCTATGTTTCAGAGTACCGTCTCTTGATCATAGGAACACACAGATCCGTGATGAAAAAGGCCCAATAATCACAGGCAATAGGTAATACAAAGATAACGCATCTCCGCAACAAAGGAGTCACAACTCAAAATTTGCCCTTTTGTTCAGAAAACACGAAAAACAAAATTCGCAAAAGTCGCAGTGCCAATCAAAGCAAGAAGAAAGGCATGACGGCTTTTATTTTTGGCTTCTTATAAGTACCTAATAACAAAAACGGAATAGAAATTTTCGTGTAGGTGGACAGGTGACTTATGAACTAGATCGACAGCATAACAGTTGTGACTACTTTGTTTCGATGGTGCGATATGTACAAGGTACCCCCAAAATTCATAAATCCATATCAAGCTCCATCAATCGAGCGGTTTCGGAACTAAAAATAACAATAGAGAAAATTCACACACATAGACGTACATAACTCTGATAGCCGTTAGCTGTCCCCATTACCTTACGCTCGTAAGAGAAGACTTTGATATGTACCTACCGTGTACTCTCTACTTACGGACACCCCCAGTGGCGGATTAAGAAATTTGTCGGCCCTAGGCAGTTGCGATTTTGACGCCTCAGATAGCAGCCTTATTTTCGCATTTGTATTTTATCTAGTGTAAGCGGTCTTTTTCAGAAGATTTGACGCCCTAGGCAGCTGCCTATGTTGCCTATATGGTTAATCCGCCACTGGACACGCCCACCTCTTAAACGTTGTTGGGAATGCTCTACTTTTCCTGCTTCTAAAATAGTTTGCTCTTAAGCGGACAAACTTTTTGGTCCCGTAGGTGTCCGCTGAAGAGAAAGTACATGCACCGTATTTAATCACAAGGCTCATGACTTTCTCATGACATGCTTTTAAGTGACATTGTACATATCGCTCATTTACTTCAAGAATGTCATACAGTAGAATATGGAAAAAATGAATTAATTTTTGCAGGAAGTGTTCACATTACCGAGGATGTTCACACTATCGAAGCTTAGTTGTTTGTGTGTTTAATTTGATTTATCAGTTGAAATAAAAACACAAAAGGTACATGTTCACACTACCGAAGCTGTTCTAACTATGCTTTTAGGCTTAATTTGCTTTATATGATAAATATACTTATGTAAAAAAAAAAAAAAAACTTATAAGGGTCATACAAAATTATCTTTCTTAAAAAGCTCAGGAAAGGGAAAACGCGGAAGGGATGTTTGTTTTTTAAGTTCCCCTAATCATTTTGGAACGGCCTTAGTACAAAAAGTTGTATTATCAGCGTGATCTGTCTTAAAATCTTCAGTCTTTGTGTTCACACCACGAAGGTGTTCACCCTATCCGGGATTCGCTCTATACAGACTCCACTGTATCTCAAAAAATACGATCTTTGAGTTAATGATGAGGAAATATTCGGCGTATCATGTTTCAGATTGTGTACAAATTTCGTATCAATACTTGGTATACGCTCTTAATGGGAAGAGAATAATCTCTTGTTTTTTTTTTTTCTTTCCATCAAAATGCAAGGGAATTGTAAACTTTAAACGGGGTTTTCTCAAAATCCATTTTTTTGAGATACGACATTCTTGAAGTAAATGAGCGATATTGTATGTATGTATTTGGAGTCCTTTTCAGTTGCATACCCGCATTTAAAAAACTGTGGTCCAGCAATATTAACCGACGTCCAAAAGAGATAACTGTTATCTAGGATGGAAAATTCAGGAAATTCAGGAAACTATCCGAAAAATTCGGCAAACCTTAAAAGATTTCAAAATGAATGGATATAATCAGCCATTAAAATCCGGGGTGTACGCAGGGATGTTTTTCAGGGTTTAAACTCCTTCCTAAATGGGCGAAATCACAACGAAGCACGCGAGAATTAAGAAACTGCAAACAGACCGAATATGTTAAAAAAGAGAACGGAAAAGGCGGACACTTTGGGTTAGTCTTTATAGAATAATTTTCCGTCCTTGCTACAATAATTTTGGCAAATCAACCGGGGACCTCTTCTTATAACAAGTTATTGGTCCGTTCAAGTCGATTAAACGAATGGAAAACGAAACTTTAATTAGGTACACTATTCTCCGGACATATGCCCATCGGGTATACATACATACATATGAATATAAGCGTTCCAGAACAAAAAGCAATGCAAGTTTTGCCATTGAAATCCTTTAAGGTATAAATAATTTCATGCTAATTCTTCTTTTGAATATAGCGACATCGGCTCCAGATTTAGCCATTATCTCAAAAAAGAATCTTCGAATGAAGTTTTTGGGCTGCTTTGTTTTTAGGTTATGGTGAAACCTAGACCCGATGGAGCTCTATAGACCTCAAAATTGGTTTCAGTGACACGAATATCATATGGTAGGTAGTACCTACTAGGTACGGTGAAAACTCTGGGTCTGACTTTTTTTTGTGTTTTAGGGTTGTGTTATTGCCAAGAGGCTCGGAATTTCTACACAAAGCCCAATCTCTTAGGCATCTCGGCAGCTGTGGCTTAAGGAATTCTTTTTAGTTTGAAATTTTAACTAAAAGTATTTAAAGGAACCCTCGACCATGACTGTAACTACCTCCTACTACCCGCTCTAAAATGAACTAGACAGCCCGAACTGGATTAGCCTTCCGGTTTATGTTGATGTTTGTTATATTATAGGATTCAATTCGGTTTTGGTATGCTTCTTCTTCCTCAGCTGGCATTACAATAAATCCTCAAAAACCTCTTCTAGCAGAAATAAAATTGTCTTCGGGTCCACCTTTGAGCCTTATGTTTTTTTTTTTTTTTTTCTCAAGCACGCGGGGGAAAATTGATCTTGGAGGCTTCTTTGGGTGTTGTAAAAGGCCCTAGATCAGCCTCAGGTCGGCATCCTTGAAGGCTATATGAAGTACAAAGTGCGCCGATCAAATCTAGTCGCAGGCCTCAAACTTTGGATAGAATTGGTAGGCCAAAGAAAAATTGTCCGGATAAAAAGAAAAAAAAAAAAAAAAAAAACACAATGGAACTGGATGTACGACGAGTTTTACACAATCATGATCCATGATAGAAACTCGAGATCCAACGTCAATCTGCATTGCCTATGATATTGAACCGGCTCCATCCAGCTTTCAAACCGACCTTCTAAGGTTCGAAGCATCGCAAAGAAACGCTAGAAAATAGTCACAAAATATAAGAAGTTTCGTCATGCCTTGGCAGCCCTAACGAAATAATACATATGTATGTACATACATAGGTGCCTATCTGCCTGACTTTAAACAGCTCGGACTAGAAGCGAATTAGTTACATATATAACTTCTGTCACGCCGGAAAGAATATATACTTACATATTTTTGTCCATGGTTCCATCG
Source organism: Chlorops oryzae (assembly GCA_020466095.1). Classification (NCBI taxonomy): domain Eukaryota; kingdom Metazoa; phylum Arthropoda; class Insecta; order Diptera; family Chloropidae; genus Chlorops; species Chlorops oryzae. The sequence goes on from CM035806.1 coordinate 45,089,564, forward strand.
ATAAAAACCAATTTTTTCAACCTCCAATCACGCCATACAGGCCCAAACCATAACGCCGCCACCGCCACCGCTATATCTACTTGTAGCTTTAAAGTTTTTGGTTCGGAGCTCTATATAAGGTTGCCGCCAGACATACGACTGCAAAAATAACATTTTTCCAAAGTTTTTGCTTACGAACGGCCTCTTATGAGCAACTCGGCTGCGCAATCTATGCTCTCGTAAAATACGGTGGACAGTTTCAGAGCAACAGCGTTTACCAAAGTCATAAAAATCCTCCATGGCCAGGGGTGGACTGGGTGTCAAGGGGCCCACCGGGCGTTTGAAAAATGGGGCCCCGTTACCTAAGAAGGAAAAAAACTCGAACAGCTAAAAATCACAGCCCACTGGGGTCCCCACCGGGAATTTTCCCGGTGGCCCAGTCAGCCCCTGTCCATTACCACCATTTCCTCTAACTTGGGAGTCCATAACTTCGATTTCGCTTTGATTTTTCGTCCTTTTTATGTATCGGTCGTCAGTTGGATTGAAAATTTTGCAAGCAGCTTTTTTTGGCGTCTTATTCCATCGAATGCAAAAACGTACACATAAACCGCGTGAGGCCATTTCAAAAATTTTTAGGAAATATGACAGGAAATACATATGTATGTAAATGACACAAATTTTCTGCAAATAGACTTGCAGCGATTGTCGCAAAATGAAATGAAATTATTGGGAAAATGGGTAAATGCGGGAAAGAAGGCTACGGGGTACGATGGTATGGACACATCCTGAGAGCAGATAAGCATTCCTTGGCGAAATTGCACAAATACAAGGTTGCAGACAACGAGGAACCGATAGGACCAAATTGAGGAATTGGTCGCGTTTTGCGAAAATCGGTATAGGCCGAGAATAAAGCTGAAATAAGACCATCAGCCACTGTATGCATGTATGTATGTACAATGTACATATGTATAACTGAGTAAAATTGACAAAAGTTATATAACTCCTCCATAATGGCGGAGCGTTTTCTCCACTTCTAACAAGATCCCACACTTCTAATCTATACCCTGCTGAATCCAAATTCGGTCAAAAGTTTAACCGATTTAATAGCATCTTCTTTCGTATAGCTCGACCGAACCTGTTAATCGAAGAAAGAGCGAGAGAAAAGTAGAATTAAACATAAAGGGAGAAAAAGAGAGAAAGATAGATAAATAGGGATAGAGAAGAAAAGAAAGAAAGGAAAGAAAGAGAAAAAAGAGAAAGAAAGAGAAAGAAAGAGAAAGAAAGAAAAAGAAAGAGAAAGAAAGAGAAGAAAGAGAAAGAAAGAAAAGAAAGAGGAAAGAAAGAGAAAGAAGACAATTGAAATAGATGAGAAGATAGAGAAAAGAAATGAAATATTGAGAGAGAAAGTAAAGCGGAGAAAGAGAGAGAAGAGGAGACAATCTGAGAGAGAAAGATGCCTGAGAAATGAAAAAGCAAGTGAGAAAGAGGAGACGATAGAGACCGAAAATTGAGAGAATGAGTAGAGATTGGAAAGATGAGAAGAAAGCGAGAGAAAAGGAAAGAGAGAGAAAAGCACGAAAGAGAGAGAAAGAGAGTAAGAGAAAGATGAAAAGAGAGAGAAAGAAGAGAGAAGAGTTATTAAAAAGATGCAGAAACAGAGAGAGACAAAGAGAGAAAGAGAGAAGATCTCGTATAGTGACGAAAGAGATCGAAGAAAGAGGAGAGAAAGAGAGAAAAGAGATAAAGGAGAGAAAAGAGAGAAAGAGAGAAAGAAGAGAAAGAGAGAAAAAGAGAGAGAAAGAGAGAGAAAGAAGAGAAAGAAGAGAAAGAAAGGAGAAAGAGAGAGAAAGAGAGAGAAAGAGAGAGAGAGAAGAGAAAGAGAGAGAAAGAGAGAGAAAGAGAGAGAAAAGAGAGAGAGAAAGAGAGAGAAAGAGAGAGAAAGAGAGAGAAAGAGAGAGAAAGAGAGAGAAAGAGAGAGAAAGAGAGAGAAAGAGAGAGAAAGAGAGAGAAAGAGAGAAAAAGAGAGAGAAAGAGAGAGAAAGAGAGAGAAAGAGAGAGAAAGAGAGAGAAAGAGAGAGAAAGAGAGAGAAAGAGAGAGAAAGAGAGAGAAAGAGAGAGAAAGAGAGAGAAAGAGAGAGAAAGAGAGAGAAAGAGAGAGAAAGAGAGAGAAAGAGAGAGAAAGAGAGAGAAAGAGAGAGAAAGAGAGAAAAGAGAGAAGAGAAAAGAGAGAGAAAGAGAGAGAAAGAGAGAGAGAAAGAGAGAGAAAGAGAGAGAAAAGAGAGAGAAAGAGAGAGAAAGAGAGAGAAAGAGAGAGAAAGAGAGAGAGAAGAGAGAGAAAGAGAGAGAAAGAGAGAGAAAGAGAGAGAAAGAGAGAGAAGAAAGAGAGAGAAAGAGAGAGAAAGAGAGAGAAAGAGAGAGAAAGAGAGAGAAAGAGAGAGAAAGAAGAAGAGAAAGAGAGAGAAAAGAGAGAGAAAGAGAGAGAAAGAGAGAGAAAGAGAGAGAAAGAGAGAGAAAGAGAGAGAAAGAGAGAGAAAGAAAGAGAGAGAAAGAGAGAGAAAGAGAGAGAAAGAGAGAGAAAGAGAGAGAAAGAGAGAGAGAAAGAGAGAAGAGAGAAAGAGAGAGAACGATAGAGAACGATAGAGAAAGAGAGAAACACAGAGAATGATAAAAAAAGAGATAAAGAGAGAGAACTATAGAGAAAGAGAGAGAGAGGGAAATAGAGAGAAAGAGAGAAAGAGATAAAGAGAAAGATATAGAAAGATACGCCGAAAGCCGACTCTATCGGAAACCCCATTTTTTCAAAGGAGTCCGCATAAGTAACTCCCAGGCATTGGTGCACTTTCGTAAGACCTTACCGCAAATTATAATAGACATTCCTTAGTTTCCCGACTCAAGCTTCAAAATTGTGATGTTGAGGAATTGAAAAATCCTTATGATAAGAAGTCAGTTTCTATTTTCATGGCCCATTGAACATACAAAAGGTTGATAACAAAATATGTAAGTATGGTGCTCCGAAACGGTTGATGTATGTACATATACTTATAAAGAAAGGTTCAATGATTTACAATTTCAACATATGTATGTATGTAGATACGCTGATACATTACCACTTAATTAAGTTCCACCGAAATTATTCAATTCCAAAAGATATACCCCTTACGTTTACAGTCCTTTGAAAGTTAAGAAAATTTCTATAAATTGGGAAGCGGACTGAATGCGAATTGAATTTTCTTTTGAATTGAAATGGAAAAATTGCACAAAGATTGCGCCAAGAATTAACGAGAGCTTTTTTCACAACGAAAGAAGAATATGTACCCTGTGTATGTATGTGTGTACATTCGGTTGACAAATTGTGAACATCAAATTAAACGAGTCACGGAAGCGTGCAAGCGAAGGAGAAGGAGCACCCAGTTTTGAGTTCATCCTTTGATATAAGTACATATGTATATGTATATTGTTTCTTTCACCGTTCACCTTCTCTTGTGGCAAAAAGTCTTCTTTTCGGGGGAAATTCAAAAAGCAATTAGAGCATACTTGCACGTTTATAGTCGAAATCTCTTTTGAGAATGAATAAATTTTTTCAAATTGGCTTTGTTATTACGTCAAGCGCCCAGATTCGAATTCATCAGAACTCCAGCCTTTTCGGAGAGGCCCATCCGAGACGTCATTGGGGCCCCGTTCGCGTTCGCATTCGCGTTCGCGTTCAGTTCATGCGCGCAGCTTGGCTTAAATCAAATTCGCTCATTGGAATAAATTTACCGAATGGCTTGCAAAGGTTCGTGTGCCCATGTGTGTCTTGTGTGCGCGTTTGCATGTGGGTATATGAACATGTGTGTTTGTGTGTGTGTGTTCGTGTGCGGTGGGCTGTGGGCATTTCGAACAGGGAGGCAGTATATATTGTTCTTTATTTTGTTATATATTTTTTTTCATTTCTTCCATATCATTCTCATTCGTAATAAGCCCTCGAGCCATAATAACATACTCCACGCACGCTATTGCTGAACAGACAGCATTTTATATGTATGTACATAACACAAAAACCATAACAGAAACAGTAACAGCAGCAACAACAGCAGCAGCGCCAACAACAACAGCACCACCACCAAGGGCAAATGCAAAATTAAGCGAACAACTAAGAACAAACATTCACGAAATAAATGACGTCACGAGGCAAAGGCAATAGCAAAAACAACGTGCTGCGCTATAGGAAAGCGGCAGATGTTTATCATGTTCACACTCTCAGTCCGCTGTATGCCGCAGCAGCAACAGCACACTCGGCCGAAGAGAATTCATGCTCGCAGGGGTACGAGTGCATGTGCACGGACGTGTATGTGTGCTCTGAGAAAAGGCGCTCGCAGCACAGCTACTGACTGACGTTCGGAGAAAGAAATGAGCGCAAAAAAAGTGCATAAATTCGTTAGCAGGCAAACACAAACACACACACACACGCAGAGAAGGCGATGCGATAAAGTTGATTGCTGTGTGCACGAATGGAACGAATGCTTGTGGACATGTGTGTTCACTCAGCATTCGAGGCATCCCAGCGGGGAAATTCTTTTGATTGTGAAAAAGTCTGCGTATCTTTTATTTCTATTATTCGTATTCTAAGAGAGTATAGTAACTATTTTATGAGAGAGACATTCTCTTTAATTCAATATACATACTTATTTATTTCATAAAAACATGTTAGGTATTCTTATTTCAAAAGAATATAGCTACAAATTTATTTCCACTTTTTTCGTGTTTTTTTCCGATGTGAAATGCCTCGGAGCGCACTTGCCGACATTCCCACTGACATGCAGAAAATATTTCGAAATTGGTTTTTGGCAGGGACGTAGCCAAGGGGGAAATTTTGGGTGTTAAACCCTTCCCAAGAAGGTAAATTGTTACGCAGCAACAAAACGTAAATATAGAAGCCTCAGCCCCCCCCCCCCCCCCCCCTGGTCTGAAAATCCTGGCTACGAGCCTGGTTTTTGGGAATTACAAAAGTATATTTGATGACTTTTCTCCCTTGTTCCTTTTTTGCTCATCACATTCCGGAAGGGGTTTAACCCCCCACATACCCCTCCCACGCCGCCACCGCAAAAAAAAAAACCGTACCCCCTGCATGTACCCCATTGACATGGCTTTGAACTTTGAACTTATCATGAGAGTTCTTGTTCTTAAAATAAAGCGTGTCGTCTGAGCGGCTCTCTTTTTCATATGGATATTGTATGTACATACATATGTAGTGTCATGGCGGACGTTCACTCAACATTTTCTACTGGGACGTTAATGCTGCTGTAAGCAAAAAATCAGCAAAGTTGGGCAATCGTCTTGTAAAAGCGCTACTGGATGATTTTTGTTTATGGATTTTTTTTTAAATGTGTAAGCAAATTTGAACAGAAAACGGAACAAAACGAATTTTCAGCATAAAAAAATTCGTTCTTTAAAATTTTTTTCGAAAAATCTTTATCCGAAAATTTGCCTGAAAAGGCAACAAAATGAATTCGAAAAATGAAAACAAAAGCTAAAAGAAAAAATAAATATAAAATCCTTTCACTGTTGAAATCCTTGCGCCCTTTCGAAAGTTGAAAAAGGAAAAGAGAGTGAGTGAGACCGAGCGAGAGAGGGGAAAAGAAGAAGAAGAACGATTCAACGAAAACATCGAAGAAGCTTTTCTAAATTTGTCTCAGCTGCTAACTTCGTTTGTTGGTCTTCGTCCGCTTTCCTTTAAAGAGAGCCCGCATCTATGCGCACCGCCAACCGTATACATACATACATACATATTCACAGCCATCGGTTTGTTGTTTTTGTCATTCGCATTTGCTTATATTCCATTTTTATTTCTACTTTTTAATTTTTTTTTTTTTATTCTTGAATTTTGTTTTTGTGTTTTCTTTTTTCTTCGTCACTGAAGTGTCGCACAGACTGCTGTCGACAAATGGTTCGTGCTTCAAAGTAATTGAGTAGATTTATTATTTAGGTATTACGTATGTATATATATACTGTCTCGTTATATACATTGTACATTTTATGAACTTATGTATTCACGAATATCTAACAAACATGCACTCATAGCTCGTTCTACGGTCTACATGAGTCGAAAGATACAAAAATAACCCCTCTATGCCTGCCTTCTACAGTGTGCTGTTGCCGAGATAAGCGGATAAAATAAGTTGATGGGCAAACATAAAAAGAAAAAAAAAAAACGATGAAAAAAAAATAAAAATACAGAAATAATAAGAAAGAAAGACCGAAGGGAACACACGAAATGACAAAACTTCAAGCACACAATTCGAGACACACACACACACACACGCACACATCCAAACGCATACATAAATACGACGAGATAGTTGCATTAGTCGAAGGCAAAAGAGCGCAAATAGAGAGCCATCAGTTGCAGCAGTTGGCCGTTGAAAAAGGGAAATAGGGCTGCCATCATCAATAGGCATTTGTAGAAAAGAGCATATTAGCCCTTTGGTAATTGAAGCATAAACATATCCACTTTCGAAGCATTTTGCACTAAAAATATTTTTCTTAAGTAAAATTCATATATGGGCATTACGAAACGGACGCGACACTTAAATGAGCAATTTGAAGACCCGAATTCAAGCAAGCGGTAAATCTAAGTACTTTTGCTTTTCAATACTTTCGGCAGCTTATGCGTACTTTTATATTTTTCAAAGTATAGAGCATATCCCAAATGGCAATCAGCTATATACGGACGCGACAAAAAGTTTACTTTTTCTGGAAATGCCCATATGTACTTATTTATCGAGAGAGCAGCTAAAAATATTATCTTAACCTTTTTACGAATATGTACCTTCTTTACTATCTTTTTACTTTTCTCTATACATAGATATTTCTTTCGAAACTTTTCTACACCGGACCGTCAATTTTTGTTCCCATCATTGATTCCTTTTTTTTTTATCCTCGCATATTATCCTCCACATTCACATAATATTGTTGCTATTTGGGGGAGAAGAAAAATAACTACATACTTACTTCTTAATAAGTCTCAAGAAAAATGCCATATACGGCGTCAATTGATTTAAAAAAAATCTACCATTATATGTAGTTTATATAAGACACAATTCCCGTTAAAACAAACTGACGGCAACCCTATTCAATTGAAACCCAATTCGGAAGGTATTAAATTTTATGAACGTCAGCAGCAACTACTTCTCAGCATGAAATGAGGTACATACATATTTTCTTTCCCAATAAATTTCAGAGACTTAAAAGCGTTTACACCCTATAGTAGGCAGTATGACGTAAAAAGGAAAAATGTATACGCGCGCGCGCGCGTGTGTGTGTATATTTCTTCTATAGAAAATACCTATGTAAATAGTGTACACATAAATCAATTTTTCGCGCTATGCGCACTCTTTCCCTCCATTCCGTTCGATTCATTCCATCCCGTTTCCTTTCCTTCCCTTCCCCCCCCTTTCCTGCCCACCCCTTTCCCAACCTTCCTTGCCCTTCCCCATCCAAGCCATTCCAATCTATTCTATCAAAGCTCAACAATCACTTGCACAATATTCCTTCGTCTCTTCGGGTGTATTATCCATTCCTCTTTAGCCTTCCGCCTCATGCCTCTCGCAACTCTTCACTCGTCGTTCCACACAATTTTTCGTTTGCCTCTTACTTCGTTTCGAAAATTTAGCACATGTCCGCCTACGAATATTTGATATCCTTTTACAACGCTCCCTGCCTGTCTCATCGAGCGTTTCCTTCATGCTTTTCGCTTGAGTGCACACCATTGAAAGGATGTAAGGATAAAAGGTAGCAACGGACGAGGACGAGGACGAAGAGGACGTCGAGGAGGAGGTGGAAGAGGCAGAGAGAGAGAAATAGAATGGCAGGGAAGAAGGGTGGCAAGCTAATACGAATGCGTAGCAACGGCTGCAGCAGCAAAAACGAAGCAATTCATATACGAGGGGTATATGAAAGGAGCGTGGCCCAGGCAAGGGGCAGGACGTAAAGTCCTTTTCACCGAAAATATGTACATAAGAGCACATTGAATGAATGAAGCACCGAGCGAGTGAGCCAGTGAGTAAGTGCTCTGGAACTGAAAGGAAACTTGAGTGCAAAATCCTTTGTGAGCTGAAGTACATAGTCAGGCGATGGCAAGCAGGCAGGCAGGCAGACAGCTATCGAAAACGCGTTTCAAGAAATTCTCATATACTTACATAAATACATATGAAAACAATGTACATAGATGGGTACGCACATAGGAGAACCAGCCGGAGGGACGCTGCGATACGCCTTTTGTATATGTTTATGAAGAATTAATATTAGAGTTCGAAATATATACATACAATAATGCAACCGGATACGAAGGCACACAAGCACACAAGCACACCCGTAAACGCTATGCCTTTTATGTATGTACATAAGCGTGTACGTGCCGCTATGTACGTATGCAATTTTTTAATTCTTAAAGCGAATCGCATTCCCAGACAGCAGCGAACGTGGCCATTTCGAGTTCAAAGTTCGCTGATTGCTCGTGAAAATGCCAAGCGACGCATATACATACATATGTAAATACATACGCACATTCGTATATGTACAGTACTACGCACCAGCATTGAATATACATAAATACATAAATACGTAAATACGTAAGTGCTTCTCGCTCAGTCCGTTCCGTAAGTGCAACGTTTCACTGATTTCGAATTTGTCTCGAAACGAAGTTACGGAAATGACTTCGGGCACTGTCGGAAAATTGTCTCGCTTGAAGCACTTTTCACAGTAAAAAGTTTTCTAAAACTTTCTTTGCTCAACACCACAGACATGAGGTAGAGGGGGATCGGCAAGAGCGCGCTGTCTTATTCAAGAAGTTTTCAAATTCAAAAAGTACTTACTTTAATTCATACCGAATGTAAATCAACGAAGATTCTACATGAGTTAGAAAGCTGAGAAAAAAGTAGAATAATGCATCGGAAGAGCTCCAGGGAGAAATTGCTCTCAAGCTTATTGACCTCCTTATAATTGTAGACCTAACAACTTTAACTTTAACCTTAACCTTAACCTTAACCTTAACCTTAACCTTAACCTTAACCTTAACCTTAACTTTAACTTAACCTTAACTTAACTTTAACTTTAACTTAACTTTAACTTTAACTTTAACTTTAACTTTAACTTTAACTTTAACTTTAACTTTAACTTTAACTTTAACTTTAACTTTAACTTTAACTTTAACTTTAACTTTAACTTTAACTTTAACTTTAACTTTAACTTTAACTTTAACTTTAACTTTAACTTTAACTTTAACTTTAACTTTATCTTTAACTTTAACTTTAACTTTAACTTTAACTTTAACTTTAACTTTAACTTTAACTTTAACTTTAACTTTAACTTTAACTTTAACTTTAACTTTAACTTTAACTTTAACTTTAACTTTAACTTTAACTTTAACTTTAACTTTAACTTTAACTTTAACTTTAACTTTAACTTTAACTTTAACTTTAACTTTAATTTAAATTCACTTTAACTTTAACTTCAACCTTAACCTTAACCTAATCCAATTTGTTTCAACCCAATTTACGCTGCATGGCTCTTAGCAGAGCTTGACATCGTTAATTACAAAATTAACTTCGTTAATATTCATCCGTTTATCAGAAATTTTATCTTCATTAAGATTTTAACCGTTAATTCCAATTCATTTCTGATTTTAACGCATGTTAACATTAACGTTAAACATAATTTTTTTTAGAGAAAGCCATTTACATAAGAATACCAAATATCAATTAAAACCATTGTTGATTAATATCAAACAATTGAAACATATAAATTTTATTCTCGTTACACTGTGCACAAAACTAACTAAACTGTTTCATTTAACACATACATACATACATATTTCCTTTTAAAAAAAGCGAAATTTGAGAAGTTTTGCCCGACAAAGATGATCGCTCAGCTTAGCGCCCTTTTTATATGCTGCTTTACATTATCTTGGCTGGAAATGTGGGCCTTTATTTCTTTCATGTATTACTATATATGTCACTCTCATAGATTTTGGGCGGGACATTTCGCGCCAGTTAGAAAGAGATGTTACTCGGCAGGCAAAAAAAGGAGCGAAAGAGAAATACTTTTGGTGAGTACCTAAGTGAAAAATTCTCATTTTGGTGGGTACGCAAGACCGTGGTGGGTACCCAAGACCGTGTTGAAAAGAGCCAAAATAGAAACGGCTCCTGAGTGACATATATAGTTATTATATGATTTCTTTACTTTTAGGCATAAATAACTTTCATGTAAAAATTAATCGGGCATTTCACAGAAATCGAATACGACAGAAAACGTTCGATTTCGCTTAAATTTGTATGGAAATTTCATTGATTTTGAACATTTTCAATCGTATTCGTTTTCTGTGACCCGACCCGAATATATTGATTGAAACGAAAAAAAAAAACTGATTAAAATGCTTCCAAGGATTCGCATTATCTTCTTCTTTGCTTTCTTTGTTATTATTGTTTTCACAATCACTCGAACACGCCATGGTATTCGGTTTAAGCGGTTCCAGTTTGACAATTTTCAAACTAAAAGTGTTGCCATGATACAAGAAAACAAGATAGCTTCATTTCAGCCCGATGATGTCACAAATACAAAATGAGAGCTTCGTTGTTGTTGTTTTGCATGTTAAGCCCAACGTCACAACTATACTTTAACATGGGAAACAACAACAATGCGAATGCTACGAAATAGCGGTACCCGAAATGGCGCTATTTTGCTCTCTTTGTATCATGAAGTGTTGCCTCAAAAACTTTTACATAATAACAAGACAGGGATGATAAAAAACAGACTACTAAGTTATAAGAAAAAGCTTAGTTTTCGAGCTTTAACGGACTTGAATTAATGGGAACAAATTAACGGAAGTCTTTAACTCTTTAACTGTTTTTATTATAAAATTACGTTTCTGTGCCCAGCTATGGTTCTTAGTTTTCATTTTTAAACCGAGTTTTGATCGTGTGAGCTGGATTTGCTGGCTCGAAGTCGGAAATCGGAACAAACATCTACCAAAGCACGAGGAATAATTGCGTTGTGTTATCAATGAAATGATCACGGACTCCCCATGAGAGCTAAGCTGATGAAAAACCTTGTGATTGAGATGGGAAACCATGCTGAGTGTGAATTGACTTAAACTTCTGCCTAAGGGACAGACCAAAACCAAAGTTAAAACCACCAAAATATTCCAGTTTTTTAAGGAGAATTTTCCCGTGAATGTCTCAAAACAAGGCCAAAAAACATGGTGCCATCAAGTTTTTCCTGACCAATTTGCTGCCCTAAGACTCCACTAAAGATCATAAATGTCTTTGAATTTAGAAAAGATTCCCCCTCTAAACTGGCAAAAGTGGTATCGTTTTTATTTTTTCGCCCATAGACCACTTAAACTTCCACTATCGTATTATTTTTCGTATTACAAATTCGAAAATTAGGCTGCTGTCTGGAGGCGGAAACATCGCAACTGCCCTAGGGCGGCAAATTGTCTTAATCTGCCGCTACGGGCGGCCGGATCCAGTACTTCAGCTGCAGCTTAATCCAGCTCGCTTGAATCTTTTTTGCAGTTCGAGTTGAGACGAGGATAAGCCAAGCCAGCGGCGTACAATGGGGCGCCCGGGCGCCCGGGGAACGATGGGGGCACAATGCAGGAAATGCCGCTCGCTGCAACCGGCCTCAATAAAAATACCTTCATAAAAATTGAAATATGATTTGGCGCCCGTGGCGGCTGCCCCCTTCGCTTCCCCGTCGATTCGGTACTGAACCAAGCCACCATTAAGATTACAGTAATGCAAACTGACTAAAACACAACCTTATGTGGAGAGAACACTGAGCAGTCCAGGTTTCACATGCGATTCCTGACCTCGAGCTATCCCTGCGGCGAACAAATCCTTTGGATACCTAGATAATTATAGTTCAATTTTAGACTGTATATATACAGCTTTATATATGCTCGTGCTCCAAACTATTTGCCTTTTGTTCCAGCCTCGATCTCGATCAACTGTATTCGAATCCGTTGGAATCCCTTGCTGTTTGCATCCATAGACGTCGTCTGCCGGAAATGTTCGCGCTCATTAGATGCCCAGCGACTCATTGAGGACCGACCGCACTTCAGCTTACATACACTTGTTTTGGTCGGTCCGAACAAAGGTGAAATTCCTGAAGAAACACGCCAGCCGTAAAAATCGTCGCACGTCGGTCATAATACGTGACGCTGGAAACTTTTCAAGTGCTTTTTGTTTAACTTGGGTGCACATGCTCTGCTTGCTCAGTAGATCTGAGGGTTTTCAGGTTTTCAAATAAAATACTTCCTTTTTTTTTTTTGCTAAGAATTTCAAAAATAAGTATTTAGTAATACTGTGAGTCTATTTTTAAACATAGATGGATTTTGGAAAAAATCTGATGCTTTCTTTCCATATAATCCGTGCTTCGCCTATGCACGGAAAACAAACGAGAATTTCTTGTGAAGGGCAAACCTCGATTACCCCTCTTAATTGAGGAGATAAAATTGCATTTTTTTTTGGGATCTTAAATTCATGTTCTTGGAAGTTCCTAAGAAAGAAAGTGAATTCAATACAAAGGGGCAAAAGGGCGGTGATTCCCCCTTACCCGAACTCAATGTAGGGCAAGCGCGAACGCAGAAAGTTCTTTCGGGAGTAATATTATATTAGTGAGTTATTTTCATTGTGTTCCTTGAAACTACCTCGCATGTAGGAGAGGGCGAAAATTATCCCCTGTGTGCGCCGCTGATTAAGAGGCTCACTACATCCGAAGAACTTTCTTTTAAGCTGATGATCCGTTGGTTTTTTTTCATCTTTTTTGCGGTTGTCATCAATGAGCCCGGATCTCTTCTGGAGAGTCACACCGAGACCCCACCCTTTGTGGGTTCTTGTCTAGCCATGACTAGATTATAAATAGAGAAAAAATTCCCCCAGTCCAAACGGCTGTATTCAATGGAACCCAAACCCCAACATAACGTAGGCGGATTCGAAGAATGTCGAAGAAAATTATTAAATAATTGAATCTATCGACCACTAAGCATTTATCGATAAACTTGTAAGCTTTGAGAGCTTGATGGAAAAATGTCCTATCTTAACTCGTTAAAGTCCATCAAAAACGAGTGCAATCATTCCGATTGTCCTTCTTGATTCTTGGTCCTTCAATGAGAGCAAGCAAGCGGAAGAAAGTTGTCTTGAAGTTCTTAAGTTAAAGTTACAACTTCTCGGTTGGATAACTTTATCAAAAAAGGAGAAAAAAAAATAAGGACTAAATTAATGGGAGAAAACTTTCATCAACTTAAGAAGAGTTTCGAAGTAATGCGGGAAATGGCTGAGTTTTTTTTTTTCCATATCAATAGTCAAAGATTCAATTTGGGTAGGGAATTTAGTTTGGAATCATATCGAGTGAATGGTTTTCGGTCAGTTAAAAGCTTCCCAATGATTAGCTAAGTGCCCTACTGACTTAAATTAAATGAATTTAGCCAAACGGTTGCTTTCGATAAGGCCGGGTAGTGTCGATGGCATATCAAATTATATATGCTTACATACAGGGTGTCCCCGGAATTTTCTGCTTTAGTTTTATTACGCGATAGATTATGTCAAGAGCTGAATTTTATGCTTTCGGATCACTAGTCTAAAAGGTAACGTTGTTGAGTTATAGCACTTTAAAAGACGCCATTTTTGTAATAGAAAAAAGAAAATTTACATATAAAATACGTATAAAAATCATAATTTTTTAAAGTGTTATAACTCAATAACGGTAGCTGTATTCCGGAGACACCCTGTATGTATACCTCACGGTACCGTGCAGGAAATTCTGCTACACTCTAACTACTCCCCGACTAGTTACAAAGATACCGGGACTTCTCCCTTTTAGTTTACCTACCAATTTCATTGAAAAATAACCATTCCCACGTCAACTACTCCACGAGTAGACCACCTGTAGTCAAATAGAGGTCACTTTTTCAATTTGTACCAATTGATCTTGGATAATCAGACACACACTGTATAGATAATTTGTTAACTGCACTTCTTCTAGACCGTAACTCAAGGTCTAGTCAATTCTCATATATATATGACACTCTATATTTTCTCTAGTCATTTTCAGTGGCGTGTCCAGAGAAAGAGTGCTTTGAAAGTGCTTAAATTTTCGCACAGTGGTAAATTGAACAATTATAAGACATTAACCCCAAAAAATTTGGGGGGGGGGGGGGTAGACTTAGTTTAGGAGTTATGGACCAAACACCAAAAAAATCCGAAAAATGCATGGCGTCCGATTTGGATGGAAATTTATATATAGAATGAGTGAAAAATTCTAAGAATTTTGGCGTCAAAATTTTTTCAAGAAACGGATTACAACTAGTCTAGTTTTGGTCTAGTTCCCAACTGGTCCAAAAAGGACCAGTTTAAAAAAAACTTAGTGCTAAAATTACTAGAATTTTTCACTCATTCTATATATATAATATATATATATATATATATATAAATGTATATATTTCATATAACCTCAGACTACTCTTTTAATAAGTTTAGCTCTTCAATAATGACGAATATGTATGTATGTACACTGAGCGAAAACTACGGTTGTGTAATTTACAACGTATCGTAGTATACTACGACCGTAGTTATTTTAGAGCAAAACTGTAGTACGGACGTATTCAAACATGACTTTAACAGCCATGCGTATTCTTTAGGAGCAAATTTCTTTACACACGTATTTAAAAAACTTCTATCAAAAAACACGTAAAATAGTTTTCATTTGACTTTAAAGGGCCCTCTCCAGCTCTGTCAGAAATGAAAAACTTCATATAAAAAAAAGCTTAAGAAATGCTGAAGGAATTTTTGTGTCAGAAATTTTCTGTTAACAGTCTCCAGTTCGTCAAAGAGTAGTTTCTGTTTTCGCTCCCTTTTTTGCTGTAAATAAAACACGGTAACACAGATTTTTCTGTTAGAAATATTGAATTTTCCGTCCTTTCTGAAAGGAATTTTGACAGGAAAGCCAAGTTCGAAAAAAATTAAATGGATTTAACAAGGTTCAATGTGTAATTTTCAGAAATGGATAAATGAAATCAATAATTTTCGATTATAAGAAACGTCTTGACATAAAATATATAGATATATAGATTGTCACTATTGCATTAAAAAATGAAATTATGCTACGTTTTTCCCTTTAACGAATATTTAGAAAATTCCTGCTGAGATTCCTTACAGAGCTGGAGAGGGCCCTTAAGTAACATATTTAGTCCACGCGAATTAGATTTCTTCGTGGCGTACGGGTAGCGTGTTCGCTCAGCAATCCGAAGGGCTCGGGTTCAAATCCTACAGCAGGCGAACGAAATGTGTCAAAAATGGAATTTTTCAAGTAAAGGGTTTTCCAAGGAATGAAAAACTCCATATAAAAAAAAGCCAAAGAAATGCTAAGAAATATTTCTTTCAAGAAATTTTCTGCATGCAGTCCAGTTCGGCAAAAAGTAGTACATATTTTAGTACGTTTTTTTGAAAAAAATTGCACGGTAACCCCGGCTTCAGCAGAATTAATTGCAAATGAATTGTTTCTTGAGAAATTTTGACAACTGAGGTAGGTCAGTTGTGATTGTATAGAAATAGTGCATCCATTTTTGGGTTTTTCAAAAAACATGGAGAAAAACAAAATAATCATACAAAAACGTTAATAAATTTCTCAAAAGAATAAGCGAATTATATATGCTTAAAAAAGTAGAAGAATTTGCCGTTTTTATTCTGAACGTTTTAAATCGCGCCTTTTTAAATTCTGTGTTTGACACCTTTTTGAACATTTGTACATATACAGATTGTCTGTTGCACTAAAAAGTTCTGTAGTACTACCTTTTTTCCTCGGAGAAAAAAATAAATTTTCTGCTGACATTTCATTAGAAATGGAACAAGCCTTAAGTGGAAAAAAATTAAAGAAAAAAAAACATCTAGAATGAAAAATCAAGCTTATCCCAACCGTATAAATTGGAGAGAAGAGAAGGCCCCATCCCGGCTTTCCAAAATATAATATATTTTTTTTGTTTTTGCATAAAATGTTAGTTTTAAAACTTTTTATTACTGTAAGGTTTTTAAATATTATATACCTAAATTTTATGTTATTATTTGTAAAAAAAAAAAAAAAAAAATTACGCCGCCTGACCGGGGATCGAACCCACCGACTTGGGATTTGCTGCTACTTGCGTATTTAAACTTTTTTACTACGCTTGTGGTTATTTTAACTACGTCCGTTAATAGAGCCAAATCATTGCTGCTCGTAGTTAAATTAACTACGTTTTTGTTATTTTTACTACGATTTTTAGCTCAGTGTAGTACATACTATGTACGTCCCAAACAAAACCGAGTAAAAAAGGGCATAACACATACAAATAGTACATGAAAATAAGCCAAAGAGTGGAACACCCCAAACATTACTTGAAAAAGATTACGCGGTCAGAAAAAATGTTTTGCTCTTAAAAATTGAATGAAAAGGTTTTCTTTTGTATCATGCTAAGTCGCAGCGTTGCTAGGCTTTTGGCATTACTTTTCCCTCGGTCATTTTACAACAAAAAAATCCCTCATGCCTGTTTTCTATTGAAAAATGCTTACGAAAAGTCTCCTTCAAGTGAATTTGAAGTCGTTCTTGGAAAAAAGCCAAAAAAAAAAATCCCTCAAAATGGGAAAAAATATCTCAATCTAGCATCACTTAGCCGATTGAGATCGTGTTACAAACGTGCTAAGAAGACCGTCAGATCAATTCTGAATATTCCCGGGGAACGAATTCCCGGAGAATTTACTTTTCTCGAGAGTACCTAAACTTCTTCTTTTTTAGATATTCGACGCAAGAGCTTTGGTGGCGGAATGTGTATTTGACCAAAACCCGTAATTTTTCTTACCCTATCTACTTAAAAAAGGAGAATTTTAGTCTCGAGAACAGTCAATTCCCCGGAAAATTGTTCTGTGGAATTATTCAGAATCAAGCTTCGTGTAAAAACAGAATTGGGAATATATTCTTTTAAGAAAAATTATTGAAATGTGATTCCGATTCGCTGGGTCTTCGCGATCGATGAACTGAACGAACTGGGGATGACAACCGAAATCTGTTATTTTTGTTTTTTTTTGTAAATACCATTTTCATTGTTTGAATACCCAAAAAATTGTAGGGCAAGGGTTTTCGCTCTTCCTCATACTGAAAAGAACCGCGTGGAAATAACGAAAAGAAGACCACCTCGAGCCTGCACTGATGAACGGAAGTCCTTAAAATCCATTTTGATTTCCGTCGTTGAGAAAGTTTTTAGTTGAAAGGGTCGTAAAAGTTTGTTTATCAAAACATTTGAATGTTACAGATACTCATGAGACCATAAGTGGAGAACGTTTCAAAGATGTTTAAGACTTGACCTCAAGCAGAATTTTAAGCAAATAAATTTGTGAGAAGCATTCGCTTTCCCATCGACGAAGTTATTGCCATATTTTTTTTTTCTTTCTCTCTGAATATCCCCCCTTCAGACAAGGTTTACCGTTAAAATTTTCGAAAAATGTTTTAGAAGAGCTTTTTGGTCAATTTCAAAATAGAACAAACAGAAAAGGAAGTGAGTGCTTATTTGAGGGAGTCCAAAATTTCTTATAAAACGGACGGAGTTTTTCTTTGTGAAGAAAAGTTTTTGGTCCAGTCAACGAAAACAGAACGGAGATTATTGATTTATATATATCCTTTAACTTGAAGCTTTAGTTGCAAATGAAAACCTTATATGATTCTAAAAAATCTCAAAAGAATGCAATGGTTGGGACATGGACATGGAATGGGCAGACAACGTCGATGCCGATCTAGAAGCAGGAGCGGCGGAACACCAAAAATCGGAATGGGTAGTAGTCATGCCACCACGCGACAGAGCAAACAATTTTTTTTTTACTTCATATATTATAACAATACAATATATTAAATACTTAACAAAAAAGTATTCTCCTTAGCTTATAAAAAAGTAATAAATAGAAAAATTTCTCAAGTGGGCCACATTTTTTTCGATGGTCGGATTTTCGACTTTTTTTAAATCACAATAACCAGTAATAAATACAATTTGAACCGTTTTGCGAAATTCGAATTTTAACGATAGTTATTGTCAATATCATTTTTTCGGCATGCAATCGGTTTATTTTTTTTATGCATCTGTTGCATGTATCTTTCCAATTTTGGGTTTGAAGATTGTCAATAAAACACTCTTCTGAATGAAATTTTGGTTTTGTAAATTAACGGGTTTTTGTTAAAAATGTAAACAATTTAAGTAAACAAATTCAAATAGCTATAACGGGGCTATCGATTTTGATATTTTTCGTTATGGAATTATAATCCTTATTGTACATATAATATAACACACAATATAAAAAAATCAAAGCTTATATCGAAGCTCTTTGATTGTATGTTGTATGTTCGTTTACGTTTCGGCATTGCGGACGATTGCACAGTAAAATGTAGCTCTTTTTTTTTTTTAGAAGATTTTGCAAAAAATTATTCTTTAGAAGTTTTGAGTAAGTTTCGGAGTGGGTAATTACCTATACCCTAAAAATCGGACTGGGTAGTAGTCCCATACTACCCACACCTTTCGCCGGGCCTGTCTAGAAGCCATGAGAATCGTCAACAGGACGCATGCAGATACCGATAGAATCCAATGGCGAAATATTGCTACACAAGCGTTGGTCCTCACGAGAAAACAGCCACGACATATTGTTTCATAATACATATTTGGGTACCTAAAAAAACCTTCCGGAAGGAATTTTTCCACAAACACCTGAAAGAACGAATGCACAGAGAGAGGAACTTCCAAGGAAACGGGAATCTCCAAGGAAGAGTTGCAGAATGACCTGAGCTTTATTGGTTTCACTCACAAAGAATTCCTGATTTTTCCCGAACCAGAACTTTCAGCAGTGATGGGGAAAACGAGCTCCTTCAAAAAGCTGTTCGTTTTTTTTTCAATTGGAGTCTAATATTCTTATTATTATTCTTATTTTCTTTTGCAAATATACACAATAACAAGATGGGACAAAACGGAAAATGTGATGAAGTGCGGAGTTTGTCCAATCAAGCAAGTCACGTAGCTGGATGCAAACGACTTTGAGACTCAAGTGCTTTCTACTTTCTGCAATCGATACTTTCCCATGCTAAACTTTACCATAGTCGAAATTGGAACTGTTATTTGAATAAGAAAGGAAGCCATTTTCTCAGGACAGTATAGTGCCCAAATGATTTCATGAAAAAATAAAAAAATGAAAAAAAAAATGGGGCCGGGTGTTTTGTTTTTTGGGCCAAAATTCATTTTAATGCCTTAACTTCTGTCCCTGTCAATGAAATTCAGTTTTTCTGATGGAGCAAACCAAATTAATAAAAAATTAGTTTTAACAAAAAATTTATGAATAACGAAATAAAATACTCTAGTCGAATTGAAAAAAAATCAATTATTATCAAAACTCAATTTTTTTCCTTCGCAAATTACGGTAACATTGTTGTCTTATCTTGTCTTGTCTTGGCAAACAAGACAGCAATGTTACTGTATGTTAATTTGCGAGTAAACAAGATGGAAGTTTGGTAATATTCGATTTTTTCCAATTGAACTAGAGTATTTTATTTCGTTATTAATAAATTTTTTGGTAAAATTTATTTGTTATTAATTTGATTTGCTCTTTTACGAACACTGAATTTCGTTGACAGCGACAGAAATTTAGGCATTAAAAAGAATTTTGGCCCTTTTATCAGTAAATGGCTCTCGCCCCTGGCGTAATAAAGGCACTGCGACTTTAGGTGTTTTATTCTAGTAAGCCGTGGACCTTCCATATGGAAGAGAGGCAACACATTCACCCTTTACAATATCGAATTCGGACTCTTAGTCCCTAAGACAAAGTTTCCCCCAATTTCTTGGGAGCTATGTATGTGCACCTCTGGTTCAAGTACAAACTCACTCATTTGAAGAAAGGAAATCAGAGTTGAATTTTCGATAACAGCTCGACACAAATATAATGAAAGATATTTTATAATTTTCATCGAAATAATTGCATTGTGAATTTGAGTCTATCGCGCACAGCTGTTTTCTACATACATACTTCGGTCAAAGAATGGCGATGCTCATTAATATCGCCGAAGTAAAATGACTTCTCGTTCCTATTTAAAATGCAACCTCGTGGGTTTGATATTTAGCGTATGCCTTCAAGTAGCGAAAGTGACCGATTTTTATAATAATGTACAAAGAGTTCTTAGATGTACATAACATCTCATAGATCTCATAGATGATTGAGGGCAGATCAATTAAGATAATTTTTTTACTTCCGCCCTACTGTGAACCAATGCTGCCCTACCTCAAATTCGACTTCAGCTTCAGCCCGGGAGAGAGAGCGATAAAGAGCGAAAACGATAGAGAGCGAGAGCAAGAGAGATAGAGAGCAAAAAGAAGAGAATGAGAGAGAGAGAGAGAGAACGAGGGAGAGAATGGGAGAAGGAATGAGAGAGAGAATGAGTGATACAATGAGAGAGAATATCAAAAAGAGAGAAAGAGAGAGAGGGAAGGCTATAGGTTGGGAGACAGGGAGAGAGAGAGAGATAAAGAGAGAGAAAGAGAGAGAAAGAGAGAGAAAGAGAGAGAAAGAGAGAGAAAGAGAGAGAAAGAGAGAGAGAAGAAGAGAGAGAAAGAGAGAGAAAAGAGAGAGAAAGAGAGAGAAAGAGAGAGAAGAGAGAGAGAGAGAAAGAGAGAGAAAGAGAGAGAAAGAGAGAGAAAGAGAGAGAAAGAGAGAGAAAGAGAGAGAAAGAGAGAGAAAGAGAGAGAAAGAGAGAGAAAGAGAGAGAAAGAGAGAGAAAGAGAGAGAGAAAGAGAGAGAAAGAGAGAGAAAGAGAGAGAAAAGAGAGAGAGAAAGAGAGAGAAAGAGAGAGAAAGAGAGAGAAAGAGAGAGAAAGAGAGAGAAAGAGAGAGAAGAGAGAGAGAAAGAGAGAGAAAGAGAGAGAAAGAGAGAGAAAGAGAGAGAGAAGAGAGAGAGAGAAGAGAGAGAAAGAGAGAGAAAGAGAGAGAAAAGAGAGAGAGAAGAGAGAGAAAGAGAGAGAAAGAGAGAAGAGAGAGAGAGAGAAAGAGAGAGAAAGAGAGAGAAAGAGAGAGAAAGAGAGAGAAGAGAGAGAGAAAGAGAGAGAAAGAGAGAGAAGGAGAAGAGAGAGAAAGAGAGAGAAAGAGAGAGAAAGAGAGAGAAAGAGAGAGAAAGAGAGAGAAAGAGAGAGAAAGAGAGAGAAAGAGAGAGAAAGAGAGAGAAAGAGAGAGAAAAGAGAGAAGAAGAGAGAGAGAAGAGAGAGAAAGAGAGAGAAAGAAGAGAGAGAGAGAGAAGAGAGAAAGAGAGAGAAAGAGAGAGAAAGAAGAGAGAGAAGAAGAGAGAGAGAAGAGAGAGAAAGAGAGAGAAAGAGAGAGAAAAGAGAGAGAAAGAGAGAGAAAGAGAGAGAAAGAGAGAGAGAAAGAGAGAGAAAAGAGAGAGAAAGAGAGAGAAAGAGAGAGAAAGAGAGAGAAAGAGAGAGAAAGAGAGAGAAAGAGAGAGAAAGAGAGAGAGAAAGAGAGGAGAGAAGAGAGAGAAAGAGAGAGAAAGAGAGAGAAAGAGAGAAGAAAAGAGAGAGAAAGAGAGAGAAAGAGAGAGAAAGAGAGAGAAAGAGAGAGAAAGAGGGAGAAAGAGAGTGAGAAAGAGAGTGAGAAAGAGAGTGAAAAAGAAAGGGAGAAAGTGGGAGAGACTATGAAAGAGAGAAAACAGAGAGAGCGACAGAGAGAGCGACAGAGAGAGCGACAGAGAGAGCGACAGAGAGAGCGACAGAGATCGACATTTATAGGGAATTAAGATAGTAATAGAAACAATAGGGGGAGGGAAAATATTTGTCTCAAGTGCAGCATTTCTGAACGAAAGCATATTAACTCCATATGTATGTTCAATTGTGTTCAAAAATTACAAAGGGATTTATAATAAGCCAGGATAGTAGTAACGCCTAAGATTTTAAGCATCAGTTGTCGTCTTATCAAAAAATTTAAAACCTTAGAAATCTTAACTCTTATCCATTCCGTTCTTTCTTAATGCTCGAAAATAATATCTTGATGCATCCCTTTCATGTTTTTATACGTAATTTCACAAACAATTCTGCGGATCTCAAGTCATCAATGACTTACCTATTTCCCAATTTTTAGATTAACTCTCCCGATAAGAAACCATTCTCTCAGTTATTTTGCTCTTTACTCCTTACAGTCTTCCTTCTTTTAGATCAAGTTCCCCTCACCCTTGCTCTGTTCGTACAGCTCTCGCCCGAAGTCAAGAAAACTGATTGAATGTCGTCTTTTTCTTGGCCGTCGTTGTCGCTTTTTGGGCCGAACCCAACAAAAGCTAAAAAAAACCCCCAAAAAAATATTAACAACAAGAAAAAAAGAATTTCTTCTTCAATGCCCCGTTAAGGACCCGCGTTAAGGCGTTCAATTGCGTCCCTGCACCCTGCACCATGCAACCGAAAGCGCACTCCTCGCACACACAATGCCCAACAACAAACCAGACGCGACCAGACCAACTTCAGGCCGAGGCATTCAACCAACCACTTAAATTTATTAAAATGCGCAGTGAGCGTCGCAAAGTCCCAAAGAAACAACACTCGCGGACACACAAACGGACGCACAAACATCCATGCGAACGAACGACCGCACGACCGAACGAACGAGCGCCGAAGAGGACGAAAAATCGGAAACCGAAAAAAAAAATGCTTCCCATATTCTGCCTGGAATGGCTTTAGTGGTTGTTGTCCATTGAAAATTTGTTGTTGCTGCTGCTTGAGTTGTTATTGTCGTCGTCGTTGTTGTTGTTGGCTTCGGTCGTTAGTGGTATCGGTTCGTCGTATCTGTGAGTGCCCACAAAAAAAGCAAAAACAACAGGAGCAAAAGCAACAACTATGAAAAAATTACGAATAAATCCAAAGCATGGCAATAGCTCGTCGCTGTTGTTGTTGTTGTTGTTGTTAGTCTTGCTATGTTGTTATTGTATCTGCATGCATGCACGCTTGCATGCATGTCGATAGACCGAACCAAAAGAGCCAGAGTCATCGCATACAGAAAGTTTCCCAATCAACGACTCCGTAATGAAAAAGAAAATGAGAATAAAAGAAAAAATTTCTCAAAACGAACGCAAAACGAACGTGCGTAAATTGCTGAAGTGCTCGCCTGACTGCACGAGCGAACGCAAACACAAGCAATCGTACTCAACGGCAACGTAAAACGGCAACAACAACAGCAACAGCAACATGAAGAGGGCAAACATTGTACAGCAGCGCTTCAATGTACGTTTGTAAATTTCCATACATTTTCTCTATACACTCATCCGTGCATACATATTCATGTCAATGCATACATACATCTGGCCTACCTACGCTCTTGGCGCTCCGAGCACTCACTCGCTGTTCGAAGAGGGACGTTGTTGTTCGCTTTAACGTTCATCGTTCCAATTAAAGGTTGCAGACTGAATGACGCTGCCATGTAGGAAATTTCAGACGCTATGACGAAAAGCAAAATGAAAGAAATCTCACTTTAATTTTCAGAGTTTTCATGCAGTTATTTTGTATCTCACTTACTTTTTTTTAACATCAAAAAGAATTTCGCAATTTCCTCGAATACTTACTTTAAATGTACCTATTGTTTTTTTCGATATTGTTTTTTTTATAGGTGTTTTGTTATTCACTTTTTCATGAAATGTAATAATTCTTCTGGTTGAATTTTCCTCAATATAGTACTGAAGTTTATACGGAAAAGAGAAATAAAGTGTTTATTTGTCACGTCCTGTTGCCTACCTATTTTTCCCTATATGTTCAAACTACTTATATCATTCTGGGGACTTCTTACCGGCGGATTTTTCTTTTAATTTTTTATTTTTTCGGGAAAACAACACTCATATTCTAAGCACATATTTAAGCAAATGTCATCACGATCTCTCTCTTTTATTGACGTTTTGAAAAATTTCAAGAAAAAACATTTCGTCGGCTAACGAGCAATTTCAAAACATTACAGGGTAAACCAAAAAAATTTTTTTTTTTTCAAGACTTAAAGCCGCCCCGGCGCCAAATCATATTTAAATTTTTATCAAGGTATTTTTATTGAGGATGGTTGAAGGGGGAGGCATTTCCTGCATTGTGCCCCCATCGTGCCGCGGACGCCGAAATGTCTTGCTACGCCAATGAACATTTATTCAAATATCAGTTACTTTTTCCGCGGATCCCACGGGGTTTAGATGATCAATCCCGCGTGATTGCGGGATTGAAATTTTGGTGCGGGATTGGATTTCCTAATTGGATTTAATATTTTCGGAGCGATGTTTTATCTTCGAAATTTAAGATCAACTGAATTTAAACATTGCCTGCTTGCAATCACCGCTATATACGCTCACATTTTTTCTCAAACACTAGGCTCCACACCTCCAAAGAACCAAAAATGGTTGATTTTGCTCAAATTTTTAGCGCCACACACGGTCAAAAATGTTGTGCTTGCAAACATATTTGCAAATTTATTTGAGCGTGTTTGGCTTCAGTTTGAGAAGCGACTGAAATCGTTAAAATAAAAGGAAGAACGACAAAAACAAAAATCTGTATCAAGGCATATTATTTGGATCGATTATTTCAAAAACCTCCCAAGTCACTGGAATAGAATTTTTTAGGAATCAAGGGAAGTTTTTTGATCCTACATTCGGTATTAAGGAGGAATCAATGTTTTAGCTTAACTATGTGTTCCTTTCCCACAATACTCATGTACCTTTAACGAACCATTTCCAAAAATAAAAATAAAAATTAAAAATTAAAAAATTGGTGTTTTAAAAAAAATTCACTTGAGACGGTTTTGAGATGACCGATTCAATTGTTAACTTGATTGATAACTCGAATCATCTATCGAGACGTTAAAGCGCCATTCAATTGCGTTTGATCAAATAAGTTTACACGATGGTAGTGAAAACATCTTATCAGTAGCGGCCTTTGGGGTGGTCGGGGTGGGGCGACCGATCAGGGCGCCAGATAGAAAGGGGCGCCGGCGCTTTTTAACTTGCTAGTGAATTCCCTAAACTTACCAAAATAATAATAAACATATTGGCAGCATATTGGAGTGGATCGCAGCATGTCGTTTAATTTTCGGTGAATTCCCGGAAACGGAAAAGGACATAAATTATATATATAATAAAATAGATTTCGAAAACTTCCCTTTTCTAATAACTAAAATTCTTATAAAAAAAAACAATACTTTTTTAAATAAAAAAATTTAAAACTCGAAAACTTAACTTATTTTTGTGCTCTTGGTACTTTTTTCGCGAAAACTTTTAGTTTACGGGTGAAAATGTACGGGTTGCCCCCGTTTTAGTTGTAACCCTACTAAATAAAAAATAAACTTTAAATAAATTTTTATCTCATTATATCGATTGCCTTTTTGTGTATTTCTTTGAATTTCAGTTAGGGGGCGCCGGGAACGCTAAAGCCGGCTCTGCTTCTTATCCTACTCCAATAAATGGTGAGAAAAAGTGCTTCATGCCGAACTTTTGTATTTTTATTTTGGATCTTGTATACATAAGGTTTTGTGGGACTTTTAGCAGTTCGTATTCATTTATAGCAGTCGCTTTAAAGTATGATAGAACGGATGCTATTGATGAGCTTTTGTTGGTTGTATTTTTTGAATTCAAAAGAATGCTTATTTGCTTATTTTCAATTCAAATTTTTTTCTCCAAATTAATTCATTCATAAATAACCATTCATCATGGTAATGATTCAATGATTTTTTCAAAAATGAATCATTCATTTACAGGTCTGATAAATACACACACATCAAACATTAAACATCGAACATCAATAATTGCAATGGTCATAATTTCAAAGATTTCCAACTGGGCGATATCATCCACAATGCTTACCTAATATTCAGTTGAGCTGCTTTGCCAGTTGCTGCTGTCAACATTAAAGCAATTTTTAGTTCTTTTTTTACGCTTTGTTTTGTTGTTGTTGCTGCTTTCGTATTGCCGTGTCGTATTTGTTGTTTCCTTTTCATGTTTCATTTACATTATTAAGCAACGTCAGCGCCAGCGACTGCGGCAGCAATAATAAAAATAACAAATGTTCCTGTTCGTGTTGCTGTTGCTGTTGTTGTTGCTCTAGCTTTTCTTTTAGCTGGTCTGGTTGTTATTGTTGCTGTTTTTGCTGTAGCTCTCCGCTGGCAGTGCTCGCCGGCGTCGTCGTCGTCGTCGTCGTCATACCACGACGTCATTTCGTTAAATATGGCGTTATTATGCCGCTCATTATAGTTTGTAATTGGGTTTGATGCATGAGCTCGGTTGGAATTTGTTTCTGGATTTGGATTCGGATTCGGATTTACCCAGTGACACGACGCTGGTACTCAATGTGGTGGAAATTAGGCTGGAGTGTCTGGAATGGTGACTGGTTGTGGAAATGGTGGTGGCAGT
The DNA here is from genome assembly GCA_020466095.1 of Chlorops oryzae. NCBI lineage: Eukaryota > Metazoa > Arthropoda > Insecta > Diptera > Chloropidae > Chlorops > Chlorops oryzae. The sequence continues at coordinate 45,115,978 of CM035806.1, forward strand.
CGCGGCAGTGGTGGTTGGCATTACACTTTAATCGTTGAGTGAATTGCACCAAGCTGTTTTACGAGATGTGGATGAGAAATTTAAAAACAATTTTGTTGGCATTTATTTGGAACGTAGAAAGCTCGGGCTCTCAGTCGAAGTCTCTCATTAATTTCTGTAGACAAATAAACTACACACATACATAGACTCGCATTGACGTTGAAACTTGAAAGCGATTCAAAGGGCGTTGTTGACGTAATTTAAATACATACCTACATATGTATGTATGTATGTATGTATGTAGGAATACGCGAATCGAAACGGGAATTCCAAAGTAACTCCATTCGGTGTATGAAATTTAGATCATTTCAGGTTTTTAAAAATCAAACAATTTTTGAATAGATAATTTAATAAAAAAAAAAAAAAAAAAAAAATGGCGGTCGAGTGCTTTCGTTTGCTCTCTCTCGATTGTTCGAAGTCTCGTCGAGAGGAATTTTTGGCCCTCGGGGAGTTTTTTTTTACCTTGGCGGACTCTCTCCATGAGCATGATCAAAAAGAAAAAAATGTCTTCATTTTGTTTGCGAAGAGATATCTCAGCCCTTGCCGAAGCCATATGGCCAAGAAAACCAGCTCTCTCCATTTTACCCCTCGCCAAAGCCCCACGCCGCGCCGATCGATATCGTAGACAGGGGTTAGGTGACCAAACACACAACTGACGACTTTATTTAACCCTGCTGGTAGCTAAAGAAAGTAACACTAAATGCTTTAGGGACCATTTGGCCCGCGGTGTATATTTCATACAAAATATATAGTCAACATAAGAATTTGAATTCTTTACAAGAAGATTGTTATGGCTGAATGTAAATATATTTCATCAATTTCCAGATATTGGCCACAAAAAAATTGCATTTTGGGCCAAATGGTCCTAAGGCACCAGCAGGGTTAAAAAAGAAAAAATCTTTCGAAACAAAGAAAATTACAGTGAAACCTTCCACATTTGGGGACGCTCACATATCAGAGATGCAATGAGTTATATCATGTCTTCAATGATGCCCACTGCGTGAGAAAGCGTCGAATTTCAAATGAAAAGTAAGGCCGAATTTTCAGATTGAAATACATATCTGATTGGAACTAAGAGGTTTTTGGGCCATGCACACTGAGCGATTTTCCTGTATTATATTCTTTTATTGATAGCAGTATTAAAACTCACGCCAAATCGATCGATCTCGTAGGCAGGGAATGCTGCAGATGGAGATAAGGATTTATTTTTCCGAATTTCCTCCCCCTTTGGCTTAAAGGACGGTAATCAAATAGTAAATTTGATTGAGGAAAGCTTGCAGCATAGTAAGGGCGGAAAATGTCCAAGAAGAGGGCGGGTTGTTGGAGAAGTGCCTATGGCGGAATAATGTGACAGTCTCTCACTGCTCACCGCTCACTGTTGATAGATGAAATTAAACAGAATGTGTGCTGCAATCAATCCGTCCAAATGGTGAAAACTGTCGCAATCGTTTTAGGTAGCAGGTGAGATCATTTTGTGATCCTAATCCTCTCTGTGTCTCTTCGTTTTAGGCCACAAAACCTTTGTATGGAATGCAAAATAAGGGGGCGGAAAAAAAACCTTGGATAATTCTTGCGATTAGCCTTCGAAAATTTATTACCAAGAATGATTCACAGTAAGCCCTAGATTTTGTGACTCAATTTTGAGCGTTGATCAAATGAGCTTGGATGTACTGGTGCTGGATGATCATGATTCATTGCGTCGGATTTTCTATCGTAAGTTCAGAGAAAAATATTGTAGGCACTCAGCTAAATGGAATGTTTATTTCCACAGAAGGTTTTTCTTTGCTCTCGTCTGGCAGCATTCGCCTTCTTCTTCGTCTTCGTGATATAACCTCAAGGACCAAAGGCTTCGTTTCTACAGAGGTTTTTCGAGTAATGGTCTCCAATTTTTTTTTTTTTTTTTTTTTTTTTTTGTGGACCATCCACGACCAAAACGAGAGAGTTTTTCAGAGGCAAAGAATTTTTACTCATCAGGTCGCGAGATTGATTTGAAGCTGGTTTTATTAACTCCTCTGAAGCAGAGGGAGCTGGGAGGAGGGGACTCTTTAATCAGACCCCGTTGAGAGGAAATTCAGGACCCAGATAGTTTTTCGCTAATACCTCCGTTTTGCTATTATGGAAAGGCAAAAACAAAGAGAAGATCGCAAGACGGTCGCAGAGAGATGGCAAAACAGTCGCCACCGTCTGAGTCCCTTGATGATAGGTTGGTAGTAGGAACATGGCCGTTTTTAGGCATAGGCTGCAGCCTATGGGCCCGCACCACAAAGGGGCCTGGACCACAAAATGGTATTGCCTTTTGGATTTTCACTGCGCAAACGATATGTTGCATAGCAAAATTTTTTTTTTGGTACTCTAGGGGGCCCGCACCATAGGCACAGCCTACGCGCCAAAAAAGCTTAGAAACGGCCCTGAGTAGGAACAGTAAGAACTCTGCAATTCCTGAAAGTGTGACAAAAAGAGAGCACTAATGAACAGGGGCGGACTGGGGGTCGCCCACCGGGCGTTTGAAAAAAACCGGGCCCCGTTACCTAAGAAACAAAACCTAACAGCTAAGAAACTGGTAAAATGGGGTTTTAAAGTTCATCTGAAATAAACTTCATACATACAAAAATAAAAATAAAAAATCCCTGCTCCATGAGTATTGATCCCAGATACAGCTCACTGGGGGCCCACGGGGCATTTGCCCGGTTGCCCATAGGCCCAGTCCGCCCCTGCTAATGATTCAACCCATTAATTTTTCCCATCTTCCGAGATCTCAACATTTTCAGGGCTGCTTCATTCATATCTTCTTCTGAGTCTTGATATTTTTCCGTTTTTCCGAGAAACTTTCGTCTTGCCCTCAACTTTGAACTCTAATCTTTATTTTGTGCTCATTCTTCTATTATTTGACTTTATTTTGAGCGAGCATAAACAAATTCATACACCAAAAAAACAGTAGGAGACCGAGTATTTTCTCTTCTATGAATATGTTTGTACCTTGTCTTTTGTTTTTTTTTTGTCGTTTTTTGTTTTTATTTCAAGATTTTACACATTCTCTCGCTCTCTCTCTCTCCCTCTCTCTCCCTCTCTCTTCCTCTCTCTTCCTCTCTCTTCCTCTCTCTCCCTCTCTCTCCCTCTCTCTCTCTCTCTGTCTGTCTTTCTCTCTCTCTCTGTCTCTCTCTGCCTATCTCTCTCTGTCTCTCTCCTCTCTCCTCTCTCTCCCTCTCTCTCCTCTCTCTCTCTCTCTCCTCTCTCTCTCTCTCTCTGTCTTCTTTCTCTCTCTCTCTCTCTCTCTCTCTCTATCTCTCTCTTCTCTCTCTGTCTCTCTCTGTCTCTCTCTGTCTCTCTCTGTCTCTCTCTGTCTCTCTCTGTCTCTCTCTGTCTCTCTCTGTCTCTCTCTGTCTCTCTCTGTCTCTCTCTGTCTCTCTCTGTCTCTCTCTGTCTCTCTCTGTCTCTCTCTGTCTCTCTCTGTCTCTCTCTGTCTCTCTCTGTCTCTCTCTGTCTCTCTCTGTCTCTCTCTGTCTCTCTCTGTCTCTCTCTGTCTCTCTCTGTCTCTCTCTGTCTCTCTCTGTCTCTCTCTGTCTCTCTCTGTCTCTCTCTGTCTCTCTCTGTCTCTCTCTGTCTCTCTCTGTCTCTCTCTGTCTCTCTCTGTCTCTCTCTGTCTCTCTCTGTCTCTCTCTGTCTCTCTCTGTCTCTCTCTGTCTCTCTCTGTCTCTCTCTGTCTCTCTCTGTCTCTCTCTGTCTCTCTCTGTCTCTCTCTGTCTCTCTCTGTCTCTCTCTGTCTCTCTCTGTCTCTCTCTGTCTCTCTCTGTCTCTCTCTGTCTCTCTCTGTCTCTCTCTGTCTCTCTCTGTCTCTCTCTGTCTCTCTCTGTCTCTCTCTGTCTCTCTCTGTCTCTCTCTGTCTCTCTCTGTCTCTCTCTGTCTCTCTCTGTCTCTCTCTGTCTCTCTCTGTCTCTCTCTGTCTCTCTCTGTCTCTCTCTGTCTCTCTCTGTCTCTCTCTGTCTCTCTCTGTCTCTCTCTGTCTCTCTCTGTCTCTCTCTGTCTCTCTCTTTCTCTCTCTGTCTCTCTCTGTCTCTCTCTGTCTCTCTCTGTCTCTCTCTGTCTCTCTCTGTCTCTCTCTGTCTCTCTCTGTCTCTCTCTGTCTCTCTCTGTCTCTCTCTGTCTCTCTCTTTATTTGGAGGTAGTTTTCGCTCATCGAAATTGACCCAACTCCATATAGCGCGAGTAGCGTGCAGCAGTAGCGTAATGAGGGGGAGGGGGTAGAATGGGGCTGCCACCCCAGGCGTCAAATCCTATTTTACATTTTATTAAGGTCTTTATTTTATTTAGGATAGGGGGATGGGACGGAAAATACTCCATTGTGCCCCGGCCGCCGAGTTGTATCGCTGCGCCACTGTCGTGCAGGCCCCGATTGAGAGGTGGCAAGCCGGGCTAATGCAAATGCTAAAGCAGATGAGTGCCGCAAATATTCTTTTTGCTCAGAGCGGCAAAAGAGCCATGTAGATCGGGTCCTGCTACCGTGTCATTTAAATGCGCAACTGCGGCTCTTGGGCACTTCCGAATTAGGGCTCCCAATGAATGGTTGCGGATCGACAAGGTTAAAATGTAGTTACGTCCAGTATCTCAGCTAGGAAAAGAATGGGCTTGATTCACATGGATATACATTCGACACTACCCAGCGGCGCAAATGTACGTTACGGAATCCAATACTTCTCCAATACTTAGCAGTCAGTATGCCAGAAAGAATCGATTACAAGCTTCATTACTTTTACATAAGCATGGCCGCTTTGTAATCAGCTCCCTTTACGAACTTATTTACTTGTATTCAAAGAAGTATTCCGCTGCCGAATACTTGCCGAGCATTTGCTAAATTATTGTGCTTTAGTACCTCAATAGAAAAGTTTGCATCTAGACCTTGCGTGGCTCAGTGGGCAGAGTGCGTGGCCAAGAATCCGAAGTGCTTGGGTTCGAGTCCCACTCTGGCAGGCGCCGAATATTTTTATTTTATTTTTTTATTAAAAAATAAGGCTTCCAAATCTAACTCCTAGGAATTTTTCCACGAAAGCCCTTTTATTTCCATTATTAATCTCTTATTTTTATCCATTGGAGCATATTTTTGTGAACTTCCACTTTTTACACTTTTTCTTGCCTGCCCGGAGGTTCGAACTCGGGTCTTCCGACTGCTAGCTCAGACACTTTCCACTGTACCATCGCCACCTCTGATTAAAAGGCAGGAAATATAATATTTTATAAAAAATTGCAGACAATATTAGCAAGGATAATCTATTACAAGCATGCTTTCGGTAATGCATTTTGTCGGCGCAACCCATTAAGCAGTGCGCCGCTGGGTATCTACATATAGCGCAACTCCTCTATAATGAATTTCTCTCTATAGCGAATCTCTTGAAGGCTTCGCTACATTTTTAGTGCCTTTTTGTTAGCTTGTAAAGAATTCTCTCTGTATTGGGAACCAATGCAAGAAAAAATTATTTGTCATTAAGACATATTGAGGGTGTAATGGGTGTAACAGCCTCTTATATAGTCTAATCGGAAGTTGCAGTGCCCTGGCCTACTGTGCCGCTAGAACTTTAGCAGCTTTGCAAGTTGTCTCGCAAGCAATGGGCGATTTAATGGCTAAAAACAAAGAAACTTAAAGATTTGTGTGCAGGTAGGCACCCTATAACCTATAACCTATCTCATATCTCTGTCTTTGAACCAACTCGATTCATACTTATAACATGGAACGATAACACAGTCCCTATCGAATCGATTAAGAACTCAATTATATATTTAAGGCTCAGATCAATCCCCGTAGCAGGGGCGGACTGGGCCTATGGGCAACTGGGCAAATGCCCGGTGAGCCCCCAGTGCGCTATATCTGCGATCAATACTCATGGAGTAAGGATTTATTTTTTTATACCTATATGAAGTTTATTTCAGATGGGTTTTAAAACCCATTTTTTCCAGTTTTTTAGCTGTTAGGTTTTGTTTCTTAGGTAACCGGGCCCGGTTTTTTTCAAACGCCCGATGGGCCGACTCTTAGAGTCGGCAAATATAAAGGAAAAGACAAAAATAATAGATTTTTCACAATACATAATATTGATTGCGTACCTACATATGGGGCAAAACACGACAAGTGTACCACCGGCAAAATTTTTTCTTCCGCGATTTCGATGAAACTTGGTCCGCCCATTGTGATTTATGCATCATTTTAACGGGGAAGAACTAAGCTTTTTTTCAAAATTAAATTTAAAAAAAATTTAAAAAATGACGTCTCTCGTCGAAAATCAAGAAATCAAAACTAAAATGCCGAATTTTTCTCATTTACCGTCAGGCCCGTGCGCACGGGGGGGGTTTTGGGTGTTAAAACCTCCCCCATTGAGAATAAGAATTATAAATATTATATTATATATAAAACGAAAAAGGAAATTTCGCACAATGGGCCAAGCTGATGCAAGAAGAATTGCATGAGCTGTCGCGTACTCGGCAACTCGTGCAAATACTTGATATAAAATAATTGGCAAATACTCCAAATAGTTCTCATTTTAATTTTTGTACTTTGATAGAAATTTTTCATGATAGACTATTAGCACCTAGAAATTTGCAAATTCTCCGGCAGAAATTTCAATTGAGGTAACTGATCCAAATAAGGAAATGCGATCCAAATAAAAACATTCGAAATCAATTCGATTTCAATAGAAATTTATTTGTCCAGATGAACATCGAAATTGCACAATTTCAGAAAATTTCGGAACAAATCTGACATTTAAAATTGGATCAATTTAAATTTTGTTCTGAAATTGATTGCTTAAATACAAATATCGCATGTAGGCAAAAATTTTCGTGTATTGTAAGGCTTGCTTTTAACCGATATTTACTGTATATCTATGTCTAATTGTCGACGTCGAAAAGGCTCTGCCGCGATCGAGAAATTCACCCTTAGGCAGGTTTAGGAAATTCAACTCTTTCGAGAAATTCACCAGAAGCTACCAACAACAATACGGGTAGACACAAAGTGGCACTCCAAAATTAGAAATAAAACTGAATATTTCCGATAAATTTTTGAGAAGGCGTACACAGTCGGCAAGGAGCATGATATCGAATTGCGAAAGCCTCGGTTAACTGCGAAACAAACACATCGCAACAACGTCGTCACTGATTCAGTTGAGGATTACTTTCACATAACCATATACGTACCATACCTTGATACTTTCATCGCTCATCTTCATGATAGGTTCCTCAATCATCGCAATATCCTATCAAATTTCGATTGCCTGTTCCCAAATAAAATGAAAGCACTCAATGTAGAGTCTTGTGTTCAATTATTTACACAATACTCTTCTATCTTGCACAATGATAGTCCTAACTTCTGGATCAGTGAAGTTCAACTTTGGCATCGGCGAATTTCTGGAATGGATATAAAAAATTCACTTGATCCGCTTGATATTTGCAATGCAGATGCATTTCCGAACATCCATCAAATCCTCCGCATAATGGCAATTTTACCCGTTACTACTGCTACAAATGAAAGGTCTTTCTCAACATTGCGTCGTCTTAAAACATACCTCAGATCGACTATGTCTGAAGATCGACTAAATGGCCTAGCCTCACTGAATATACATCGTGAGCTTGAAATTGACGTGGAAACGATTTTGGAAGACTTTTTTTCTGTGCCTCGAAGGGTTTCTTTGTTGCATGAAACTCACCAAAACTGAATTGTTATAATAAAGTCATTGAAATCGTTACTCTTGATTTTTAACCAATAGTTTTAATTAATAGAAAAAAAACCCCCCCCCTTGGGCAATTCCTGCGCACGGGCCTGTTTACCGTTATCCAAAAGTTTTTTGAGTAGGGGAGAGGTGTGTACCTTGGTCCGGATTTCACATTTTTCAATCTAGAAATTTTTGCAGGATGTTTTCTTTAGTTTTTCTTTTATATAAGTTCTCTCATATCCTTCCGACATTAAATGACGAGTCATTTATTTTTCTCCTCCTTACCAATAAATATAAAAACTACTTTTACCATACCAATCCAAAACGGTTCAAGGTACACCATGCAAGTGTACCATGGTCCTTTGGTATGTGTACCTTGGACCGCATAAAATAAAAGGAGTAAATTCGTAGGAAGAATGTAAGAAATTAAAAATACTCGTTTATTTGCATATGTCATATTGTTTAAAATGGAAAGTATTTAAGTCTTCCTTTTTTCTCGGCGCAAAAGGCTTGAGATGGATGAAGCATTTTCTACGCTTAAATCAGGCTCTATAAATCATCTTGAAATTGAATCTTTTCTTTCGAAACTCTTTTTGGTATGGTTTTTCGTTATCTTTCGTTCAATATGGCCTTAAAACCGAAAAATATATAACAAAAACAAATGAAATATCCGGCTATCCGGCCCGGCCCGGCAGTCAGCCGGATACACTATCCGTTGCAACACTATCTTATATAACGTTTCATAAGATCCTATCCAGAGGATCTTACATGTTGTCTAGTGTTGGAATCCTGCAAACTCTAAAGCTATTCAAATTTTTTAGTAGCCGGAGAATTTTCTCCGTTTGATGGCGATTTTCTCCTACTGTCTTTCGGAATTCGACTTTGCACTTACATACCTACATATGTACATACATAGTACATAATTGGACTTTTCGCTTGCTTTTTGTTTTCATAAAACATCCTCCAAACTCACGTACTCTGTCAGGTAGCGCTTAAAAAACTTTCGAAAAAACGAAAGAACATAAAAAAAAGCAGTTGCGTCATCACAAACTTTTCCATAATCTACACTGGCATCGAAATTATGTATAATAAAAGACCTCCACGATAAACTACGAACTCAAAACAGCAACAAAAATCATCAACGCATACTGTGACAACAACAACACAAGGCCGTCAAAGCAATTCCAATTTAATTAACGCGCTGCTCCCTTCTCCAATAATGAATAAAAAAAAATGAAGATTCCATACACACCAACAAACAAAAATAAATAATAAAAAAAAAATGAAAAAAAAACAACACCAAGAACAACAAGAACCAATAAATAAATTAATGAAAATACAAAATAACCAATTTAGCTGACGACGAGAAAATCCATCCGAACGCGAGCGACACACCTTCTCACTCATACAAATTCATCGAAACGAAAACGACGCTAACACCCCAGCGGATGACTTCGTGCCTGCTCGTGCATCTTCGGCATTCGTTCGTCAAGCGAATAGCCAATCACTGTGTAGGGGAAGGCGCGGTCATTCATTCCTTTTAGAGATGGCGTGGTACAGGCAAAAACGAATAGTGCACACACACACGCACACGCAGTTTCGCACGCAGGCTCTCATTTGTACTCACGCTCGCGCTCACTCAAATATGGCTCTCGCTACTGCTTTTTTCGCAGCTGCGCAGTAATGCCAAGCAAACTCAACCAAGAGACGATCCGACAGCACAAAACAGCGCACACACATGCACACAGACGAGCCGAACGACGTCGTACTTTATAACGCCGACGAAGACCAATTCGTGTGGCCGTGCTTTGTTGGTGATTTCAGTCGATTTTTCTGATTTGATGTGTGTGGCGGCGCGTCGGATGGTGGAAATTTATCGCGGTGACTTTCAGATTCAGATTTAATTTGCTTCTTATTTATACGCTGCGTGATAAAATCACAAACAGCTTTTATGAAACAAAATAAAAGGGCAAAATGCAAAAAATTAAGCAAAATCAAGTTCTCGACAGAAGACAGAATTTAAAATAAATTTCCTAACTTCGTGCAGTGCTCTCTCTCTATGGAGAAAATTGCAATTACAAATATTTAATACAAATAAAACAGAAGAAAAAAAAAAAATCACACACCAAAAAAAAGAAGAAAAAAAATGAAACAAAATAAAATGCGAAAAGAATATTGAAAAAAAAGTGTAACGAGCGCGGCGAGAGAAAATCAATAGAAAAGTTAGTATCAACATCAAGTACATCGCAAACTTCATTATCATCATCAACGGAAAAGCTGAAAAATATTGCCATTATGATAAAATGTCATCAGTTGGACAGCATGACGTCTTTAGCCGTCAACCGTCAACCGTCAGCCGGTGCATGTGTGTTGCTGTGTGTTCGTGAGTAGGTGTCGAAGCAGTGAGAATGGGTGGTAAGTTGGTCGGCTGGTCGCCCGTTCGGTCGGTCGGTTGTTCGGTGGGTCAGCATAATGTGCGAAGTGCGAAAACTCGGAATATTCAAATTGGAAAATACGGAAACGGAATGCGGCGAAATTTTTTGTGTTGTTGTTTTGTTTTCCGTTATTTGCGCCTGTGTATGTACGAGCGTGCACGGTTGTGTAGATACGAAATACGAAAATATCGTTTTTCCTTTTTTTTTTTTTTTTGTGTGTGGCAGCGGCTGCAGAAGAAGCGCAAACGCTTTGAAAATCTTCGCCACTTGCACACGAACACGTGACAATTGAAATTTCTCATCTGTATATGTGCTCATGCATGTGCAAACGTGTGCGCGCGCGTGTGTGTGTGAGAAGTTTTTGATCAAATGTGTGTGCCTTGAAATTTTCTGGTTTCGTGTCCTATCGTCGTATTGGAATTTTTCTTCGCTACTTGCTACTGAGAGCGATTTTCTTGGTCTCTCGGCGGCTTTCTCTCTCTTGCTCCCGCTCTCTGCCACTCACTCTCTCTCATTCCATAAGCCATCTTTCTCTTTTACGCTGACGAGCTGTCATGGGTGGCCTGCTTGTACCCCACTGAATGTTTTGATTTTCGCTCGTCCATTTTTACGCTCTCTCTCGCTCTCGCTCGTTCGCTCGCTCTCGTTTTCTCTATCTATCTATCTCGAATGTTCTCTTTTGAGCTTGCTCGCTCAATAGATACACGCCGAAGTAGACTTTGTTTGCTGCAACGCATTTCAGTCGAGTTCGACTGTGCCTTCAAACGGTCAACGTTAGATGGTATTACGCGCCGATACTGATGCCACTTCTATACTGCTTTGCTTCTTCGCGCTTAAATGGTATACAATAATAATATCTACAAAATAAAATTCTTGTGCGAACGTACCGGTAGAGCGTGTGCATGCATGCTTGCATGCAACTACTCGTCGATAGCAGGAGAGTACGCGAGTGTGAGAGCGAGAACGCTCTCGTTTATTTGTGCCTATTTCAACCACTTGTCGTTGTCTCTCACTCCGCGCGATTTCGGTCCACTTGATTCCCGGGTGCCGTTAAGTTATATTGAAGTGAATGAAAAGGGTGACCGCGCAGAAGACGAAGAACAGTAGGGAGAGACGATGATGAGGACGAGGACGCGGTGAAGAAGAAGACGGAGCAGAAGTAGTAGAAGAAGAAGAAGTGCTCGACGAGACCCCAAACTATTAAAAAAAAAAAAAAAAAAAGGAAAATCGAGAAAAAGTAAAGGTCGAAAAACGTGCGCGCACAAATATACACAAATACAAACGGTAAGCTACACACGGATGCACACACACACGCAGGAACAGATGCACGCACTGATTATGGGCGATTTGTATGGGCAAAGGCGTCGAGAGGTGCGGACGGGAAGGGATGGGATTGGAAGGGTAGCGAAGGGAAGCAAAGGGAAGAAGGATTGTAATGTGTGAAATCGAGTATCAAGGGGACGGACGCGAAAGTGGCGAAGTCTCTGCCTATAGGTTTGTGCACAGTGGGCAATTTTCATGATGTTTGTACGGTGCTGTGTGCTGTGCGCTGTGTTGTTCGCCGAAGTGCGTATAAACAATGAAATGACTACGGCAAATCCAATGCGAGTGCTTGCCTGAGGAGCTTTTCGGTGTACGGCGAGGAGCAGGGGGTTTTCAAACCGGGAGCGGAGCGACGGAGTGGAGAGCCTGTGTTGGAGCTTATGCGGCATTGAATGCGTTCGTTCATACAGAATGAGTTCGGATATGGGTGCGCTATTTGTAACGAGTCGTGTCTACTGTTGTGACGTTGCGTGACGTATCGAGTATGCGTGCGTGTGTCTGTCTGTCTGTCTGTCTGCCTGCCTGTCTCTCTGTCCGTATGTTCGCGAGTGTGTTCGTCTGTTTGGCAGTGACGGTGGCGGTAATAATAATATCGCCAAACCACTTAATTGACGTTTTAATGTTCTGCAATTTATGGCCATCGAAGTTGCCGTGCGCGGTGGATTTGTCGTCAATGCCTCCATACGTCCATACGCCCATGCGCCAATATGCCAATGCGATGCGGCTTCAATGATGCTAGAGTCATTGCAGTGTGCCATTGTGGTTGTTTTTTGTTTTTTGTTACTTATTTGTTTTTTTCTGTTTTGCAATGTGGTTCAAACATAATTGAAGAGAGCAACGGAGCTATATACACATCTTTCACCTTTCATTTGCATGACCTTTGATTTCTCCGTTTGGGGTAGGCTCTTTGTGAATTTCCATGGCTAATGCTTCCTTTTGCCGATTGGCAATATCGGAGCTAAACGTCGCTGCGGTTTTCTGTTTTTGATGGGGGAGCCAATAGATTTTGCACTTTTTTCTTCCCTTTTCTGCTAGTTGAAGCACTTTTCAGTTTTCAGTTTTCGAATCAAACATTTTGATCAATTATTACGTGTTGAACTTAAGGTATGAATTTGGATCGGTAATCGGAAGAAATAATGGCTAATATGGTGTCCGATTCAATGAGTGGCAGATCTAAGCGCTAGCCTAACAATAAGAAGTTAATAAATATAAAGGGGCGCGGGTATATGAAAATATAATAAAAATTAAAAATATGTAAAAAATAATTACAAAAAAATAAAATAAATAATAATTGAAAATGAAAAATATTTTAAAAGTTAAAAAAAAAAAGATATACTTATAAGTTATAAAAATTAGAAACAAAAACGATGTCCTCTGGCTCAAGGTACGTTAATTTGAAAAAACTTGTTTAAATTTTCTTCAAAAATATTTATTCAATATTTCGGACCATCTTCAGGAATATAATTGAAAAATTTTTTCTAAAAAACTTTACAAAGCGTCGTCCCGTGATACTGTTATGATGGTCAATATATCACTGAGTCCGGAGGAGACCGAAATATTGAATAAATATTATTGAAGAAAATTCACACAAGTTTTTTCAAATTAACGGACCTTGAGCTAGATAAGGAGTACCTACATCATTTATAAAATAAGGTCGACAACAATTTTCAACATCTAACATAAAAACTTAATAAAAATAAGTAGGTACATATTACCTATTTACCTATAAAAAAATAAATTTTTTAAAATATAAAAATAATTTTCCAATATTTTAAAACATTTAAGTAAATATTTTTTAAATTAAGAGAAAAACATTTTTTAATGAAAAACAATTAAAAAAGTTAAAAAAAGAAAATAAAAGAAATAAAAAAAAAATTAAAGAAAAAATGAAAAAAAATTTAACAATTAAGTATCTAAGTATTTAAATGATTTAAAAAAAAAAAATTAAAAAATTTAAAAAATTAAAAAAGATAACAAAAGATAAAGATAAGCAAATAAAAAAAATAAAAGAATAACAAGATAATCAAAAAATGCAAAAAAAAGTTTTTTAAATTTAGAAACACTTATAGAAAAAGTAATTGAAATCAATATAAAAATAATTAAAAAAAATTTTTTAATTAAAAAAAATAATTAAAAACAAGAGAAAAAAAATTAAAAAATTTTTTAATTAAAAAAAATTTAAAAACCAAATTAAAAAAAGTAAAAAAAATTAATAGGTATAATTCAAAAATGTTAAAAAATAATTTAAAAAAAATAATAAAAAATTTATTTAAGAAAATATAAAAAGTTGAAAAAATGTAAAAAATAAATAATTTAAAAAAAATTTTAAAAAATTTAAAAAAAATAAGTACTTAGTACCTATTAAAAAAGTTTTTAAAATTATTTTTTAAATAAAAAAAATATAAAAAATAAGAAAATAAAACAATTAAAAAATAATAACAAAATAAGTATAAAAAAAAATTAAAAATATTATTTTTAAAATTAAAAAATATAAAAAATCGAAGCAAAATAAAATAAATAAAAATCAGATTTTCCCCCACAGAAACTTCATGCGAAGAACTCCTTACGGAATGCCTTATTTTTAACACCGCGATGTCATTGGAAATTCGTGCATTGCCGATTTCGCTTACCACGAGGCGAATTTTCAGAATTAAGATAATTTATCTTTAGGTTTTCTTTGGCAAAAAAAAAAAAAACAATAAGTATTCAAACTTTTTGGAGTTTTGCATACTTTAAGACATAATTTGTTCCCTGCACATTACTAAGTATATAAGTTTTATACACAAAATTCATCATTTTAAGATGATGACTTGAAGTTTTTGTTTACATATAATAAATATGTACTATATATGTATACTAATCAGTGAGGCATTACTGGTTAAACTAATCGTTCCACTATTTATTCACACAAGACTTCCGTACTTAAATATTCACCCAAGAAATAGTGGAAGAAAAATTTCAGGCCTTACGGGTTTTTCCCGCTTGGTCTTAAAATGATCGAAAAATTGTAGCCAATGATTATGAAATTACCTTAAAAATTCAAAGGAATAGTTCTCTTTTTTTTTTATTCAGCAAATCAATGTCTTGTCTCATTCGAGGGCTTAACAAGGAGATACTCTTTCGATTCCCACTTTTGTTAATCTTTGCCCAATTCACAATTCACATAGGCCGACTGAAAATTTTAAGAATATATTTTGAAATGCTATTTTCCATTATTTATATTCAATATGGTGGTGTCCTGAATCAGGCCCGGACTGGGACCCTAGGCGCACACCGTGAAGGCGAGTCTAAGGGCCTCCGACTCTATGTGCTTAGAAAATTAGTTTAAAATAAAATAAAAGGGAAACATTTTGAGATTTCACATTCAGTATGAACGCTTTAATGCTGAAAACTTCATGAGTCTTAAGAGGCCCCTGAACATGGGGGCTTATACATATAATTTCTAACGTGTCTTCCAAATGAGGGCCCACCGGGCTTGGTCCTGATGCCCTGATTGATTTCACCATCCTGTATTTTTTTTACGATTGAAGTGGCTTTGGCGCTTGACAGTAGCAAAATAAATCCTTTTAATTTTCATTGCCGCCGCTGTAAAAGCTGTGGAAACCCAATGATGACATGAGAACTTATTTCACTTTTCCATTTTCTATTGTAAAGCAAATAAAAATGCAATAATATAATTATGTAAATAAGAACAAAACAATTCAGAAAGCCGAAATTTTGTACGTTAGTCAGGACTAGTCCTGGACTAGTGACGTGCCTAATTTTTTTCAGTCCTTAACAAGAACATTCATACACCCGTTCGTCCAACAACAACAACAACAACAACACACACACACATACACACACACACACACACACACACACACACACACACACACACACACACACACACACACATACACACACACACACAGAGAGAAAAGGCACACGATTTACAAGTCGGCGCGTGGGTGGTGTAGAGGTGGGAGAAGGTTTTGTTGTTGGGGTTGGGGTCGGTAGCTCATGCTTGTCTTAATTTAATTGCACAAAAGTTCACAGCTGGATAGGTCGGTCGGTTGGTCGGGTTCTAGTTCGGTTTCTGGCTCTGGTTCGTGTTGGAGTTCGGTATCCTTCGCCGATGACGACGTGTCGCAACGTGACGTGTTTAGCTGAGCGCCTTTTTCGCCTTTAGCACAAAATTTTTTTTTCGGTTTTCGTTTTCGTTTTTTTTTTTTTTTTTTTTTTTTTTTTTTTGTCCTCCTTGGCAGTCGCCCAGATGAGCAAAGCGCTGAGTTGAAGTTCGTCCATCAGTTTGATCTGCTGAGTATGGAATTTCGTGTCTGTTCGTTCGTTCGTTCGTTCGGTCGTTAGTTCGTTTCATTTGCTCGTCACTTTTCTTCACTTCCTACACTTTCTAACCGCCACAACCACACAAATTTTCGTCTTCGGGTTTTTTCGTGCTTCGTATGAAAAGAAAAAAGATATTTTTTCTCATAGATTTTCTGTCTGTCGGAGAGACTCTTTATCTGTTCGTTTGTCGGTTTGACGTTCCGTCTATTCAGTTTTTGTGTGTGTTCTTTTCCGCCGCGGCCGCTTTGCTTCCTCTTTTGTTACTCTTGTCGTTGTTTTGTTGTCGTTGTTGTTGTTGCTGCTGCTGCTGATGTATCTTTTTTCTTCGTTTTGTTTTTGTTTTTATATTCTTTTCCGCTTCGTAACTTTGACTTCGTTTGTTTGCTTGTCGTTGTTGTTGTCGTTTTTCTCGTTGTCGAGGTTCGCTTTTCAATTTCGGTTTGGAAAGTCGGAAGCGGCAGAAGCCGAAGCCGAAACAGCAACGGAATCGTGCTTATTACAACAATTTTTTTTTTTACTTCTCCTTTTCAATTCCCTTGATTATTTCGACTCTACGTTCTTGTTCGTATGTATGTAGGTATGTACCTATGTGAAATGGGTTGTGTGCAAAGAGCGGTCGCTTGTTGGACGAAAGTCAGTAATTATAGTTGGACATATGAGAAAAAAAAAAGGAAAACAAAATTAGTATTGTCATTTGGAAAAGTCCGACGGACTTGGCTTGACCCGACGCACTCGGCTTACTTGACTGACTTGACTAACTTGACTAACTGACTGACTGAATAGCTGACCGATAGCGTGGAGGCTTAATAGTCGAGAGGTCGGTCATTGTAGTGTTCTTGTAATTTCTCCAAAAATTTCCCGTGGGCTTTTTTTCTTTCTTACAGGTTATTGTTCTTTCAAGTCATGTTGATGTTGAAGTCGTTGTTTTTGTTGTTGTTCCAGTTCAAGGTGTATTCGAGAATGATGATTAATCGAGACTCTGAACTGAGAGGATGCCTTCTTTATTTGGGGGCCACAAGTATCTATCAAAATTTAAATCTGGATATTCGGATTAGAAGCATGACCAAAAAAAAAAAAACCTCTCTCAGCAACTTATTGAGAGGAGAAAGGCATTTGTGTATAGACTCTAGAGTCTTCTAAAATTATTTCTGAGACCACCGTCCAGGGACCATCGTCGCCTTCGAGTTTGCTCTTTCCTATTAGAATCTGATTTGAATCTTTTTTTGACTTGTGACCCTTTTAATCCTATTCAAATACTTTATTTTCAAAATTAAATACTTATGTACTGTTTTTTCCTTATTTTTTAACGTGCTTAAGAAAATAAAGTCGAAATAGCTATGGACGTTGGATATAAAAGGGTTAAAAGGGTTAAAGTTTAAAGAACAAAAAAAAAAAAAAAAACGCAAGAAATTTACTTTCAACGCAAATATTTTTCATTTAACAGAGAAAAATAGAAGCAAAACTCTCCAAAAGAAAAACAAAAAACATGTTTGGAGATAAATTTAAGTGCGAGATAAATTGAGTCTTTTCGATTGAGACTCCCATTTGAGTTTAAAATACAACGAGAATTTATAATAAACACAATCATGACATCAACGCAAACAACAATTGCCAAAGGCACAAGCTCAAAATCCCGCCAAATTCGAGATTACAATGAGTTGCTTACGTGCTTTATCTGCGACGGCTACATGATCGATCCAACGACAGTGGACAATTGCGCACATACATGTGAGTAAAAATGAATGAATCTGAAATATTGCCAATTTTTGCTCCTTTTATTTTCTTTTTGATGGCAGCATTTAAATGAGAAAATGTTATTTCGGTGAAGAAAAAAAAAAATACAATTCTCTTTTCTTTTCAGTTTGCCGCAGCTGCATATTAAAGCATCTACTGAAATCAGCACACTGTCCACAATGTGGAACAGTGGGAAAAACCATAAATGCTAATAATTTAGGGTAAGTTCGACAATACATCTATTATATTTGTTTGATAAATTGTTCATTTTTTACCACTGTTCAATTGCACAAAATCGTTCTTTCTTTCTCACTCAATCTCACACTCTCACTCTGACTTGCTCTCTTTCTCACTCGCTCTCTCTCTCTCTCTCTCTCTCTCTCACTCGCTGCTTGTCTCTCTTTCGCCCTTTGTACCTATTATTTAATGTGATAAAAATCACTTTTTTTTTCCATTTTTGAACTTCTCATAGGTCGGATAAAATTTTACGCGCTCTTATTTTCAAACTGGTACCCGGCCTATATCAATCCGAAAAAGAGCGTCATATGCAATTTTACTTGAGTAAAAAGAGCGAGGAAGACACGAAACTCGAGTCAGATGAATTCTGCGCTGAGGAAGAGGACGAATTCTTTATGGCAACGGAGCCAATTAGGTGAGTTTTCTTTTTAATAATGATAAACGCTTTCCATAAAATTGAAAAAAAAAAAAAGTGTTATTCTGCAATATTTAAAATTGTTTGTTTGATTGAATTTTTTATTTTTATTTTATTCGTCTTGTCACAGTTTGTCGTTAGAATATCATCCAGCACTGCTTGAAGGCTGTCAGAAGTCGGAAATACCGCCTGTGCGCTACCTTCAATGCCCAGCAAGTGTGCAGGTTCAGCACTTGAAACGATTTCTTTACTCGAAATTTGCACTTGATCCGCACAATGGGAAAATCATTATCGAAATCATTTACGAGGATGAGATTTTACCCGATACATTCATGCTCATGGACGTGGGTTACTGCTACAAATGGAAGAGGGTAAGCGCAAAGGAGTTTAAAAAAAAAATACCAGACTAGCAAAATGCATCATGACAAGCATTTGAAAATTTCACTTTATTGATGATAGTTTTTTGTGGGCTCTGGGATAGCGTAGCGATGCGTGCTATGTTCTTGATCCTAGGGTCTGAGCTTCGATTCCCGGCACAGGCGAAACGGAGTGTAATTTTCCAAAGCCTAGCAATGGTTTTTTAAAAAAATCGCATATTAGGGGGGCACACTACATAAAAATACACATGCACTCATACAAACACAAGAAAAAGTCCCTCGCGGTATCACAAACGGGTAGGTATACGGCCTAAATGGCAGGCCACCGCAACGTACATAAAACATACATTCATTGGTCGCGATTTGTGAGATAGAAAAAAAGGAAGTTTTTAAATAAATTGCAACTCTTTTCGTTTTTCATAAACATTTGTGAAATTGGAAAATTTTTAAAATTTTTTTTTATGAATATCTCCAAAGATTAAGATATTGCCAGAAGATTTAACACAGAAATTAAAAGTGCTGCTATTTACTTAATTTTTATACTTTTTGAATGATTTTTTTTCTATATTTCGCTTTCCGTTTTTCTATGCTCTTATATTGTTTGTGACAACAGGAGGCGCCAATGCGTTTCATGTACCAAGTCCTTGTTTATAGCCAGACACCATGCGTGACAGCTAAATTAGCATCTCATTCGAGTCAAGAGGAAGAGTCGTCAGTGCAAGAGCAATCGAAATCTCAAAAGTCGGTGAGCTATGCCAGCGAGACAACGACCACGAGCACGAACACGACCACGACCACGACCACAAGCGTCGCAGCCGAAGAGGGCGGCATAACAAAAGTAACGACCGCATTGAAAGATGATGGCAACTCTGTTGTGCCCGTTAAGGTCGTTATAACGCGAAAGTCTGGCGAATCGAAGAAATCTACGTCGAAACGTTCCCATGGAACGCTAAATGCGACGGACGAGGAGCAGCCAGTGGCGCCTTCAAATGATTTCAAGAGCCTGCGCAGTAATGACATACGTTTTAGCGATTTCTCTGTTACGCCGGCGGCAAGGCAGCAAATGAAATCGTCAGCGTCAAAAAGCCAAACGACATCTGCGCGCCATTCCACCAAAGCCAATCAAAGTGCGTCAGCGAAATCCAACGCGTCATCGGCAATGTTATCATCGATCTCGTCGCCGTCGCCGTCGTCGTCGTCGTCATCTACCACGCAACCTTCGGTTGTACCGATTGTCGTTAGTATACCACAATCACAAGTGGCCAAGTCACCCTACGCCATGGACGAGAGCATGGATAATTTATCGCTAGCGCAGCTAAAAAATGCCTGCAAGAAATCGCCGAACACGAATACGAATCCGAATTTCAATTCGAATTCGAATACGAACAGTATTTCTTCCGCTCCGAAGAATGTACCCAAGTTGAAAATTGAACTGGGGACACTTAAGGCCAAATTGAGCATACCCAAACCCAAGTCCGCAGAGGCTGTCATCGATGGAAGAGATCAGCGCGACGATCATCAACCACCGTCGAGCAAAAAGACGAAATATCGAAAACACTCGTTGGACTTGGAGAGCGGCCCCATAACTGGAAAGGTCGATCTGGAGACGTATGCGAAAAATATCGGACTGAAGCCGATTGAAGTTGTTACGCCGACATTAGACACGCTTGAAACTGGCGACAAGACCATCAAGTACAGTCCGAATGCATCGCCCATGTCGTCGTGCTCGTCATCGACGACGTCATCATCATCGAACGGCAATGGCAGCCATTTCTCGAACAGCATTGACGGGCATTCCAGTGGCCGTTCAAGTCAGCCGCATAAGAAGCATAAAAAGAAGCACGCAAAAAGTTCTCGCGAGCCGAAAGAGAGCAAGCGGCGAAGGCTGCACGCCGAAATCTCATCGCAACCGGCCGACGAGAGTCTCAAAATGAAAGTGAAAATAATGAACTCGCCGGGCCAGCACAACCACAAGGCGCACAAATCAAAGACATCAACGCCAACAACTCCAACAACGCCGACAACGTCGACCATATCGACAACGCCAGCAACGCCGCTGACATCGACATCGACATTCGCAACAACATTACCGCCAGATGCTTTCAGCTCTCCGAAGCCGGTAACAATTTCTTCAAGATCACCACCAAAGTCACCAGCCGTCGAGTCGATCGACCGATTGGCGGCTAGCACTTCTGGAAGCACTAATCCAACAGCCGCACTTGTACCAACATCATTGCTAAATTTGAAACAAAAATCCAGCCCCAAGCTCGAAGCGACGAATCCCATCAACATTATCGCGCTCAACAAGGCCCTGGGTGAGGAGGCACAAAGCATCAAGAAGCTAATGCGCGAGAAACCAATGCCAACGCCCACGCCCACGCCCACGCCAACTGCAGTCTCACGACAACCTCAAATACTCCCGAAGACTATCATGTCCGTTAAGGAGACGCAGCAACAGATTCCGACGTCACCTCCTCTTCCACCGAGCCTCTTTAAAACCGTACCACACACCTTCACCTCCTCCTCCTCCTCCTCCTCCTCCTCCTCCTCCTCCTCCTCCTCCTCCACATCGTCCTCTTCATCCTCGAGCGCCCCCTCCTCCTCGTCCTCCTCCGCCTCATCTTCAAGCTCAAAATCGGGCTTACCGAAATTGCAGCTCCAGCTTCCAACGACTTCATCAACAGCAACGGCAAATACAACAAAGTCGCAGCCGTTCGCCGTACCGAATCCGCCACGCCCGAAGCATTTCTCAGCACCATCCTCCATAGCAAGTTCGGTGAATAAACAAGCAGCAGCTGCAGCTGCAGCAGCCAGCTTCATGAACCTAAAGCGATCCGCTTCGCTGGATGAGTCACCGCTGTCGAAGCAACAGCGCTTGGAACAGGATCGCTTGGCACGCAAGACCGCCTACGGCCCAACATTCAGCAATCTTCCGGCGAGTGCGGCCAAGCTCCTTCAACAGCAATTTCAATCGAAGGATGACAAAATGCGTGCAACGGCCAACGATGGCGTTGGTCCTGCATCTGTGGCCGGTGTCCTCGAGATGTCACCATACTATAGACCGCTTCTCTCACAATTCGGGACATTGGCACAACGTTCCGCTTCCGCTTCCCCAGCCGCAGCCGCAGCCGCAACCACAACCGCAATGGCAACCAGCGGTGGCGTCGCCTCACCGCCACTCAATATTACCCGGATCAATGACGCGTTTTTTAAACTAGCAACACCGACAACAAACAATCCAACAGCGTTGTCATACAATGCACGCCCAGCAACATTGACGGCGGCGCAGTTAAATCTCTTGACCGCACCATTCCAGCAGCTACCAATAATGAATAAATCACCGCTCGAAATTATGCGTCTGCCAGGGCCGATGCAAAGCGAATCGATGTCGCTTCATCCGTCGCCGTCCCACAATCCACCGAAAACAACTGTCAGTCGTTTAATGGGGCCGCCGTCATCGATCGCAAATAAAATCAAAAAGCCAGCTCCGTTGTCACCATCAACATTGGCCGCGGTGAAAATGGCGAGCTTCAAGGCAGTGCCATCGCCGCCGCTAACATCCTCAGCATCAGCAACAGGCACGCTGGCATCTAAAGCCTCCGCCGCCGCAGCCGCAGCCGCAGTTGCCGCCACGTCGAATGCCAACAATAAAAGCAACAACAAGAAGCCAACATTTCGTTCCTCACCGCCAGCACTGATCAATTTTCGCAATACGGTTCCGTTGAAGGCCGCTGCAAAAAAAACCCTGCCACCGCCATTGATACAAGAATCAACCGCGAAGCAGCTCTCAACAAAATCAACAATCGAGCACTCAAAATCGAACGGTATCGCTGAGAAGCTTAAGCAAGCGACGACCACAACAAGTCTGCGTGATTTTCGCCCCGTTTCGAAGGACAACGCCGTTGACATTTTAGATTTATCCGGCGGCAGCAAATGCTCAACAAAGGACTCGCCAATGACAGCATTGACAGCGATGACAGCAATGGCAACAATTTCCAACAATGGCGGCCCCAACAGTCTTGAGGCAGCACTCAACAAAATGAAGCAAAGCATTACAACATGCACAATTTTGGGCGATGTTGGCAAAAGTTCGACATCCGCAATTGTTGCGAACTCACCTAAAACGGACGCGTCCACAGATGATTTGCAAAATTTGCATTTACTTTCGGAATCGGCAACTGCTCGCGAGAAAATTTCGATAAAAACACAAGCGCTCAATGCTATTGGCAGTGTTGCGTTAATAAATCCAAATGCTGCAGCATTAACATCGGCGAAAACAACAACAACAACAACAACGCCGATAATCCATCAATCACTCTATGAGAAACCGAAGCAGCAACAGGCGACCTTGGTGCGACAACAGAACGCATCGGTGCGTAATATACCGAATCCGTCGGCGTTGGCATTTCGTAACCAACAACCGACCACAGCAATCTCAACAACAACAACAACATCCACAGCAGCAGGATCAACAAAAACAACAACAACAACAACAACAGCCGCATTAACAACAACAACAACCAATTCAACAATACCAAAAACAATTATTGCTTCGGCTGCCGCAGGAGCAGCTAAAAAAACAACAGCAACAACAACAACAACAACAACAATACCTATTACTTCAACAACAACAACCGCTTCGTTCGCAGCGATTTTGAATAGTGTTGCAGAAAAATCACCACCACCAAAAAACGATGAAAAGCCAGCGGTGACATCCACCGCAATGAATCCAACAACCACTGCGACTGCGACTGCAACAGCAACAGCAACAGCAACCGTTTCGCCGCTCAATCGGCCGACAAAAAAATTAACCACAATCGATCAAGTTGCGGCTTCATTAAATATACGCGCTGCTGCGGCTGAAGCATCGGCTGCGCGCGCAGCATCGGCCGCAGCTGCACTGGATGAGATAAGCAATGCAGACAACTCGATGCTGATAACACCGACAGCATCGGCATCGCCGACACCGACACCAGCAGCAGCCACCACAATAATAACGCCGACACAAATGTCCTCGAAAAACACAACGGCTACAGCAACAGCAACAACATCCACATCCACATCAACAACTGCAGCAGCAACAGAAACATCAACATCGGCCACATCGGCGTTAGCAAAAGTTGAGGACTCAACAACTGCTGCAACACGCTCACCGACCGTCGAAGTTGCTGAGTCAAAAGCGACAGCCGCATCCACCCCTAAAGCGAGTGAAATTTCTGATGTAATAACGTCGGCGGTTACGCCTACCTCGCCGACATCGACGACAGTCAAAGCAGGAGAAACACCAGCGCCAACAAACGAAGCAGCAGCAGCAACAACAACAACAACAGCGAACGAAACGACGACTTGCAAAAATACTGAAATGTCACTCACAACTTCAACAACAGTTACCAACAACAACAACAACAAAAGCAACGATGATAGCAGCCAAAGCACTGACACCACCACCAATAATAACAATAAAACTAACACCAACAATAATAACACTAGCAACAACAACAACAACAACAATAGCAGCAGCAACAGCACCAATATTAATAACAACAACAACAATTCCATCAATAATGTAACACCCGCATCAACGTCGGCGCCATTGTCAACGTCGTTATCGTCGGCGTCATCGTCGTCATTGCTCGCGGAATCCAATCAGACCAGTCTCGTTATGCAAGGTAAGCGATAAACCGAAAAGAAACTAAATAAAATCAAACTAAATCAAATAAAAAAAAAAACAAAAACCAACAAAAATCATAGATATACATACGTATATACATATCTGCTTACTTAAAATATACCCCCATATCTATTAATGATATCTGCACAGAGTCTATAACGTAACAACAACAGCAAGCAGAAGCAGAAACAGAAACAACAACAACAACAACAACCTTCGCCAAAAAGAAGAAAAAAGTCACATTAACTTGGCTTTGATAAAGCCTTTGTTGTTGTTGTTTTTGTTCCTTCTGCTGCTATATTCTTTCAATGAAGTTTATTTAACGCTGCCCACGTCACGCGACGCTTTAAGTGCTCATTAAAAATCTAGTACTCAGCAGGCCCGTGCCAGCAATCAAAAGCGGAGGAGGGGGCATTGTTATATGCAGGCAGTTCCATTCTTTTTTATATATGATCGGTTTGAGAGAGATTTTTCAATAGCAAAAAAATTAGATATTGTACTAGGGGTCTTTCCTCAAAATGTGTATTTGCCTCGAGAACTTCGAATACCAAGAAGGCTTAAAAAATTAATGTACGAGGTTTTGTATGAAAAAATTTTACATTTTCCCGCTTTTTTCATCTTTTCACGTTTAAGGGAAGATCCCTATTTATTATATAAACGCCAGGGAAAGCGAAGAGTGTAAAGAAGTTTGCCAAATCGCACGCGGCAAAGTCTAACCCTTCAATATTGACCGTTCATTCCCCAATTCTTTTCATAAAATTTGCTAAACTCTGTAGGGACTTGAGGGGCGAGCGTCAAGGGCTCGTTCATACGGCCTCCCAAAATGCGAGGAAGTGCACAGCCCAATTCTAAATATGTATGTATGTACGTATGGTATATGTAAAGCGAGTAAGAACTTGGAATATTTTGAAACAAAGGTCATCACTTTCTTCCTTTTATTTACGCTTAGAATATGTACAGAGTAGATACTCTCTCTCTTCAGCGGACACCTACGGGACCGAAAAATATGTCCACATAACAGAGGTGTCCACTTCAGAGAAAACTATTTGAGAAGCAGGAACACTAGAGAATTCCCAAAAAGTGTCCGCTTAAAAGGGGTGTCCGCTTTAGAGGAGTGTCCAAAAGGAGAGAGTACTCTCCCAGCCGGAACTGTCTACAGGATGTGCCCGATCACTGTCATAGCACCAAGTATGATGTGCACAACACTATGCTGATATACAAAACTTATGCACTTTTGTTAAAAACTGTCCTAGGCTGGTGCGGTGGTGTGATAACTGGGTTCGAAGTGGATAGCGGCTGTATATGGGCATACTTCGTGTGTTTTCGTTGCTAAAGCACATTGCTGTATACAACGTGTACTTCGTGCCGTTCGGCTTCGGTTGCTTTCTTCGGTTCTGCATACTTGCTATGCACCAAGTGTATCGTGTAGTAGGCAGTCAACTATTTCATTTTTGACTATTAACTACTCTGTACACTGAGTGCCTAGTAACTACAAGGCCCGGCTGGGCTGTAGTACACTGACTTTTTCGGCGAGAAAAATTTTTTGGGAAAAAAGTGGTGAAACCAATAGACTACCGCTGTTGTTGCGCCCTATTTATATACATATATGACGCATCTACACTCGCACTCTTAATTTGAGAACATTTATTGTTGGGTACATTTTAAACTATAAAAGTTTTTGGGTTTTTTTCTCAGAGTCCAGAGAAAAGGCCCACGTCAATGGGCTCTACGCAGATATGCAGGAAGTAAATTTAATATACTAAACACATGCAGAAAAACGAAGACGTACTTTGAGTTACTTCTGATACTTCAACAAATACGCAGATTAAAAGCAATCGAACATGCAGGGTTGCACTTAAATCATAAATTTTCTATATTTCTGTCGACCTGTCATCGAAATTTCAACTCTAATTTCCTTTCTTCACAAGAACGAGCTCTATACTTCCTGCATATCTGCGTAGAGCCCATAAAAGACGAACCGTGCGCAAGAAATGGGTCATAAAGTACAAAGCCAAAAACATAAAAAACAAAAAAAAAAAAACAACATGGAAGTTATTCAAATAGTTTTTCTCAAAGTGGGCGTAAGAGACCTAGATCTTTTGCTATATTTCAGTCAAAATATGGACTATTGCTATGGGATTTTCTTTTATGAGCAGAGTAAACTATGGTGATTGTTTGTGTAACATCAATATAGAGTTGTTCCTTTTTTTTTTTGTTCCCTAACTTCTTGATTTTCCTATGAATTTGAAAACTTCATTGTCGAACCCTTTTTAGAAGTCGTTGTAGAATTCGAATAATTGGAAAAAATAAGTCAAACTTTTATAAAAAGGACTAGTTTTGGCAACTGAAATCGAAAATTTTTATCTATTTTCGATGTGAAAACTCATTCTTGACAAACTGTGTGCAGGGAGTGATTTCGGTTATTAAGAAACCCTCCGAAATTCGAGGACTTACAAAGGAACACGAGAAATAAGTTACGGTTAAAGTTTTTGCAGTCCCTTAAATCCCTTCCGGAGTAACGAAAAAACCTGCTAAATTTAAGAATAATCGCCAAAAATCTGTTAATCATTTCGATCTCAGCAGAAGATATGTAAGTATATATGTTAAATGAGGATAGTCTACTTTCAAAGCAAATAATTTTAGTTCTTTAAGAAGGCGCCTATGATCGCAATCTTAATAAAATTCGATATTCTACAATGATTACCAAGATTAAATACTTATTTGCGATTCTTTGGCTAGGAAACATTAGTGGTACTCATGCAGCTTCGCAAATGCCTTCGCAAATTTTTCCATCGTAAATTTTCATATAAATTTTGATAGTTGTGTGACAAATTTCTCATTTCCCACAATTTGCGAAGCTGCATGAGTCTCACTATTATCGGTAAGAAAGATTTCAATCTTGTATCATATCTCCTTTTTACATCGAGAGACGAGAATGCATATATTCTAATAAAAAAAAAAGAAGTAATTGAAATCTAATTCTTTTATTGAGAATTAAGACCTTGGTATTCGGTATGTTCTAGATTGATCTATATCCGAATCCAATTCGATTTGAATTCGAGAAGACGAACGTGTGCCAGCTTTCGATTTTGATACAAAATCACCTGATTTGAATCCGACTGGGCGTCGGCGTCACTCAGGAAAAATCATTATTTTAAAACAGTTTTTAATTTTTTTTTTTGAAAATAAATAAATAAATGACTGAAATCGAACTTTCAATATTTTCTCTTTGTTAAACAATCAAATGTGTAGTCAGGCGAGGCTGACAATACAATACCCGACACACAGACATTTGTTAAAACAGGCCCCACAAGACCACTACCATTAACAGAAGCTATTTTGGAGGTCATTGAGAGCTTTATATTCGGTTTGTTTCTTTAATTTTTAATTTTTTATGTAAATCGCCCTTTACCACGCCCACTTTCCCAAATTCTATATTTCGGTTAAAATATCGCGAAAAACTCCGATTTTTTTTTGCAGTTTTTGGGATTTTTGTGACAGACCCTAGTTCCGGAGGTTTTGAACGTATTCGATAAGAACATGTTGAAAAAAGCTGTGTTAGCTGGGAAGAGTTAGCTCCATCAAGTTACAAATTGAAAATTAACTCTTAAAAATTTTCCATAAGAGGAAAATTAACTTTTCCCCAAGTAGGTGTATGGTCTTTTGTGAGACTTAACTTGTCCGGGAGATACAGTCGAACTTCCTTATAATGAAGTCGCACAGGACCAGAAAATCACTTCATTATATAGAAATTTCATTTTACAGAAATTTTTAACACGTTCACTGAAAGCGAAACGAAAAAGCTGTGCGTTTGAAATTATTTCATAGTAGGGAGAACTTCACTATATAGACGTTCACTATACGGAAGTTCGACTGTATTTGTATTTACATTTACTCGATATTTGAACATACCTTCTGTGGGGAAAATAAAGGCAGGAATTCTTTGAATTGATTTTCTTTAAATTTCTTTTCGAAGTTTCTGAGCCAGCGTTTGACCAGAAATTTTTTTTTATAATTTCACTAGTTATTTGAGCTAAGTTTCACGGAAAGAAGGGAAAATATTGCATATCGTCGGATAACTATCCTATCATATCCTATCTTATCCTATCTTATCAATAGATCCTATCCTATCCTATCCTATCCTATCCTATCCTATCCTATCCTATCCTATCCTATCCTATCCTATATCCTATCCTATCCTATCCTATCCTATCCTATCCTATCCTATCCTATCCTATCCTATCCTATCCTATCCTATTCTATCCTATCCTATCCTATCCTATCCTATCCTATTCTATTCTATTCTATCTATCTTCTATCTCTATATCCTATTCTATCCTATTCTATCCTATTCTATCCTATCCTATCCTATCCTGTCCTGTCCTGTCCTATCCTATCCTATCCTGTCCTATCCTATCCTATCCTATCTATTCTATTCTTATCTCTATCTATTCTATTCTATTCTATTCTATCTATCCTATTCCTATCCTATTCTATCCTTCCTATCCTATCCTATCCTATCCTATCCTATCCTATCCTATCCTATCCTATCTCTATCCTATCTATCCTATCTCTATCTTCTATCCTATCCTATCCTATCCTATCTATTCTCCTATCCTATCTCTATCCTATTCTATCTATTCTATCCTTATCTATCCTATCTATTTCTATCCTATCTATCCTTCATCCTTCCTATCCTATCCTATCCTATCCTTCCTATCTATTCTATTCTATTCTATTCTATTCTATTCTATTCTATTCTATTCTATTCTATCTACTATCTATTCTATTCTATTCTATCCTATTTTCTATCCTATCCTATCCTATTCCTATCCTATCCTATCCTATCCTATCCTATCCTATCCTATCCTATCATCTATCCTATCCTATCCTATTCCTATCCTATTCCTATCCTATATCCTATTCTATCTATCTCTATCCTATTCTATCCTATTCCTATCCTATCTATTCTTCTATTCTATCCTATCTATCTATCCTATCCTATCTATCCTTCCTATCCTATCCTATCCTATTCCTATCATATCTATCCTATCTATCCTATTCCTATCCTTATCCTATCCTATCCTATCCTATCCTATCCTATCCTATTCCTATCCTATCCTATCCTATTCTATTCTATTTCTATTCTATTCTATCTTTATTCTATTCTATTATCTATCTATTATTCTATATCCTATTCTATCCTATTCCTATCCTATCCTATCCTATCCTATCCTATCCTATCTATTCTATCTATCTATCCTATTCTATTCTATCTATTCTATTCTTATTCTATTCTATTCTATTCTATTTATCTATCTATTCTATTCTATCTCTATCTATCTTTCTATCCTATTCTATCCTATTCCTATCCTATCTCTATCCTATCTCTATCTCTATTCCTATCCTATCCTATCTATTCTATCTCTATCTATCTATTCTATTCTATTCTATCTATTTATTCTATTCTATTCTATTCTTTTCTATCCTATTCTATCCTTTCCTATTCCTATCCTATCTATCCTATCCTATCATCTATTATCTATCTATCTATTCTATTCTATTCTATATCTATTCTATCTATTCTATTTCTATTCTCTATTCTATCCTATCTATCTATCTATCTTATCTCCTATTTCTATCCTATCTATCCTATTCTATTCTTCTATCCTATCCTATCCTATCCTCTATCCTATCCTTATCCTATCCTATCCTATCTATCTATCTATCTATCTATCCTATCTATTCATCTACTATCCTATCCTATTATCCTATCCTATCTATCCTATCCTATCCTCTATCCTATCCTATATATATCTATCTATCTACTATCTACTATCCTATCTCTATCCTATCCTATCCTATCCTATCTATATATCCTATCCTATCCTATCCTATCCTATCCTATCCTATCCATCCCTATCCTCCATCCTATCCCATCCTATCCCATCCTATCCCATCCTATCCCATCCTATCCCATCCTATCCTATCCTATCCTATCCTATCCTATCCTATCCTATCCTATCCTATTCCAGAAGCTCTAGAATTACACGCCGATGACTGGAAGATTTCCGTCATCGCAATTTCTCAATTTCGATATGCAAAGATGTATTTTATGTGCCTACAATCACACTATTGTAATTTTTAGGGGAATCTAGTGCCCTAATTAAGGGGACATCCTCGGAGGGACATACTTAGTTGAGAACTGCCGGCCCTCCAAAGCAAAGCCATACCCTCCGAAGAAAAGATGTGAAGAAAACGGAACGAGTTCAACAGTTTCCGAAAGTGCGCTCATAAATAAAGGAAGCTATAGGAGCATTCCACATTAAATTATACTTTTGTCCCGTACAAACAGACAAAAACCAATATAATTACTCAAAAATTTTCGAAAGGGCAACTTATATCCTGTTTAGTATCTTAATATGACTAGACTTCTACATTAAAATAATGTTTTCACCCAATTAAACATTTAAACATAAAAAATATCATGAATATTATTTGTCCCGTATCCGGTATGCTCCTATAGAAGAA
Organism: Chlorops oryzae; assembly: GCA_020466095.1. Taxonomy (NCBI): domain Eukaryota; kingdom Metazoa; phylum Arthropoda; class Insecta; order Diptera; family Chloropidae; genus Chlorops; species Chlorops oryzae. The sequence goes on from CM035806.1 coordinate 45,146,760, forward strand.
ACTCCTTATACCTATTGAACCTCCTTATTAAGTTCGATCCGGGGGAAATCCAAACTTTTCGCCTCACTGTTACCCGCTTAGGGGAATTTCTTCCTAATTAAAGGGAATTCTGAGGGGAGAGAGAATTAAAGTAAGAAGACTTAAATAGATTGCGAAAAATAAAAATTCAGAGTCAAGGGGATTTTGGCCTTATTTTGAGACATTCATTCTTTAAAAAAAAATAAAAAAAAAACACCGGCAACAATGTGTTTATATTGAAAAAGGCGAATTTGAGGAAGTTTCTCGTTGTGCACTTTTCGTATCGTATTTCGCATTTGAAAAAGTTGCAAAAATCAGTGGAATTTTACGTCTTTTATTCTGCATCTTTACGTTTTATACGATTTGTGCAGGATTTGGGTATACGTCATGAGTTTTAATGGGTTAAATGGCGATTTTACAGTTATAATCTGCATCTCTCCTGATTTATTATTTATTATAACAAATAATTATTTGTGAGTAGGGCTTAATGTAAGAGTATATGTATGTATATCTTGTGCTGTGCGATGGAAAACTAATCGAATAAATAAACTAAAATAAATAAATAAATAAAAAATGAATGAAGGCATGTTGAACTACTGTACGTTTACAGTGTAAATCAGTTATAATTTGATATGAATCAATTTGAAGAAGCAAGAAACAATGCTATTTAATAATTTCATGCAACTTTGTTCTTTTGCCATTAACAGGAAGCATATGAAAACCAGGAGACTTTCTAACAAAGACTTTCTTTGTGCTTAACGCCATTTTCGAAATGAAGAAGAGGCGCAGTGAACAAACAGAACGAAACGATAACAAAACGGCACAGGAATCAAATCAAAAAGGTCGCATTTGAGCGTTCAAACAGAGCAAAAAAAAAAAACAACAAAAAAACAACTAAAGTGGCAGATTATGACGACGATAATGAGAATGATAATGAGAATAAGAATCAAAATCAGAATCAGAATCAGAATGAGAATGAAGATGAATTGAGTGCTATGATGCTATGATAGGACGACAATGGTGATGTGGAAGCGATAAAAGATGAAGGAAACTGTTATCGGCGGGACGAAGGGATGGGGGAGAGCGAATGGACGGACGGAACACACAATGAAGAAGCTGGCAGCAATGAAGAAATCAAATGCAGTGAACCGGAATACGCAAGTACATACATACATATACATACATATGTGTATACACTGTAACTATTGTTAAAGGCATTTAGATTGCAGAGATGCACACTTTTAGATATCTAGCTCATGTATGTGCATATATTTGTTCGTTTTTCACGTCGTTACGCTATGAAGAGCGCATAAAATAAGGAAGATACTCACATATGGATGTGTACCATATGTATGTAGGTATATTTGCGTAAGATAATAATTGTGTAGATAAAACAAAAAATATCGCAGTATTTATACAGCTTGCGTGCGATGGATGTTTATGAGCGAATAGTAGTGTATTTGAATGGAATTATTGGAAAGCTTCAAGCTTATTTAGAATCGATATTAAGCTTAGGCGCAATAACCCAGTCGGAAATTTCTACATTCATGATCGAAATATGTATGTACCTATAAGCTTATTATTTTGAATCAAAGTTTTAAAGGATGTAACAACGAGCAAATATGTGCATAAATTAGACAAAAGCATTTATGCACCCTGTAGGAAATCTATGTACTTATGTGGAAAACATAAAGTCATATTAAAGCGATAAATAACTTTTAAAATGATCACATCAACAAAAATTCATTCAATGTGACATAGCCTAAGAAATTTTAATCAATGACAGTTTGCATGACAATTTCAATGGAAGGTATAGCAGCTGTAGCAATTGCTTTAAAAAAAGACATCCAGACAATGGTCTTAAATGTACCTTGTACTTAATAGTGAACTTCAAATTTGAATGCCTTTAGATCATATGTACATAAATGATCGATGGAAATTCCTATTGGGTGTTTTCTTTTTTCAAAGCTGTCATTAAAGTCATAAACGACGCGTTCGCTGTTCCGTAATTTATGGAAGAGTCATTAAAAAAAAAACAAAAAAAAAACAAGAACAATGACGAACTTATGAGCTCTCTAATGGGTTCCAGCTGCTGGCATTATGAAGAGGTTGCCTATATTAGCGACTTCAAAGAAGCGCAAGTCCTCAAGCAAATCATTTGCTAATAAATGTATCGAGATAAAAACGGAAAGAAAAGAATGAAGAAAAAACAAACGTAAAATGGAATAAAGAAAAAGAAAAAATCGGAGAAAAGAAAATTACGGCAAAAAAAATTGTTTGTTTGTTTTCTTTTTCCGAGCAAAGCGATATAAATTTGGCTTTGGTAATCAAAACTAGTGGCGAAATTGTATTAAAAGAGAGCACGATGATAATGATAGTATTTCAGCACGCTCTGAATGTTTCGCCTCGATTCGAATCAAATCAAATCGAATCGCAGTATGCCCATAGACGACTGGGGTACTCGCTCTCTGTCTCCTTTACTCGCTCTTTCGCTCTCCCTCTCCCTACCCCTATCCCTCTGCCTGCCTCTCGATCTGTCTGTCCGCTCCGCCAACGTCGTAACCTGCTTTACACAACACACAAAGCGCTTTTTCTTTCTATTCATCATGCATACAAAAATATTTAAAAAAAAGAAGAAGAAGAAGACGAAAGAAAAAAACAGAAGAAAAAATTCAATAAAATAAAAATGAAAAATAAATGAAATAAATATTCGTTACCGAACACGACAGCCGAACGACGCTGTAACGATTCGCACGAAGACAACTTCGGCTTGGCGTCGCTCCAACAGATACAGAATAAAAAATTTTTCATTCGAAAATTATTTCGTTTTTCGTGCGCGCTCTCGTTGGGGGCCAATAGTTAGTGGAGCAGCACAGACAATGGGAGGGTTAAGAGGTATTCAACTTGATTCGTTCGCCTAGAGTAAAGACAATTACGTACATACATATGTATGTATGTATGTATGTAGGTACGTGAGGCAGCAATTTGCGTTCACGTTTCGGCTTTATAAAGCTTTAAACGTAGCCCCCCTCAAAAAACAAAAAAAAAAAAAAACAAAAAAAAAACACTCCAAGCCAAATACAATCGCACAAATTCTCACAAATGTCTACATGCACACCTTCGCACACACACACGTATTTATGTATGTATATGTAAATATAAAGTTACTCGCACAGTCCAACAACAAATTGGAATTTCCACTTATGTGTATGTGTGCACGTACATCGGCAATGCCCGAAGCGCCTCAACTCAATTCCATTACAATTCTCCTAAACTTAACCAAACTCGACTCGATTCGATTCGACTCGACTCGACTCGGCTCCACACACCCCTCGTTGCCTTAGATCTCCAGGCCACTTATCGCCCCTTCTCTCCCCTCCTTGTTGCTCTTCAACACGACTTTCTTCCCCTCCGCTCCTCGAGAGGTGCACTGTGCCGTTGAGGCTTTTCTATAAATATTTTCAAGCACCGAGGCACATTTAGAGCACATCACACAAATGAATCTACCTAGATAAATAGGCACTGATACACACATTTATTTATGTATATATATACAATATATATTTATATATGTATATACATATATGTATATGTAGATAAATTAAAATGCATATGTTTGTATTTATCACTTACCTATGCATGTATAGCACTATAGGCATTCATAAAAATATTTGCATAACATTTAGCTTTAATCATTGTAGTCTCTCTCGAACGCTCCGAGGACAGAGTGTCAAATTGAATGCGCACATATTAAAGGCTTGATTAAGATATATCTATGACTGGGAAAAAGATTTCGCCCAATAAAAAGGCGTTAATTAATGGCCCACGCACAGTTTTTTGACCGTCGTCTCTATTGATGATCTGAAAGTTAGGCAATTCGATTTTGAATTGTAGAATTCATTTGGCTCGGTCTCAATTGGAATTCTTTTCATACGTTTTTTTTTCAAATAAGTACTTGTTATTTTACCAACGTCTGAAGCGCCTGAACTTTGAACTCTCTTTTGTTTGTTCTTAATAAAATTGAATTTTTCTTTGTTGTCTTATAATTCCTTTAAATAAACTCAACCCTCAAAGGCAATGTCGAATTTGGTCATGGAAAAGCAATAATGCTTTTTTTTTTTTTTTTTTTACTTTACAATTGAGCATTGCGCAACAAAAATGATGTTCGCGGAAACAAAAATGACAATTGCAACATTTCTATATCACATTCGATATAAAAGGGTAAAGGGAAATGAATTCTTGATGATTTTTTAAACAAAATGAATTTAAGGGGAGTTTAAGGGGCGGCCGCAATTCTGCTTTAGAGGGCCTTAAAGTAGCGTTTGGTTTGGAGGAAAAAGAAAAAAGCAAAATTATGATTTTTTTTACGTTCTTTCATTGAAGAACATTTTTATTCAGAGAACAAAAAAAAAAAAAAAAAAAAAAAAAATAATTCGAATGCACCCAACTCAGACGCACATTTGTGCATCACACCCCGTAGTATCCAATCGGCGGGAAAGACAAGCTAGACAAACTTTAAGAACCCGGAGAAGAGATTGGCTTGTTAAAAAAGTGATTGAAAAGTTTTTCTCTCTAGTATTGAAAACTGTAAGAGACAAGCCGGCCAAATGAGCAACATCGCGAGAAAACGCGCTTTAAAATTTTGGTATTCCATGTACTTATACTTAGTACAAAATTACCCCAAAATTACCTACCACCTTTAATATACTCACCCATCTCTGATTATGTAAATATAGACGACTTGAGAAAATTTGTGCATTTTATGTGAATCCCCGCATTCAGTTTGTCTCAGTCAAAAATCTCTGTAACGAATAACAAGCTATCGGAATAAATTATTTCTGATGGCGCGCAAATACGGCCAGACAAAGGCATGGTTACAGGGCCAGTCGTCTTCAAAAAACTGGTTTTGTATAGAAGCAAAATGGCCATTCTTGCTCTCAAGACCTCTTCATGTATATGAACAAAAAGAAGAAACTATGGTGGAAAATGTTCCAATCATAAGTAGAGAAAAATCTTCTCTAAAGAAAATTTCGTTCATAGAGATTTTCGACTGTACTTTGGTATCTTTCGGGTGTTCTCTTTGACTCAATAGAAATTTTATGTATAACTAAAGGTGTTAATTAAGTGTTGAACTATTTTTTTTTTTTTTTTTTTTTTTTTGCACAAGAAGCTCGAGGGGTATTCACTCAAAGCAACTAACTATATATTCCGTAGTAGGACTATTTCTTCATTTCATCCCCCCATTTGGAGACCTATTTCTCCATGCTAAGAACTCTTGTGTTCAAGTTTTTGGGGAAAACCTACATAATGGATGCAAAGATAGAAGTAATTAAGAGCATCGCATCAACGCATTAACCCTGAATACCCCTCCACATTACTCAACTAAGTTACCTTAAAATTGAAAAAAGAGAAAATTTTTTTTTTATCTTGATCGTATTAAAAACAAAATTTCGATAATAAGAATGACAAGAAAAGAAAAATTGTTTAATTTGAAAAATTGGAAATTTATATAAAAAAAATATATAAAAAATAAAAAGAATAGTACGGAATAAGTAAATGTTGCAATTTTAGTGTTAAAAACGCTCTAAATTTTAGTAATTTAAGGCTAAAGAATTATTCATAAAATCAATAAATACATATTATAAAATTTATGATTAATAAATTTAAAATGGAAAGTTAAATTGGTTTGTTTTTAAGCCATTCGAGAGAGCGTTCGAGGTGGCTGCGCCGCCTCGTGTCGCGTCAACTCAAAATGAAAAAAAAAGAAGAAAAAAAAAAAACTGGAAAATTATATAAAATAAAGATTGTGTAAGATCCTAGGCTAAGACCACATATGCAAAGTTTGTAATGTATGTTTCTTTCTCTATCTCTCTACCTACATATACACATATAAATAAATATACTTATATCTTTCTGACTATGTGAATAGTTACTACTGAAATAAATCTAAACAATAAATAAACTCTATAAACAACTGTAGAAGTAGCAAATTCCTTAGATCGATCGACTCATGTAATCACAACCGTAGACCACGTGTACTCAGCAAAAATTATAACGAGATTTTAAGGAAAATTTTTTAGTGCAAAATTTAAATGAGAATTCAATTTTTAGAATTACTTGCTTCAAAATAAATGGAAAATTTATGAATAACTATTTAAATAAAATAAAAATAAAAATTTATTTAAAAAAATACCTATCTACCTATGAAAAATGAATTTTCTCGTTTTTGGATTTTGAAATTTCGACTTCAATTGGGGGGAACTTGACCACTAAAAAGCGGTAAGGTAGGTATGCACTCTAAGCCCGAAGAGGGTACTGCTCTTTTTATTATAACCGAAAAGAAGTAGTTTTGATCGGATCAACACTAGGGAACATCAATTTTTTTTAACCATTCTAAGCGTGGTGTAGTTTTGATTGCGATGCAAATCTGGCCCTGCGAAACGCCCAGATCCCAGCTCAGTCGTGAATGTTTTTATGTCGCTTATTAGGGGTTTTCTGTTTCTGTTTCTGCTTTTCCGTATTTGCCTTTGTTACTATGAGGTGCCCCATTGTGTTTATACAATTACTTACATAGATATGGGCATTTCCTTCCCCAGTATTTTTTTCGTACGTTTGCGACCAAAATTTCCAACATCTTAATTCTAGGTTTCTTTGTAATTTGATAGTATTTTGGTAGCTTTACATGTTGTGCAGCAGATTAGTTTCTTTGAGTTTTAGCTCTTGTAAGGATAGCAATAAAAATGCGGTCGCCGAACGTACGGAAAAAATACTGGGGGCAGAAATGCCCATATATGATTTATAACATACGTTGCAATGTAATTGTTATAAACAAAGAAAGGATTGAGAATTAAGTAAAATTTTTCAATAAAAAAAAATAAAAAAATGTGCTTTTTTCTTTATAGGGTTGGCTATATAGGATGGGGCATTATGACCAAATAGTCCTATTGGGCTATGTCCCGAATGTAACGATGATAAGTTATAAGTGGAAGAAATAAGTTTGCGGAAGTTTCAGAAAAATTCTACAGAAGCTTATAGCCAATTGCCTGGCACTTTCTGGTTTACCAAAGCTTTTGTGGTTAATTTGAAATTTCCTGGGTTTCTTGGCTATCAAAGTGCAAATTCCGATATTTTACATGCCATTTTGGGTATGAAAAAGGTCTTTCTCTATCCATAATTTTCTTTATCCAAATCTCCATTAAATTTCGTTTAAATCGATCAGGGGGAAAAAGTAGGGTTTCAAAAACACCTAGCGGCTTTATGGGTTGCGAGCCGAGACTTGTGGCCACAAAATTCACTATCGAAAGCAAACGTATAATAAGATTACGATTTAGCAAATACTGTTTTAAGGGTTGTATGTATTTAGGTGTTGTTTTTACCACTGCCCGCATTTGGGGTATACCGTATATCCTAATGTAATGTTTGTTAACTTTTACTCGTAGGTTCTTAGAAGACGCTGGCTACAAAGCGGTGGTTATTAATTTTGTAATCTACTCATTACGACACACTGACTGCAAAGTGTAACAAGCCGGGATCCCATTATCTGTGCAATGTACCGAGTTTTGCCACAATCAATGCATCGATAGTGCGAACGCAATTTTTGAACTCTCATGCTGTCAAGTGTGATCGTGTTGAACGATTTTCCCCCCAATTTCATTGTTCCCCGATATCTTTTTTGACATTGTGTGACAGTGATTGTGGAAATTGTTGACGATCTGCCCGGATGAAAATCGCGCACAGATTGTGCTATTTGCGCAGATAGTGGGATCGCAGCTTTAGAAGTAGGTACCTACAGTCAAACTTCCATATCTCGAACCACCATTATCCAAAGAAATATTTCCGAATTAGGCAAACGAAATTGTAATGTAAAATATTCGGTATTGCCACCCCGATACAACCTCCCGTTAGGTTTCACGCAAGCCCATTCATCACATTTGGATGATTCACTCACGGTTATATACTATGGAGAAGGTATTAGCGCCTTACCATCGCCCCATCGCCCCATCGGACACAGTTCTTCCGGTACTAACATAGTGCGAAAAAATGTTTTCTCCCCGCATTTGGGTTTAAACCACAGCCAATACGATCTCTCACAAGGGGGCCAACCACAACTGACCAGACTGGGCAGACTTGATCTCCCGTAGTACCATAAACATCCTCCCAAAAAATTTTTTTGGTCGGTCCATTATTAAGGGTACCTCCAGTACTAGGGTCTGTCACAAAAATCCCAAAACTGCCCCAAAATCGGATTTTTTCAAAATATTTCAAAAAAACTTAGGATTAGAGCGTATATCTAAGCTTCCGATTAGAATTCCGAAAAATTGGAAAAGTGGGCGTGGAAAAGGGGCGGTTTTTATAAAGAAATTTAAAAAAGTCGGTATATGGGCGCCTTATGGCCTCAAAAATATATAGAATATACTTTCTTAATGGTCCTGTTTTTTGGCCGTGTTTTAAAAATTATTTCAACATGTGTGCCTGTGTAGGGTATTTTATGGTCAGGCTCGCCTTGCTTGTTTTTATGTTGATATTTTTAAGAAATTTCTTGAAAAAGTCTGAAACTCTTATCACATTTTTATCCTCACTTTCTAAACAAAATCTTTTACTTTTTTTTTTTAGACAAACAAGCGGCACTTGTGCGCATTTTCTGAATTCGGAATTTCCCAAGACTATATCGTTTTATCGGTTTAAAGTGTAGATAAACCGGCTTAGTCCACTTTAACCGATTCTGAATTTAGAAGAGTCTTCATTTAGAAAGAAAAAAAACTATCCATATTTTGGGTTTTCTTCCTAAGCTTTAGCTTTAAGTCCTGAGAAAAAAAGTGTTTTTTGTTTAACCTGTAAAGTTTCGCAATTGTTAGTTAGCAGGTTTACACATTAAGCCGACGATATGTACATACATACATATATTTCACTTCGAATTCTAACTGAAGTCTGTCCGAAATATCTGAAAATTATTCCGACATTGGTCATACAAAACGTTCCGATTTGGTGACGTCCATTACGTCATATACGTCAGCTTAAATAGGGGTGTGGGGAAATTATTTTTTTTTGTCAACTTGTGTATTTGCTTAACTATGCTCTATACAGGGTGATTCACGAGACCTAGTACATCCGGAGCAGGGTGATAGAGGATGACAAGACGAACAAAAAATCGTAGCGGACGGAGGGGCCGCAAATGCACCCCTGAGGAGTTATAGGGCGTTAAAGTGTTTAAGCAGGAAGTCGAGAATAATAATTCTACCACGATAACGGATTCTCGTAGAAAATAAACTGTAATATGGTTTGAAAGCCAAGTGTATGGGCTTTAAGGCAAAATTAAATTGATGGTAAAAATTTGACCCGTTAAGGAAAAAATAAACGGTCAAAGTCAAAACTTCTGAAATAACTTTCAATTTTTTTTACTTTAGGAGCCATTTTGGTATGAAAAAGGTCCTATTAGCACATGGTTTTCTAAATTTTTTCCGAATCTGCAGTCGATTTCCTTTAAAACCGTAGTACATATGCTATACCTTATTTGCGGTTTAACCATCAAAAACATGGTATTTAAAAACGAATTTGAACTTTTTTTTTTGTTCGTCTTGACATCCCTATCACCCTGCGCTCCTGCTCCATAAAACTTTCTGCATATACATACATACGTTTTCTGTACGACATCAGCGTTAGACTCGTCAATTTTTTCAGACAATCTGTCAGATTGTGCGGGCCCTACGGACATAGCCTACCTGTGCTCCATCCTATAATGCGGTCCTGATCGTGAATATTCTCTGGTGTTTCTTTTTTTTTTTTACTCCACGCATTTCGGAAGGGAGAGGGAAGGGCTTTGAATCCTCAAATATACCTTGTGCATATGGCAATGTTGAAAATTGCTTCTAATAAACAAATTATCCATACACAAACATACATACATACATACAGATATAGAGTGCAATCTCTCCTTGCAGACAATCCTCTTAAGCGGGACACCTCTCTTAAGGGGTTATATACAGTTAGAAATTTCAAAAAATTTATTTTTTTTTAATTTTATTTTCTTAATGTACGTACATATATTTAAGAATGCACACAGAAAACTTCTTATCGTTCCGGTGAATATTTTTCGAAGTTACACGCATATTTGAAAAGGCGTTTTAGAGAGTTTGAAAGTATAATGCGTTTTTGTTTTGCGTTTAAATGCGTTTTTCTCAAAATGGTGTTTTCAAAATCGGTGACCAAACTTTACTCAAAAACGGCTGAACCGATTAGTCTCAAATTTAAACACGAGCTTCTTAAATATATTTTTTGGTAATTAATCGAAGATTTTTTCTCACCGATAAATATGTATTTTCTTTCTTTCTTATAAACAATTTAATGCTGAAATTTTGATCAAAAATAGATTTTTATTTTTGAGAAGCCGCCATTTTGTCAAAAAATTTTATTTTGCTTATTATATATTATATATTATATATTCAACATTGCGAGAGCCCGATGCGAGAGTGCGCGACGTCACGAAAATGTTTTGCGTGACGCATTTCAATCTCCAATGAGAGTTTTGCGTCACGCAGATGATAGCATAACTTCGCTTCTAGTAATGCAATATTTGAACCAAGTACCAATTGAACGAGTACCGAGTACTCATAAAAATAATACGCTATCACTTGAGTTTATATTTTAATTCAAAATATTCAAACATTTTCAAAAAATTTTCAAAATGAACCAAAGCTCACGAAATATTTTAAAAGCTCTTTTTCACGGAACAGTGAACAGTTTTTATTTTATTAGTTTAAACGAGTACCCAATGGCGAGTACTCAAAAAATAGCTACATCATTAACCTGTCAAATTGCCTCGCAACGAGAAATGTTCAATTTTTCAAAATTTTCTCGATACAAGTCTCGCAGTGCGATACATTGGATCTTGAACCATATGATTGAATGTATTGAAATTTTTGTGCGTCTCGTCTCGCGCTCTCGCATCGGGCTCTCGCAATGTTGGACTTTAGGCTTAAGTTCTAGATTGAAGATTAGTTTAACGAAAACTGTTTGGTTTTTGAATTTGAGAGGATCCAGTTCGGAGATATAGTGGTCACCGCAAAATGTGTTTTTTGAGAGGAGCTCCCGGAGATCAGCTGTAGCACCTTTCAAAATTAATAAGTATTTTTACAAATACCAAGTCTTTAAATACAGTTAAAATATACCATAATATGTGTAAAAATTATTAGATTAATAAATTGAAAAGTATTCTCAGGAAAAATTCTTGAAAAATCGCTTTTTTTGAGCTTCTAAGTGTATGTAACCCCTTAAAAGGACACTTTTTGAGAATGCTCTAGTATTCATGATTCTCAAATCCAGTTGAATCTGGATATATTGAATAAATTTTTGAACGTCCTGTTCATTGTATCCAAATTGTTCGTACATACTAGCGAGACTGAATGTTTTGTTCACTATTTATAGAGAGAAATTTGCGGTCCGGGGTTTTTTTTCCGGGGTCCCCTGACAAAAATGTGCGACCAAAACCAAAAAAGGCCCATGCCAATTGTGGGCTCCTACAGAAAGCCCGGGCCCCAGGGGAATATTCCCCTTTTTCACCCCACTCTATTGAGGCCTGATTATTTAGAAAAGTCCCTGTAACACAAAGAGATAGAAAGTACACTGTATTCCCTTTGAAGGGCAAACGTGAAGACGTGTTAAAAAAAAAAAACAAAAAAAAACAACCGAGTTTGCTGTAATAAAAATTCCTTTGACCATTTTAACCGCAAAATAATTCGTTTGTTTCTTGTTGTTGTTTCAAACGAAAAAAATAAAATATTCTGCTTTTATTATTCAAGAATTTCGAACGAAAAAAATAAAATATAAAAATAAAAATGAAAATTTAATTCCGGGGACCTTCCACTGTGCGAAACTCGATATCAAATCCGCATGCACTGACGTACATATGTACGTATGTACAGGCAAACATACCTACGCATGTTCAGACACAGATTTTTATGTGTGTTTGCATGTATGTAGATACATTTCGTCACTCGATCTCATTTAAAATGCGTTAGTATCGAATTACTTAACCAGCAGTCTTCACACCCGTGAGTCGCGCCCGCCCCGCGTGCCTTAACCAGACGCCTCAACCATAAAGCGCCCCATAACCGAGCCACGTTCCATCGTAAAAAAAAAATAAATCGGAAAAAAGCAAGCAACCGAGCGAGCGAGCGAGCGAGAGAGAGAGAGCGAGCGAAAAAAGTCAAAATCACTTTTTGTGTCGCTACGTTAAGTTACGTTACGTCGTCTGAGATTTTTTTCTCTTCGTATTTGTTGTTATCGATGTCATCGTCGACGTTGCTGCGCGTGCTAGTGTTGTTGTTGTTGCTGCTGCTGCTGCTGCTGCTGCTGTTTCTGCTGCTGTTACTGTTGTCAACGCGATAAACAATTTAATACGAACAAAAAACAAAAACGAGGCAAAGCATCCCAGCAGAAAATTGTGTCGGGGCGGAACAGGTCCTCGCGCCTTTCAGAGCGGACAGCCAAGTGAAATGCTCGGCAGGACAGCGTCATCGACAGCGACGGAGCGAAATGATCATTCGTACCGGCTCCGTCTCGATGAAAATGTCATGCAGCGCGTCCTGTGGACTTTCCCGCTGCCATGCGAATAAACTCGTCCGAGGTGAAGCTTAATGACATTGGTGTAGAAATGTCACCGCGTGCATCCTTCACGAAGGCAGGTGGTGCGGCTCCCATTTTCACAAGGCCATCCTTGCGGCACATTTTCTACTGGGATGCTACGAGCAAACAAACAAACTCCCATGCATACAATCTCACCCAGGCACACACGCACGCACGCGAATGACTGCAACGCACTGTACCACACTGCAATGCGCGACTCGTCGGATGGACGGACGAACGGACGGACGGACGAACGGACTGGCGGACGGACTTGGACGTCGAGCAAACTAATGGACGGACGAAGGCAGTATTTACCCGTTTAGCCGTATAGAGCACGTGCTTGGTTCACGCCATTGACTCGTTGCATATGGAATTGGATTGGATTGGATTGGGTCGGACTCGGATTCGGATTCGAATTCCGATTGAGATTGAGATTCAGTTTCGGATTTGGACTGTGCTTTTGCTTTCGCTGCAAGTGGAAAAACGTTCGCTTGGAAGGGCGGCAGCGCGGGCCAAGGGCAAGCACATTTAATGGTGGTAACAAGCCTTACATGTACATATACTTACATATATGTATGTGCGAGTGTATATATCGAGGCGACAATGTGAAGTGGTGTGTATATCGAGATTACGTTAAACGCTCTCGATTCAAATCAGATTTTCGGTTGGATTGCTACGAGAATTTGTACCCTTCATCGACAGCGTTCTGCCATCCATGCAGCCACCCACGCACCGCCGCGGCGCAGCCATGCTCCGTCCTGTCGTTATGTTCGTAATGACCGCTTTCATCGATGCGCTTTGAATCAATGTATGTACATATGTATATCAATAGTTTACGAGGGATTACTTATGAGATTGAGGGTGGAAAAATTGCGAAATATGCGAAAAATGTTCCCGCAAATATTGCGGTCATTTATTTTTATGAGAAACATGAGCATTTCATTTCATCCAGAAATTTCGAAAGAGATCATTTTCAAAATTTAATGTTCCCAAAATCGGGTTGAATAGAAATAAAAACAAAGGCCATTGTTTCGAGAGGAAAATGACCACAATATTACAACAGAAATAAATTAACCACCGGGATTTCGTAATAATTTTAAGGACTCTAGAAAACCTGAATAAAAAAAATCCTAGGCTTCGACTAAAGTTTAATTGCTCCTCGATTTTAAATTCGAAATACATATGTACATAAATACAAAGAAAATTGCGTTTCAATAGGTCTTTAAAGAAAAACCTGAAATCCTGTAACCCTGAAATCGTGAAATCGTGAAATCTGGATAGATAATAATAATAATGATATGGAGCGTGAATCTGCCCAAAGGCTGGCACTGCGGCCCAGATGACCTATTGTGCCAAGATTCACTATTTTTATGAAAAGCCCCTCATAGCTCTCCTAATAAAGTCCAGAATCACCTCTGGAGAAGAACTCCTAATTTGTCCTAATGACAGAAATTCCGAATGGAATACATTTCTTCTGTGATGTATTAAGGCAGGACATTCGCAAAGAATGTGCAAAGTTGTTTCCTCGTCTTCGAGGCATAATCTGCATTCCGAATTATCGGAAAGGCGAACTTTGTGCAGGTGATACTTAAGCCCAGAATGGCCAGTAAGAAAACCCGTAAGCAATCTTATGCTATCTTTTGAAAGCTTAAGAATATTGGAGTAAGAGTAAGGTTTTATAAGCAATTTACTCTGCCTCAGTCCGGGAAAGTCGTCCCAGTACACAAGGCGAAGGAGATTTTCTTTCTCTCTGATTTTTTCTCTGAGGACCGATAAAAGGGGTGTTTGATGCCTTTCTTGCTAGACTATCAGCTAGCTCATTACCATCAATCCCCGTGTGACCAGGGACCCAAAATAAATCAACTTTATTGCGTGTCGCTAGTTTCTGAAGTAGTCCAAAGCATTCGAGGACTTGCTTTGACTTAAAAGCCCAAGATGATAGGGCTTTAATAGAGGCCTGACTGTCAGAAAATATGACAATCCTTTGGCCCACGGGGTTTTTGCTGATTATGGATCTTACGCATATATTTATTGCATGGATTTCGGCTTGGAAGACACTAGGCCATATGCCCATAGGATCCGATATACTTGTGCCTGGTCCATATATACCTGCACCAGTCCCTGGATAGATGCGAATGGAAACTATAGGCGACAGCGGGGCAAAATAAACCTTTCGATATTTGGAAATATGTATTTTTATATATTTTGCACTTTTTGTAAAAGGTTTTTTTTTTTTTTTTTGTTTTTTCGTATCAAACGTAAGAACTAGAAGGGGATTTACTGCTCCCTATGCGTTGCATTTGTTCTAAGTATTTTCAAGCCAGGAAAAAAATAATCTCTTTCCTAACCAACACAGGGCCATAGCACAAATAGCCCTCCAGGCAATGTCAATAGTGAATCTATACTCTTTCTCTACTGAATGCGTCAACAGTACTACTGACCAGTTAAACCCGTCGCAATGCTTTGCGTTATTGACATTTAACATTGAGTTGTCATTGAATGTCAACAGTAGACCGAAAAACTATTGGCGAACTATTGACCACCTATTGACGTCGGTACTATTATATAGACAAAATGAGTACTCTTTCGCTTTATAAGGAGACATGTTGTTGACATGGTCAATAAAGATGAACTATACCTCTTGACAGTACAGTTTCTATAATGATACCGCCCGTAAATACTGTTGACGTTGGAACTAGTTCTCTTGTCTATATTGACGTCAATATAGACATGGGGCCATATGGCGACAGGCTTCCTGCAGGGAGTATACAATCTAAAGAGTTCCCATTTACATTTTGGCACTTCGAGGGAAATTTTCCCATGGTGGCGTTTCGTTTCCACTTTATCGAGCCATGAGCGCGAGAATAACGAGAGCTGTTGTCATTTTCATGACTAATAACGAATATGATCTTGCGAGGTAATTTGAGGTTGGATGGATGGTCCCAATTCTTTATAAGGCCATTCTCTTCCTCATTATCATATGCACATCCCTCCTCAGTGACGAATTATTTTCATTGACAAAAGCCCAACCTTGTATTATTTCCCAACTTTAGTTTAGTAGATCTTTAGATAAAGAGACAATAGCTTTCATCGTCCTTATAAGACCACAAATGCAAAGGATTTTACTAATTTCTTGGATGTTTATACAAATTCTTTGCATTGTAATCCCTTGCTGTCGCAAAATTCGAATACAATCGTTCATAGCCTTCAAAAGCTTTTCAGTTGCTTCAGCCATTCTGATATTTTCTATCTTTTTAAATCAATTCGAATGCGATAAGACCGAAATCCTGCTGCGAATTCATTCCTAGATACCTAAAAAATCAGCTGAACTCGTATTTTTCCAAATCATTTCAAATAAACATGCGATTCTGTGTAGTTTGGGGTGCAAGTCTAATACTATTTTGTGACTCAATATCAAACACAGAAAAACTGGGAACAAAAACTAAGTAGTCCAACTAACCCTCTAATGCCATCATTTTTTTTTTTTCACTGAAAAGTTCAGATAATATGGTTTCCAGACTATTGCGTTAAACTGATTTTAGTACCTTAAGTAGACTTTAGTAGTGAGTTTAAACTGAGTTTAGGGTATTTAAATTCAGAAATAAACTCATGAGTTTAGGCATTCGTTGCTGCAACCCTTACATTTCACTACCTTTTTTGACAACGATGAAGTTACCTGTTTGCTTCTTTTTTCAAATCTTTAGAGATGAAATGAATTTTCGTTTGTTTTAATAATAAAAAAAAATAAAATTTCTTTCTCCCCACATAATCTTGTTTTCGCCCGGATTCGAACCTCAGCCTTTCGGGTTCCAAGGCGGAGGCTTATCCACTACACCACGATATCTTTTCGATCAATCAAAGCAAACATCTAATTTAAGTTTGAACAGGCGTGTGAGCTCGTAAACTCAGAATTTACAGTCTGAAAGGGTATTTTCTAAATTCAACTTAAGGAGCTAAATTCAGATTTTAAGTTGACAGTCTGGAAGTCATATAAGACTAATTTAGGGTAGAGAAATATGAATCTGAAATTATTATGTAGGTATTATTTTTTTTGGTAATTTGTTCGAAAAAAGTCCGTCTAGAGACGGAGCCAGGAATTCGAGGGCTAATGGCGATTGTTAAACTCGATTCATCATCGGCTTTTGAATTTTCCCAAATAAAACAAAAATTTTAAGCAAATCACAAAATTTGGGAAAAATTCGTAATATTAAATTTTAATCAAAGTTTTCTTTGATTGTTTTGTTATACATATTTAAGCTAGGCACACACGGCGAACATGCTCGCCGATTTTGTGCGGCTCGTTGAAATTTTTCACATGTGTGGGCTTGTTCGTGAGCCGCTCGTTGATGTTCAAAAATTTGCAATTTTTAGCGACTCTGTTCGTCGCGTGACCGTCGCCCGATTCTGAATATTCGGAATTTAATTTTCTCGAGACTAAAATTCTCCTTTTTTAAACTAGATACGGTAAGGAATATTATGGGTATGGCTCAAATACCCATTACCCATTAAATTTTTTCCTCCAAATATTAAAAAAAAAAAATAAAAGTTCACTCTCGAGAAAAGTAAATTCCCCGGGAATTCGGTGCCCGGGAATATTCAGAATCGGGCTGCATTTGTGTTTGGAGCTACAGGCCCCGATTTAGGGCATGGCAAGCCGAGCTAATGCCCGGAGCGGTAATGTGAAGAGCGGATATTTCACATCCATAGATATACGGATATAGTAGATACCCAAATGCCATCAATGGGGGGCGGCAAAAAAAACCTGGATCGGACTCTGTGGATGTGAACGAAACAAAATCTTCGGAAAAATGAATAAAATTTTTATTAAAAATATCATTCTGGGTTTAAAAGCTGAAATTGAACTTTGGCAGATAAAAAGTAAAGCGTTTAAGAATTGAATTGATATAAAATAAAATTGAGTTTTTATTTTTCATCTTCACTCGGTGAAAATTTTTTTTTGGAATCAGCCGCTCGCCGTCTGTGCGCAACTGTAAGCGAGGTTATAAAAAACAATCTAGCGGACGTGTTCGCCGTGTGTGCCTAGCTTAAAATATCGAAGATATTAACACTTAACAGAACTTCGCTTGAGATCTTTGCCAATATTTTTCTACAATTCTCATTAGCTTTATCGGGATTTGAATACGAGAAGACACGAAATTAAAATATTTGTCATACAATACTGCAGCGACACCGTCAAAAATGTGTGTTTTTTTAATTTGCTTGTAGGTATGATAACAATGTGCAGGAGTGAGGGCAACAGAATACAATTTACGTGAGTGCGACTGAAAAAGATAGGGTTTTGTTGATAAAAATCTTTAAAAATTGCGTTACGAAATACTTGAACGCTCCCTTATTATGCTATGTTCTCACTATAGGGGTTAAGTTTTTAACCCGATACTTTAACTCAAAGCGTTCATATCAGCTTCGAGCGAGTTAAGGTTTACTAACGTCATATGACCCAGCCGGAAAGTTCACTACTTCCGCACTACTTCCGAAGTGGTGAAAATTCATACTGCGGCTACTCGCATTACTAACCCTTACTTCTAATGAAGTTTGTTAGGAGACGGCCGCTGTTTGCATTACATGCATGCGATAATGTCCGGCTTGGGAGTTTGAAATCTAAAAAACGCGTTAGGTATATCTGATATATCTACTATATCATCGAGAAATTGTAAATACACAGGGAAAAAAATCAACCAGAAAACTGGTTAAATCAAAAGGAAAAACATACAAAACGACTTCAACAAGGAATATTTCTATTTTAACAATTTTTCTTGTTGGCAAAAATAAATATTTTCCTTTTGAATCAACCATATTTCAGGATGAATTGAAATGATTATTTTCAAAAATCGATTTAAATTTAAATTGTTGAACTAACCACGGACATAATTGAATTGACAAGCTAATTTTGAAAATTAAAAACAAATTTTCTAAAATAGATACCTACATATAAAAGAAGAAATGTCAAAACAAATTTATTTAACGTTAAAAACAAATTACCACAGAGCCCTCTGCTGAACATAACCCCAAAAAATAGCCATCGGATGGACTTCATCCGATTTTGTCGCTCCGTTGTCGTGACTGCTTTCGCAATGCTTAAAAAGTTCTAAGATGAATACATATCTTATATGTCCTATTTTATAAAACAAATGAGAATTATACCGAACGAAAAGAAATGTAATTAAACATATTTGCTTTCAAATTAATCAAAAATGTTGTTGACTCAACCACTTTTCTTTTGAAATTTTTGTTCTGCTCGAAAATCAAAACGACTGTGAACAAAAATGCGCCCTTGTAAAAAAATCATGGTAAAGTTTGCTCAGTGTAAAAATGGAATTTGCTTTATTAGAAATGTTTAAAAAAGCTGAAAAAGCCAAAGGAATATTGGAAGCAATAATATCAGAAGAGCATTGCAATATCCGCAGGACCAAAAAAGGATTAATGGAGCTGAATGGAGTGAAAGCGGAATCACAAAACGTTCCACGACCTGTGATCAAAATTTACATATCCAAATACGTGCATCCCCACTCCCCACTCATTTTCTGCACGTGAAAGCTTCCTGCCAGTGTCGTATTAAATTTTTACCCGGTTTTTGTACTCGGTGTTAGCAAATGTAACTGAAATTTTCAAATGCAACTCTGCGCTAACCTCAGAGTTAAATGTTAACCCAGGGTATATTTTCGGGTTAGATGATTTTTTTTTATATGTGTTTTGACATTTGAAACCCTGGGTTTCGCCGATAACCCTAATCCGGCCTAGTGAGAACAGAGCATTATAGAAATTTGTTGGAAAACCTAGTCTTTAAAGTTATGACTAGTGTCCGACCGAAGGTTCGGCTTCGGTAATCGGCATAATCGGCCAATTCTTAATCTTCGGCTTCGGCTGGAAAAAGCCGAATTTTTTTGCATATTAATGGAAGTAAAAAAGTCACGATAGATTTTCAATTGCTTCATTGAGACCTTTTACACTAGTGAATTATTGCCGTAAATTCTCACTTTGTGGACGACTAAAGCGAAAGAATTTAGAGAAAATTTGAGCGGTTTTTTTTTTTGTGCTTGTCAAATGAATAAAGACTGATTTTCTTTCCTTAGTGTAAAATGTTTTGCATTCGGCTTCGGCTTCGGCCTTCGGTCTTCGGCCGAAGTCTTCAACTCTGCCGATTGTTCGGCTTCGGCTAAAAATCCACCTTCGGTCGGACACTAGTTATGACCCTTTTCGAAAAATGTTCACGCATTTATTACTGAATTAATTTGAGTTATGACATTTTTGATAATTGAAAGCAGCAAAAGTAACTGTTTCTTGTATCTACAGCAAAGAAAAGATTTTGAGAAAAAAGTAATTATCAATCAATTCAATCCCACTTATAATATAGGTAATTCATAATAGTATTTTGGAATGGCATTGTTGTTGGATTGGAGTAGACTCCTTTTAAACTGAAAATAGAACCAAGGCACGAGTCCATCGATTTGCAAATTTAGGCAATGTGACACAAAACCAAGTACGAACTTCAAACCAGAACTTTACAAATGAGAAAAAAATAACAAGGTCCAGTTCCACACTAGGCGACAGTCGCCGGCAATGAAATGGCAACGGGACAGAGGCAAGACATATGTATGTAGATAAAATACCTGCTCAAATCCCAGGACTTAGAGGACTTTACCATGACGTTTCTTAAACTCGCTTTTTTTAAAGTCGATGTCAGTTTTGCCATTCGTAGGGAAATTTCCCTATTTTAGGGATTTTTTGGAAGAAAAATTGCTTGTGGGGAAAAAAGACCGATTTTTAGAAATCTTCAAAATGTAGGGAATTTTTTTTGTAATAACCCTGTAGGAAATTGATCTAGTGCAGAAGTACTCTTTGACTACTCCCCAAATCAACAGTACTACTCGCTCATAATTTCTCCGCCAATGTATTCAACTGTAGAGTTTAACTCTGAGTCGCCATTCGAAAATCGACAGTCGCGTTTGAACTAGTGCAGAAGTAGAGGCAACAGGGCCAGTTCAGTAAATTTGCTATACTACGTTGATAGAATGGGGACCGGCCCGCGCTGTCGTAGCTCACAGCGTAGCGCGTGCACCCCGCGATCCGAAGGACCCAGGTTCAAATCCCGGGCCAAGCGAATGCCGATTTTTTTTTTTAAATTATTAGTAAAAATTGGAATCCTAAGAGGAATAAAAAGCAAATATATAAAAAAAAGGTTTCAAATTGGCAGAAAATGTTGAGCGAATTTGTGCGTAAAGTTTTGAGACAGCATTGGTGAAGACGTGTTTTTCAATCAAATTATTTGAGTTTTTCGAAACATGTCATTCTTCCACAATTTTTCGCCTGCGACTGGAATCGAACTCGAGCCCTTCATATTGCCAAGCGAATACGCTTTCACTATGCCACGGACCTATCGGACTCACGCACAGCAAATAAATTAGATAAATGTGTTGGCAAAATTGAATTGTTGAATATGCCACTAGCTAGGTTCTACTGTCCGTGTTTCTACTCCCGTACTAGTTATTTTTCCTACACTCGAGAACTACTCGCTAGGGCACAATTGACCCCACTCTTCCTACAGGGAATAGTATATACAATCCCAAAAAAGTTTGCTTGTTAAGTAACACAAGTTTACAAATGGCATTGAACTTTTGGATCTGAGAAACTGAAAGTTGTATTTGGGCGTTATTTGGCCTGCCGAGCTATTTAATTTTCATTTCCAACAAAATGGCGTATCGGACTTGAATATTGGCTGAAAATATCCGAAGCTATTCACCGATTCTCTATTTCTTTTTTTGGAAAAAGGTGAAAAGCTTCGGTTATTTTCAGCCAATATTCAATTCAATTGTTGGAAATTAAAATTATTTTCTTAAATAATGCCGATGTGAAGGCTTTGTGGTGGAACAAATTGGAATAAAATGGCTTCAAAGATGGAAAATTTGGAGAAAAAACTCAAACAAATTCTCTTTGTCATTGAAAAAAATCTTATAAAGGAAAACAATTGCAGCAAGCTGTTTATATTTCTCAAAAGAGCATTCTTTTCACTTTTTATTGACATAAAAAAAAAAAAAATTAAAATCGGGTGATAGACAAAGAAGTTACAGCTTGGTAAGTGACTCAATGCCCTAAAAAACGAATTTTGGTCCATATCTCAAAATCTAGAGCCAATCTTAAAAAACCGTTGCAAACAATTTTCAGCTTCTCAGATCCAAAACCGTGTTTACTTGTGTAATTAGAACGACAAAAATAGTTATGCCAACCAAACTGTGCTCGTGTAAAAAAGTACAATAAAAACTATCGGTATTCATTGTAGATAGTCTACAAATTAAAAAACTCTCGATATTATGTCACCTCTACTTTGGCATCATTATTTCACAAAATTCCACGGAATTGGTCGACATATGGGCGATTCCGCTATACACGATTTCCGATATTAATATTTTAATTACGATATTAGTTGTTTTTTTTTTTTTTTTGTCAGTAGGGCAAAGAAGAAAGTCGAAATTTAATATTAAATTTATTTATATTTGATTTAACTCCATACTTCATTTATTGGCGCGTTTGAAAATATTACCTACTATTCAAAAATCCTGACATACCTTTTTAAACTGTCACAAAACAGCCGTTGCTGACAGTTTGAGGTTACATTTTACCGACTAAATTGAAGTAGAAATAATAATTTAATCTCGCGTTGCAAAAAATGTACGTACCTATGTATATGTTTTTATTTATTACACTGAAGAAATTTTGCATCGTTGTTTCTACGATAGGAAGACGTAGAAAAATACTTATAATAAAATCTACGTAAAATACAATAAGTTTTACTGTAAATCCAATTTACGATTAAAATATCATAGAATCTACGTTGGAAATTTCATAGAATCTACGTTAAATACAATAAGCTCTACTGTCAATCTAATAGTTTCTACTGTTTCCCACCTTTATTGATATAATAAAACTAGCAAGCTCAAATCATATCACGCGATGGCGTAGTTGAAGTGTGCTAGACCTGTAATCTGGAAGGTCCAAATTCGAATCCTGTCACAGGCCAAAGAAATTGGTGGAAAAATGGAGAATAAAACAGGCAAGTAAATTTCAAGGAAAAAATACGGGGAAGAGAAAGTAAGTTGCCAACCAATAAATAGTTGCTTTCATCGCTCCTTACAAAACGTCACGCACAAGCTCTTTCAAGATATTCCTATAGAATTTTTTTAAAATTTTTTAAGCATAAAAAAATTGGTAAAATTTTTTTTCTCTCAGTTTCTTAAATAATATAAATGTTCAATTATCTACTTTTCCAAAAAAAAAAAATAAATAAATAAATAAAAATACACTCGCTGGAGCAGGGATCGAACCCGCCGACAAGAATTCATATCAATATTAAGAAGTTATAGAAATGTATTTCAAGATTTGAAACCGTAGTTCTTATGATATAATATCATAGTTCCTATGATGGAATATGATACCTCCGACGATGGAATATCGTTAAATCTACGTTATATATCTATCGTTGAAATCAATGACATTCCTCATCGTAGAAACTACTGCAAAGCTATCGTAGAATCTATGATATCTTGCAATTGGACCTATATCGATTGCGGATATATGTAATAGATACTACGTCGGATATCATAGATTCTACGACGGAATTTTTTGAGTGTAAGCATTATTTTCTTAAAATACACTGTTGACTTGTTGCACCCGCGATACAAAAAGTGTTAAAGTTTACTTTTTTCACAGAAATAAAAAGGGCTAACATTGTGAAACTTTGTGAAAGTAAGAAGAAACCAAAAGTAAACATAAATTAATCGTTTTTAAAAGTGTAGTGATTGCCAGGTTAAAATAATCGATAATTTAAATTGGTTGCACCCGCGATTTTGATGTCAGATCGCTGGTGCAACTGTTTGTCATTTAACCTTCTTGTGCGATTTACTACATATTTTGTTATTTTGATATGCTGAAAGTCATCGTCAACAGTGTCCTCGAATTTAGCTTGATTTAGCTCGCAGTCACTCTAAGAACATCTGCTTTAAATATGTGGCAAAAATAGAAATTAATGGAAAGATAGCCATGTTGGATGAAAAATGAGAAGGCTGAAACATATACCAAGCATTCAATCAAAACATTTCTCCCAATTTGAAGAGACTCATAGCATTTCTGTGGTGCGCACCTCACGGTCACGGTCTCATTTTAAATGCAAATTGGATTTGAAGTCGGAAAAAAGCACCACTAATACACAAAGTGATTAGAGTGATGACGACTTGGAGCCTCTTTCAGATCTCAAAATACGAAAAGAAACTCCGCATCCTGATATATCTGTGCCTTCAGTTCCGGATCAGAGAAAATCTTTATTACCCCTTAAAAAGAGATGGAGCGTTTTCGATTTTAACAGTGATTCAGATACTGAATTTATAAATGACGAAACTCCATCAACGTCTTTTCAAGCATGATGAGCATGTCCTGAAACTCCTATTGTCCAAATTTCTGTTTTAAAAAGATACTTTTGCGACGGTTTGTATGCCCTCGTACAATTGCTCTGGAAAACCGGCAAAAAAAAGGCGATTAATATAAAAATTAATAACTCTTTGTTTATTTTTCTCTTGTTAACACTTTTCATTTCCTGTAGTTTGTTAAATAAACATCTAACAAAATATTAAGGCATAACACATAAAATGTATCACAACTAACAGATTTATGCGTTTTTTGTCTCTGATCTAGAAACGTTGGGCCAAATTTGTTGCACCCGCGATGGCAATTTAAACCATTCTCAAGACTTTAATAGTATTATTTTAAAATACTTGTGAACTAATCTACAATGAAAATATTAAGATGTAGCCTTTTGAAGACTATTTTTTATTAAAAATGTTTTTTATTTAATTAGGGGAAAGTGGGGTAAATCTGACTCGTGCCTAAAGATGGCCCTAGCTATAACATGAGAATGCAAAGGCTTCTGACAATTTTTTCCAACCAGTAAAACACATATTATGCTGCTGATTTTTAAGCAAATTTTTTTAGAATTTTAAAATTTCTATATAAAAATTATAACTTTTATGTTTTAGAAAAAAAATCGGTAATTTATCCTGATTAGGATTTTACTCATAATATTGAAGGTGTATGATCATAGTGTTAAGGGGTCTTAAAGGAAAAATAAAAACTTTAAAAAAATATAAGGTTTCTTAGAAAATCGATTTTCATACTAATTCAAAAAAATGATAATTTCCAAAAACCGAATTCTTAAGCGTTATTTCATTTCATTTCATTTCATTTATTATTATTAATTGTTAATTACAAAATTTAAATACAACAATTTCCTTACATAACTTATGTAGAGGTTAGTTATAGTAGGACTCTTCAACTACATCATAGCAATGCTAATTTCCTGGAGTTCTAAGTAATTAATTTTTAAGGGAAATTTGAAAAACCTTACAAGAGTGGTCTTAAATGTATCTTAACCTAATTAACAACCCTAATCTTATACTAAAAACCATTTACTACTAACGATAACACTGTCTTTAGTGTTCTAACCTAAGATTTTTGATAACATCGTAGCTTGACATTTCGCATTTTTCAAAGAACTTGCTTGATAGTACATTAGCTCTGTCTTGTATTAATCTATTTTTTTTTCTTCGCAAGAATAAACTTCGGATATTGCTCTGGTTCTAAAACAAGAGATGGGGGTCATATTTAGAACACCAGTTTTCAAACCTTCAAACGTTAGTATACTGAATGTTTCTAAAATAATCTATATTGAATAGATACTTGATGAAAATTTTATATTGCAAAAACAAAGGTAATGATATTCTCTTGCTAATGGCATGTTTAGTTTTTATTTTGAGTATCAGGGTTTTGAATGTATAGCAAAATTTCTTAAGGGGTCAGAATTCGACCAGTTTCCCCTACATGAAACTAAAACTTACGTGTAAATGTTGCACCCGCGATAATGGATATATATGTCACTCAGGAGCCATTTTGTTTCGATTTTGTCTCGAAAGTTCAAGACTGATCATTGTGTAAGTATAGATATTAATTAAATTACTTAAATAATTAAAAATTAACTTTTACAGGAGCTCAAAGGTATGAATGCAAAGTTGAAGTTGAAAATTTCCCTTTTTCTTTGACATAAGTTTATTTTCTGTTGTTTAGTGTGTACATATTTAGAATTGTGCACAACCAGCTAATGAGGTCAAAATTAAAAATATTTAATCATTTAAGACGATTCGAATAACTACCAAAATCGTGCCATACTCGTGTGCTAATATGGATTTACCCAAGAAAAAGTGTTTTTTATTTTTTTATTTTTTTATTTTTTTTATTTTTTTGTTTGTTTGTTTGTGTGTTTTTTACGAACATAAATGAATTAGGGATGGGCAAGAAACATCGATATGTCAAAACATCGATATTTTTAAAACGATATATCGAAAATTTATGCCGATATTTTTGCTCGGCGATATATCGTACATATATCGGCGATATACTTTTCCCGACATCGAAAGCGATATTTTGTATATGTCTGTCGTTGTAAGCATGTGCTTTACACTTATTTCTCTTGGATATAAAGCGGCATTTTAATCGTTCATGTCTTATCTTATCGTATCATATCTTATCATTCCATCTGAGAACTCGAAAACGTCCTTTTGTACACGCCAATTTTGTCTAAAATATGTACAGTGTACTCTGTCTTAAGCAAATAACTACGGGACCGAAAGATCTGTCCGCTTAACAGAGGTGTTCGCTTAAAAGGAAAGATTTGAGAAGCAGGAGCACTAGAAATCCTGAAATCTGTCAGTTAAGAGTAGTGTCCGCTTAGGGGGGCTCTCCTTAGGCAGAAGGTACACTGTACATTTGTATAGTCATTTTTAATTGGTATTTATAATGTCGATATATCGAAAACTCGATATTTTCCCCCCGATAGTATCGTTTCAATTTCGATGCTTTTTAAATAAATCGATACGATATATGTATATCGATGTATTTTCCCATACTGCCCATCCCTAAAATGAATTCAAAAGACTTTAAAGGTTCACAAAACTAGTACCCTACCCTATTCAAGACCACTAACACAATTTAATATGGAAGAGGCATATTATTTTAGAAAATATTATAACGATATTTTTCGTAGGGAAAAACGTAGTTTTTTTTTTTTGCTGCGTAAAGAATTTTTGGGGAATTTTTTTGTAGTTTGTAGGGAATTTTGATTTTTTCTTCTGGCAACACTGGTCGATGTCCTTGTAAGAGGTTTTGTAATAAAAAGAGTCAGGGTTACACTTCTCCCCTCGGAGAACCTTAATGTAATGCCAGATTATTTTTTCCCTGTCAACAACATTTCTGAAAAAATTGCAATCCCATTTCTCCTGTAAGACCTTAAGGTCATAGAAATCTTTATATAAGAGTTTGTGCACATTGTAAGGCTTCCCATTCTTCTTAGCTGGCGCAATTAAGCTAACGTACTGCTCTGGAATGTAAATGGGCATAGAAGTTGTATGCCTTTTAAATTGTTTTTCTATGACACTATGGATATTATAGCCTTCATTTTGGGAATGGTCTTGATTTAAATATTATATAATTTACCTTCGGTTTTAAAACGAACAAGTTTTTGTTGCACACTGTCGTTGGAACGGGCTTGGGTTCGTGATAACATTAAACTCAACATTGGTAAACTAACATGCATCCACATAAGCATAACATTTGAGAAAGTGAATAGTCTTAACACATATATACCCATGTGAAGAGTGGCCCCAACTTTAAGCTTCTTTGAGGCAATTCCACTTGGCAAAGAGAGTGGCAGCTACAAATCCTTGTATTGCTCTTGATTGAGCTCGGTTCGATTTGAACATTGCAAGTCCCTCGATGATACATGGGAAGAGCGCACTTGCATCGATTGGTTTCAATTTCAAATTATCAAAGTGTTAAAAAAATTTGCTTTTTTCAAATAAATCACTCGGAAAGATTATAACTGCACGCCTTACTTTTTTGAAATCATCAGCTATCTGACTTTTACATTTAAGTTCCACGTTCCAGCGAAAATTTTGCTACATTTTCTTCGATCAGTATGTTTCCTTTCCTCTTGATGGCCGTAGTCTGACTTAGCAGTTTAGTGAACGGTCGTCCATCACCGGTCGATTACAACGACTTCTACACAGAAAAGCTTTTGTACGTTAATACCTACAACCAATTTTTTAATCAATATAACAAATTCTTTGTTAAAACTCAGCCTATCGCACTTTTCGTTGTCCGAAGCAATTCATTTGCTTGCGAAAATTAATGGAAGTATTAACACTGAACAAACTTTTTCAACCAACGATTTGTAACATTAACACAAAAAGTTATTAACACTTAACGAAATATTTCAAAAATTTTTTGGCTATATTAACCATCGAAAATATTAAAAGTCAACCAATTAAGTATTTTCAATAAATAAAACAGCAAAAACTGCCTCATCTATGTATGTATGTACATATTCCATTCTAAAAATTGGAGTCTGTAAAGTCAGTTTACGGAAGATAATTATACATTATAACATCATAAACATATCGCACCCTTGCTACTAAATCGGCACAATGCAAAATTTCGCATTTCTCGAAAATCATACAATCTCTCTTGAAACTAAGGAGAAACAAAGTTTTTTCTAAACTTATATTACTCTCAATCGACTGCTGCCTCAGTCAATATAAGCCTCAATTCTCAAGGTCTGGGGTTTCATACAGAAAAATTCAATCGAACATAAAAAAATGTATTAAAAAAATTTTCAATTGTGCCGATTTATTAGCAAGGGTGCGATATGTGAACTAATTTTTGATTATTTTGTCTCTTCTTGTATGTATGTAAGTCCGCATAAAGCTAATGAGAATTTTAGAAAAATATTTATATGCACTAATAATTTCATTGTTTGATGTGACAAAACAATCGAACAACGGTTTGTTAAGTGCTAAAATTTTTGGTGTTTAATATAATAAAGCAGTCAAAAAAGTTTGTTTCAAATTTAATATTACGAAATTTTCCCAAATTTTGTAAGTAATTTGTTTAAAATTTTTAATTGTGGCAATTAAAATGCCAATGAATCGAGTTTATCAATCGCCATTAATTGGAATTTTTCGTAGTCAGTTTTTCTGTGTAGCGAATTCCCTAAAATTTTTATTCTCCAGGATTTAACGGAATTTCGAAAACATTTTAGCGACTTGAATATTCTCATTTTCTACATATTTCTGACTCACTTCGGACTGATACAATTTCTGAACACTCCCAATATGTTTGCTGGGATATACATATGTATGTATGTATATATCTATACACACATTACTTTCAGTTTATTAGAAAAAACCACGAAAATACAAAAATATTGTACAACGGTAGTTTTTCCCCCCCTCAATTTCTCAACTCCTTCATATTCCTTTTAATGTTGTAATAATAGGAGAATATTCTATTTCTAATCACGCGTCAAGGGCTATCCAACCAAATTTCAACTCCTCAAATAGCTTTCGACTGGAAAAAGTTGCAGCCGAACATGATTTTAACTAAAAGACCCCCCCGCCCCATATGGTATTACATGAGAACCAAACCTCAAAACCCATTATTTCAGCAAGATGGAAACTCTTTAGTTTCTATATTCTTTGCATAGAACCAAAGAAATGTCCAACAGTCGTGCGATACAAATGGCCTTTTCCGTTGCTGTGGGCCTGATTTATGGCTGGGACCGTAACTTTCGGATATGCCATTAAAAATTACGATTTATCGGTTCCACAAATTACTCATTTTCCGATCAAAGTTAAGCATACGATAGGAGAGTGGTTAGAGGATGACAGGGGTGAGAAGTGTGAGCGAAGAGAGAGAGAGAGAGAGCGGAGAGCGTAGAGGGAATTGAAAGAGTGAGAAGTGAGACGGTCCAGGCTGAGAGGGTGAGCGAGGGACTGACGGAGTGAGAGGGAGAGTAGTGGGTGAGAGTGGCCAGAGGAGAGAGGAGAGAGGGAGTGCGGAGAGTGGAGTGAAAAAAGCATAGTTTGATGAACTAGGAACTGAATTTTCCTGTATCATTACTTAGTCCTCGGAAGCGCATCTGTGCTTAATAAGTATGTATGTATGTATGTACATATGTACATATGTATTTATGTAAATCGGGTCTAAAAATGTTTGAAATTATAGCTCATTCCCACAAATTTGATGCCGTGTAGCGTTTGCTTGATACTCGCGGCTTTTCTCATCTCACTTTCGCCATTCGCCTTTGGTCTAGCGCATTTTGTTTTTAGCCCCGTTTTTCTTCTTCTTTTTTTTCGCTCCTCATTTTTCGCATTTCGAATTCTGATTTCGAATCTGAAACGCTCGGCCGAGCCATGCAAATAGTTTCGATGGCGGCCACATTGAATGACTGAACGAACGAATGAATGGAGGATGGATGAATGCATGGATGTAGCGCGTGCGGCGATGGGCAGCGGTGGCATGGGGCTGGCAAGCGGTGCGCGGCGGGCGGCGGGCGGCGGTACGAGAGACGCTAAGTGGAAGTGATTTTCATAAATTCATTGGATTTGTTAATGTTTTGCAAATATTTGCAAATTTGCAATGCTAAAAGCGCTCGACGGGTTCATGGCAGCATGTGCGCTGATTTTAATCTCGCTGTCTCGCAGTAATTAAGCGCCGAGAATTGTCGGATTATTTATCAACCCAAAATAAATAAAACTTATTGAAATATAATATATACATGTACTTATACCTACATATTTTGTGACATTACATTATTGCCCAAGCACTTACCCGAATGAAAATAATTTTTAATAAATTCCAAAAATATTTATAGATTCAATGAAAATCGATTGAGTTTATTGAAATGGGGCAGCAGGGGCTTGCCGACTCGGTCGGTGCGCAAATTTTTTTCGCTAGAAATATGTCAATAGAATCAGTAGCGTAGTGAGGGGGCCAGCCAGGTAGGTTGCAGCCGCCCCGGGCGCTAATTCATATTTCAATTTTTATGATGGTATTTTCATTGAGACCGGTTGGAGGGGGTGGGAAATTTCTTGCATTGTGCCCCCATCGGGCCCCGGGCCCCACAATGTGTCGCTACGCTACGCTGAATAGAATTCGTAGGAGACAGATGACTCAAGAGGGAAGCCTTTTTTTGGTCGTTGCGGAGAAATATCGCAACAGAGCGAAAATTCGCGTATTGGTCTCACAGTAAGGAAAAAAAAAAAAAACAAAAAGAAAAAAAAAACTCAAAGGATATCGTTGACCCTATGTAGATTCAGGAGTCGAAGGTATACTTTCAACCTGAATTTGGTCATTTTTTGGTCAAATGAAAGTCTAACTTAACGATTTTCATGGACATTTTTAAATGTCCTACCTATAGTACTTATGTCGACGCCTAGACCATTTAACATGTTAATCAACTGCACGGCCTTTCTAAATCACCGTCTCTTTTTTATTTCATTCTCTCTTTTCTTCTTTCTCTACGTTTCTCTCTATTTCTCTCGCTCCCTCCCCCTTCTCGCTTCCCTTCTCTCACTCCGTCCTATTCTTCTTCTTTCATTCTCTCTCCCTTTTTCTCCTCTCTTCTTCTCCCTCTCTTATTCTCACTCTTCTCCTCTTTATCTTTATCTTTCTCCTTCTCTCTTTTCTTTTCACTATTTTTCTCTCTCTCCTTCTCTCTTTTCTTCTCTCTTCTTCTTCTCACTCTTTTTCTCTGTCTTCCTCTCTCTTCGTCTCTCTCTTCTTCTCGCTAATCTTCTCTCGATCCTTTTCTCTTTCTCTTCTTCGCCCTCCTCCGCTCTCCCTACTGCTCTCTCCCTGCCCCTCTATCTATCCCCTCTGTCTCCACTATCCCTCTTTCCACCAGTCCTCTCTGTCTCCCTCCCTTTTTCTGTCTCTTTTTTTTTTCACTTAATTCTTAAGGGGCCGTCCATATATTACGTCAGCATGATTTTGACCATTTTAGACCCCCTCCTCCCCCTTATCATCAATCGTCATCGTCCAGAACCCCCTCCCACCCCTTGTTTGACATCATCTTTGAGCTCTTTATTATTTCACAAGTAAATAGAAATTAATTTCTTCAAAATATAGTTTAATAGTGTTTTCTTATAAGATAGAGATGATGACGTGATCATTGCGGATTGACCCCCCTCCCCCTCATCATCAAGCGTCATCATTCGCGAGACCCCCTCCACCCGCCTGTATGATAACGTAATATATGGACGACCCCTAAGTGAATAGCCTTGAACGCCCACTTTAACATTAAACTGAGTAGGTACTTGAAAATAAATTAAATTCACTTTTAAAGTCGATGATTTAGATTGGCAAGGCTCAGAGTATAATCGATATATGGATATCGGAATCAACCATCCCACTTCATTCCAATCATTATCAATTCTAAGATTCAAACATGACAGAATGACGAAATTTCAAGATGGCTGCTTTTTCATGAAATAACGTTCCCGAAAAAGAACCAAATATGAAAAACCGTGTAAGGAACACAGCAAAAAAAAAAAAAAAGAAACCAAATATGGAAAGGGCAATTTCCTAACTTAATTTTGGAAAGATTTCTGTTAGTCGAAATTTTTTTCTCCAATATTTTAATCAGTAAGCTTTTTGTTTTTTTCAATCGTGCCTGGCCGTACGAACTGGTATTATCCGAAATAATTCTTTTGCAGTCCATGGTTTGATTAAAGCCCGTATAACAAGAACCGTGTTAACACAAAACGCATAAACATTTTTGACATTTATCCCCTGCCAAATTGAGAGACAGTATTTACCTCTAAAAATACTCATTTTAGCAGGGGATACAATTAGAAGGGATTCTAAAAGGCCTTGTGAATTACCTAATTGGCATTTAAGAAAAAGTACAGTTTACGAAAAAGTGCTGGCTTGAAAATGAAAGGACCTTTTAGAATATGTAACGCAATCACAGGGATTAAATAATGGACTGACTATCCATTATGAAATATCGGGTTTGAGACAACAATAACTGCGCAAAACGATTTGAGCATATTATTTTAAACGAATTCGATTGCTTTTTTTTCTCGCCAAACACGAGTATCATTACTGAGTGCTGATTAGGGTCATTTGAATGCTAGCCAATTTAAGTATATCGCACGGAAGTCCATAAGATTTTTTTCTTCAAAACACAAAAAACAGTACCTTCCTCAAGATCCCGCGGGCCATTTATTAATATAAGAAATCTCTTCAGGGACAACAAAAAAAAAAAAAAAAAAAAAAAATAAATAAATAAAAGCAAAGAAGGAAATAAGGAAAAGGTTGTAAACACCGAGAAGTCAGCGAAAAACGAAACTTGAAGGCCATTATTCTTTCATCTCTCTACATTTTTTTCCGTCTTCTTTTTCTTTTTCGATTTCGATTTCGTTTTCTTTTTCTTTTTTTTCCTTGTTTTTCTCGCCAAAACAGATCTTTTAGCTTTGAGCGCAAAAAAAGCCTTCAGCGCTTTGTTCGCTTCCATTTTATTTATCGCTCACAACTAACTCATTCCGCTGCTCACCTTCGTTCTTTTCATGACTTTTCAAATGCTTTCCGTTTTGGAGTTTAAATCACTTTTTGGCGGCTCTATAAAAATATGCTAGCTGCGATGTTGCAGACAGATTCTCGAGCCGAGAGCCGAGTGCCGATTGCCTTTGCTGCCGTGCCGCTGCTGTTGCTGTTGCTGCTTCTGACTCTGTTTATTGTTGAGTTCCGCCCACAGCATTTTGTTCATTTGTTGTTCTCGCTCTTCTTGTCATTGTTGTTGTTATTGTTGTTGCCGTTGCTGCTGCTGTTGGCTTTGATCACGAATAAACCATGTCGTTATCCGCTTCACGTCTCCCCCCCAAATTTCCGAGCGACCCATACGACCCATCACCGCCGTCATCATTATCGTCAGGCCATCCACCATTCAACCAGAATGCGGCTAAACAGCGAACGAATGAATGCCGCATTCGAAATGAGGAATTCTCGATAAGGTAACAACAACAAAAACCAAAATCAAAACGAAAACAACAATAACAACGATAGCCGTAGTGCACACGACAATGGGGCCAGCAAAAGAAAAGAGCAGCGTCGACAACGTACGCGCATTGCGATACGCCACACATCAGCCACAGTTTCGGCTGAGCAGAAAAACAAAAAAAAAAAAAAATCAGATACCACCAAAAGCAAAAGGGAAACACAAAAACAAGAGCAAAACCAAAGGCTAATGCAAAAAGCAGAAAAGGTGGCAGTAATAACAATGCATGTCGCAGTGGCAACACGCAGCAACTCGGCAGCAACAGTTTTCTGTTCGAGCGAAAGGCGCAAAGGCGGAAAGACGCAAAAGCTCCTTTGCCTATAACTCTGACTCTGGCCGTGGACATATGCATGAACTCAACAAGAATTGCAAACCAGTGGCGTTCTACGGTTCCCCGTTTTGTAGCATTCGGCAGTAAATCCTTGTGGCATGCTCGAATTGGGGCGGCTGCCAACAAAGCAAGCTGCCAGTCGAGAGTTGTTCAAAGGCTGTTTAAACTTAGAGTTTCACTTCGTGCTTTCGTCTGCACTGTTCAAAAAGAAATTAAAAGAGAGAAGCGAAAAAAAGTTTTATGGATGCACTTTCCAAATAAGTACCCATGTATGTTATGTATGTATGTATATACCTATAAATTTCTTCAAAAGCACATCGCTCCTCCAGAACGTGTCATTTATAGTTGGGGACAGTTGTGAAAGTGTTAAAGAATGCAATGAAAATACTCGGCTGGAAATTTTAACTAGATACATTGCAAGGGCCCTGGCTAGATTTGCTTAGTTTATATCTTGGGCCTGCCCGGTAAAGTCTTGCCAGGCGCATCCTCACGGTGGGTTTTAAAGAACTTAAATTTTTTGGAAAACCACCTCGAAAATTTTTGATGGATATGATTCTGGGATAGTTCCAGAGAAAAAAAATGCAAACCCGAAAATCGCAGAACCTCAACTTTTCCCCCCGCCCCCTTTTGTT
This sequence comes from Chlorops oryzae, assembly GCA_020466095.1. Taxonomy (NCBI): domain Eukaryota; kingdom Metazoa; phylum Arthropoda; class Insecta; order Diptera; family Chloropidae; genus Chlorops; species Chlorops oryzae. The sequence continues at coordinate 45,181,315 of CM035806.1, forward strand.
TTTTTTTTTTTTTTTTGCATTTTATGCATTCCTGCATTCAAATCGGTGTTCTCTTGATGGTCTCGTTGTAAAAACAAATTAAACTTTTGAAAAACGGATGATGCAATAGTGTTAAAAAATACACAATCTATAAATAGACATACAGTGCACTCTCGAAAACTCGAACAGTACTGGTAGATCGTGAGGTTTATTTTGGAAAGTCAACATTCAATGGGAATTCTTGTAGAAAATTATTAAAAAACATTGACATTCTACGAAGAATTACTGAAAAATATGATGGACGCAGTATGAAATATGTGCAATGTTTTCATGATTTCAATCTTGTAGTTGATTCGTGTTTTTCAATTAAACTTGACCCACAATTCAAAGTTTATATAAACAAATTTAAAAATAGCTATGAGTTTTTGTAGATTAGTATCACTCCAAAAGATCATGCTGTTATTGAACACATTCTTTACTTCTGTACAAAGTATCAAAAAGGACTTGGCTTTTATAGTGAGCAGGCATTGGAATCTGTACATGCAGACTTTAAGAAGACATGGAGTAAATATTTTATAAGTAGATTACATCCTGACTATTCTGCACGTCTAAGTCTAAGAGTCGTTGCCGAATACAATAGTAGTCACATTTAAGTTCAAAACAACGTTTAAAAGTAAGAATATTTTGATGAAATCAAACAAAAATAATCATATGCTTTGATTTTGTATTATAATTTATGGATGATTGTTTAACTTTAAAAAACGTATAAGAATGTTTTTTTTTCTTTATAAAAGACTTAAAATCAATTAAATCAGTGCCGCGAATAACGCCGTAAGATTAGTATACTTTTAGCATGTGCATGTTTTCGTGTCAAAATTAACGGTAGTAAGAATGAAATCATATACAGTGCACTCACGAAAACTTGAACTAATTAAAACTAGCCATGTTCTAGTTGACGAATTGCCCGAGTTTTTCAACACCTTGAATTTTTGATCAAACAACGCATTTTACCAGCACTGTACTGTACTGTACCAGTACTGTTCGAGTTTTCGAGAGTGCACTGTATGTCTATTTATAGATTATGTATTTTTTAACACTATTGCATCATCCGTTTTTCAAAAGTTGATTTTGTTTTTACAACGAGACCATCAAGAGAACACCGATTTGAATGAAGGAATGCATAAAATGCAAAAAAAAAAAATCAAAAGGGGGAGGGGGAAAAGTTGAGGTTCTGCGATTTTCGGGTTTGCATTTTTTTTCTCTGGAACTATCCCAGAATCATATCCATCAAAAATTTTCGGGGTGGTTTTCCAAAAAATTTAAATTCTTTAAAACCCACCGGTCCTACTTTGTTAATGCTTTGGTTAGAATGGGCCTAGCTATAAATTTCCGTTTAGTCTAGGAACTATCAAGATCTACAAGCCAATCCCAATGGTAATTTTTTCGTTTTAGGATTAGGCGAATTCGAAAATAAAAAAAAATTCGCATACATATCTGAAAAAGTCGTTTTAATATTCAGTAGCAAAATATAAGATTCATTGAATGAATTTCATTGATGAATAAATAAATGCATGAATATATCAGCTCAGATGACATGATTCATTAGCGACATCGCATGCATGAAAAAATCATAAATGCAGAAGAAGTGAAGCATTCATATGTAAAGAGGGCGCAATTGGTGCTTTTTCGAACGATCTTCTAGTGAAAATATCACAGAAGCAAGAGCTCGTTGCAACAGAATCTTCTTCAAATGAAATTTTCATTTGAAAGAGGGTTTAATACTTCTATTTTGAATGAAGATCCTATGAAATTGTCATGACAAGATATTTTTCAATCGGTGTGCTACAAATCTCAAAAGTTTTATAATTTGGTTGTACTTAAGATGTTTTAAGAATTGAAACTCTTAAGTCTTTCCAAAGGCGAAAATGTGTCACAGTCACGAAGTGACGAAATATGACCATATCCGCCAATTTTATTTTAAATATTCTTTTTCTTCTTCTCTCAGATCCCCGCGGCGTATATTATTGTTTTCATATGTAATTCTGATTCGCGTTGGCACCATATACTTTTTTCTAAATGATATTTTCATTCATGTTAGCAGCATGAACTCTATTTTCAAATGAAATAATCATGCTCGTTGGATCCAATTCAGTCAGCTAGCATGTAATCTTTGCCCAAATGAAGTTTTCATGCGGACCAGGGTCATACACTCCTCTACCTAATGAATAACACATGAATTTTGAAGTACTGAAAATAGCGGCCATCTCCTAACAAACTTTAGAATTAGAAGTAAGGGTTAGTAATGCGAGTAGTTGCAGTATGAATTTTCACCACTTCGGAAGTACTGCAGAAGTAGTGAAATTTCCGGCTGGGTTATATTAAAATCAAACCATACGCCAATCACTTTGTTGTATAGAGCTGCAGAAACAATCGATAGCACTATCGAAAACAACGATGGTTTTTTGACGACTATGGATAGATTTGATTCATTGGCATTTACTTTAAGCTTGGAAAGGTGGTGCTGGCGGTGATAGAGGGCTGTCTTCTATTTGAAATGAGTCGCTCGAAAATGAATCTTTCGATTATCAAAATTGTCGATTGTCACAATTATCGATTATCGGAACGAGCAATTATAGAAAGTTTCGATAATTTTGACTATCAATTTATCGAACTATCGATTATTGAACTTATAAATTGTTGAATCGACCGATTACTAAAACTATCGACTATCGATTATCAAACTATCGAAGGCTCCCCAGCTCTATCAAACCAATAACTAAAACAAGCTTACACACCTTCTTGCTAGATCACAACGAGTCGTGAATAACCTGCAGAAATTCTGCGAGTCTGTATATATCGCATTTTACAAACCAAATGAGAATTATAGGCGGCATGCTAATCTGCGTATACTATGGTTACAATTAATGGAAAATTAAGTAAGAAAGGATTTGAATTTCGACACATAATATATTACCGCGTGATATAAATTGGGGAAGGATTTTTTTGCACAGTATTTGATTAAATTATTATATGCAGGACCAATATTAATTTTTTTTTAATATAAAACTTTCCAGTGGCGGATATTTAAATGTTAAACATCTTAAACAGGCTTGATTGAAATCACTAGAAATTTACCAATGAAATTAGTTTAAATTTTAAAATATATCTTCCGATTGTACCATCGATATTTCAGACTATCGATGGTCGCAACTATCGATAGGTGTCTAGCTCAATTTTTTTAAATAAAGATTTATTTTCACGTCCCCATAGTGAGGTATTGATTAAAGTTTTCAATAAGCAACATATCATGCTACAAGTGACACTTGGCTATGGTAAGAAAAAATCACGGAGACGGGTGAGGGGAAGTGGAAAAATTGTATGGAACATGGACTTTCACCACACAGTTTGGACATTCAACAAAAGGAATACAGCCGCAAAAAAGTTTAGACTTTTACCAAAACGCGTGTATGTACATATGTACAATGCCATTATCACTAACACACAGTCAAGAACAATTTTTTGTAGTATTGTATGATTAGCAATAATCGCACCTCGGTAGAACCTCTTTGGTTACGATATCGCCCATATATAACTATAATATATGTATATGTATGTCACTTAGGAGCCGTTTCCATTTTGGCTCTTTTCAACATGATCTTGGGTACACACCACGGTCTTGGGTACCCACCAAAATTAGCATTTTTCACTTAGGTACTCACCAAAAGTATTTCTCTCTCGCTCCTTTTTTGCCTGCCGAGTAACAGCTCTTTCTAACTGGCGCGAAACGTCCCGCGCAATATCTATGAGAGTGACATATATGGTTATACATATATATGTGATATCGCCCTCTGCGGAAATCGGACGTTCAACACCCAAAGTACACCGTTTATATCACCACGAATTGAAACTTAGTGAGAATTATAAAAAAAAAAATGTCTCAAATTTTGTCTCTCGGAAAAAAAATTCACATATACACGGGCTTTAACTAGTAAAATCTAGTGAGGTACTGCCTAGAATTCTAAAGAGGCGGCACTAACTAGGCTCACTATGACGCCACGATAGAATTTTCTATCCGGGCTTGACATAGAGAAAATAACACAAGCACTGTCTAGATATTTCACGTCAACGCCAATAGAGGGGCGAATCTATCCAGCGCCAAAGTCTGGCCAAGATAAGCCTGATCGAGTCACATTTGTTAGTCCAGCCTAGATTTATCTAAAATATTGGCAAATCAGGCCCAAGCTAATCACCATCGGGGTAAGAATATCTTTTCTTTTTTTACATTATTTACATGGATAGGAGAATAACTACATATATGAGAGTAGGAGATATTAGGTCTGTTCCCGTACTGCACGAAATTGCCTAAAACTGCCCAATATTACCGAAAACTGTCCCCGTATTAAACAAATGTGCCAATTAGAGAGATTTGGACAGAATAAGAAGACAAATGCTCTGTCTAAATCTCTGTCATTCGCACAATCATTTAGTACAGGAACAGTTTTCGGAAAAATTCGGCAGTTTTAGAGAACAGACCTATTATCGCTTAGTAGATAATGGAAAGTTCTAATATCTCAAATCATTGGTTGACGTATGAGTGCTGTCAATTCGTTTTACTTTCACTCAGGCAGCACGAAAAATTTGTTTTAATCTTGCTTCTGGATTGTCGTACAAACGGACAATTTTTAATTGCGATTAGCTGCCGTATGAACGGCTTGAGAAACCGAAGAATTTATAACTTCCCGTAGAATTACCGTATGGAAGAATTCCGGCATTGCTTACTAAATTTATTATTTATATCAGTAATTAATAAAAAGGCGAGAAATTCACCTATGCGAGAAGTGTTGCTTGCAATCGAATAAAGACTTTCCCCACATACTACCCTTTTACCTAAAACTTATACATTTCCAAAGCTGACTTGATAAGGGTTCACACTTTTTGAACTAGAAATCATCCTTACGGGGAGGCCAATAGTTCTACTTGGGTGTGGTTCTCTAAGAGTTGGGTTTAAAAGTTACAAATTTAAGCAATTTAGACCGGGTCGGATTCAGCTTTTGCCACTCTGGGCAAAAATTGGTATTTTTAGCTCCAAAAAGTAGTTATTTAAGCTGGGGATAAATTCATAGGGGATTTGAAAAGACTTTCTGAATTGCCTAAATATTTGCCGCTGCTCTGATAGCACTATTGGGGCACTGTTTTCCCACACATTGAGAGAAAAATCAACCAGAAAACTGGTTAAATCAAAAGGAATTTTAACAATTTTTCTTGTTGGAAAAAATAAATAAATTTGGAATCAACCATATTTCAGGATGAATTGAAATGATAATTTTCAAAAATCGATTTAAATTTAAATTGTTGAACTAACCACGGACATAATTGAATTGACAAGCTAATTTTGAAAATTAAAAACAAATTTTCTAAAATAGATACCTATAAAAGAAGAAATGTCAAAACAAATTTAATTAACGGTCAAAACAAATTACCACAGAGCCCTCTGCTGAACATAACCCATGTAGGAGTGTAGGTCTAACTGCAATGTGTTAGAGCTACGCTGCTTCAACACTTGCATATAGCACGAGGAAAAAAGAAGCATGCTATGGCAGCGAAATCTTTAGCTCTGCTGTGGTGAAATGCATTGCCACTTTTATTTTTAATTTTGGGCGATTTTCGAGTACATTACATATAAAATATCTACCAAAATCATAAAATGATATGAAAAGCTTGAAAAACATAAAACTAATCAAGGAAACTCAACGTCAAGGAGAAATAGATATTTTTTTAGTCCTGCCCTGTCTACATAACTTTTTGACCACATTGTTTCAGCAAAAATACGAAATTCTATGTACAATCAAATTCGTAGCCGTGGTCAAAAATGTATTTAAATTTATTACAAAATGAAAACATTCGTGCACATTAAGCAAACAAATTTCCTAATACATTTATTGAAGCTTCAATTACAACTTTTAAAGCTATATAAAAACCCGAGCCGACGCCCTGTTTCATTGATAATTTTCTTGTCAGTGGCATCATAGTCCCACTTTGTGTCCACTCGTATTGTTGTTGGTAGCTTTTTGGTGAATTTCTCGAATTTGTTGAATTTCCTATACTTGCCTAATTGTGTATTTCCCCATCGCGGCAGAGCCTTTTCGACGTCGACAGTTAGACCTACACTCCTACATGACATAACCCCAAAAATAGCCTTCGGATGGACTTCATCCGATTTTGTTACTCCGTTGTCGTGATTGCTTTCGCAATGCTTAAAAAGTTCTAAGATGAATACATATCTTATATGTCCTATTTTATAAAACAAATGAGAATTATACCGAACGAAAAGAAATCTAATTAAACACATTTCCTTTCAAATTAACCAAAAATGTTGTTGACTCAACCACTTTTCTTTTGATATTTTCGTTCTGCTCGAAAATCAAAAGGACTGTGAATACACCGAGAGAAATAAGAACAGTTAAATCAACCACTTAGAACAGTTAAAGTAAGAGTGGTCAAATAAACTGTATTCCCCGTTAAATGCACTGGAAAAGGAAGTCAAATCAACAGTTGAAAAATAGTCACTTTTTATGTTCAAGTTCGCTTTCGTTCACTTAGACGTATAAGTTCGCATTCTGATCAACCGTCTCCGGAGTTTTCAATAGCTCAGTTGTTTAAGCTGTGAGTTGACCGTCGTGAGATTCGGGGTTCTATCCCTGCTGGCGGCGGGAATTTTTCTGGATTTTTTTTTTTAATTACAGTTTTTTTTTTTTTGTTCAGAGTGTAGTTGTTTTTTAAGGCAAAAATGTTCTCCTAAATTTTAAAGATTTTAATTTATTTAATTTTGTTTAATGGTTCATTTTCAAGCAAAAAATTTTGGGAGTGAAACAATTCCTTAAGCACGTTCCCCAAAACTTGAGCAACCATAAGCTCAACTGAGCATTTTGACCAACAAATTAAATTCGTTCGTTTATCGTAATGGTTAAGACGTTCGCCCTGCGATCTGGTGGTCAGCGGTTCAAGGCTCGGCCGAAGCGAGAAAATTTAAAGAGATGAAAGAGAAAAAGATTTAAATAGAAACAAATAAATAAAGAAAAATTATAATAATTTAATTTAAAAAAAAATATTTATAAAAGAAGATAAAAAAAAGTCAAAGCAAAAAATATTTTTTTTTTCCCAGTTGCTGGTGACAGTTTATTTAACCACGAGACAGTTATATCAACCATCAGGTAGTTATATCCCTATTGACTGTGTTTGTACTGTTGAATCGACCGCTACTACACATAAGCTAAGAATTAACGGTGAATTCGGTTATTTTAACCTGCTTTTTCAGTTAATATAACTACCTTTTTCTCTCGGTGTAACAATGCGCCCTTTAAAAATAATCATGGTTACGTTCGCTCAGTGTATTTATGTACAAATTTCCGTCCTTACATTGCCGGTCTCGGATTTTCACTTGGCTTGCCTGCTCCCGAAATCGGGACCTGACTTTAGGATGGTTTTTTAAATTGTTTTTGATTGCTTATTGCAAAGTGGGAAAAAAATTCTTCCGTTTTAAAAGGATTTCGTTCTGCTTTTCACGATTAAAAGAAAAGGCTAGTTGATTGAATTTTTGGAGAAATATGGGGCCAAGGTACAATAGTCCGAGAGTCGTACGCTCATCACTCTCTGTCACTTTCGGTCAAAATGGATCCCCTTTTATCGTTTTAATACGTTCTTTTCTGGAACAGCGGTATCTGCCGTGTGAAAACAACACTTAGAAGCAGTAGCGTAGTGAGGGTTATTGTGCCATTGCCCCATTGTTCCCCGGGCGCCACAATGTCTCGCTACGCCACTGATTAGAAGGAGTATCTAACGGATGCGAAAAATGAAGTAGCCATTTCAACTTAAGACTTACGAGTGGATGGTTTAAATTTTATGTTCGGTGGGGTATTTCATTGAATTATTACGGAAAACACGAAATTGGGAACAAATTTTTATTGCTTACCGGAACTTGATAGTTCAAATGATCAATGATTTTTTTCTGTGTGTGAGTGTGGCTGAGTATGGCTGCGTGTGACTGCGCTTATGTGAGTGTGTGTGTGTTTGTGTGTGTGTGTGTGTTTTAAACAAGTCCCACGTTGCCAATTTCATGTTTGCTCTCATTCAGGCCCCCTTCATTCATCTTCTTGATACATTTAGCTTCCTACGACAATGGTTGGTATTCGACGTGGTCTCAGCCACAAAAATTTTCCTTTTCGCGGCACACAATCAAAAGCCTTATACACACACACACACACACACACACACACACACACGCACACACAAACACACACGCGCACATAGCTAACTGGGTTAGGCAAGAGCAACAGCAATAGCAACAACATAAAGAGCTACAACAAGTAATATTTACGGCATGCTTTGTGCTTTGTGCTTTGTACTTTGTTGAGTACGCCGTACCGCGCCATTACCCTCTCCACCCTCTTCGCCCTGTCCGTCCCCTCCACCGATGCGAACGCTACCCGATCTGATTTGTTCAAAATGGCAAATTGCCATGCAAACACAGCCAAATATGCGTGTTCATGGTGCCTGTGCATGGTACCCGTGCCGTGTATCCGCCCCCCTTCCGCAGCCAGCCCTGCTCAGCGCGGCCCGCACCTGTACCTGGTACGTGGTACACTGTACACGATACACGTTCCTAAATGCTATCCACACTCCGAATATTTGCCAGAGTTCGCGTTCGTTAAGGAGCAGTTCGCGGGGCGACGAGCGGCGGGACACTTATTTGGTAAACACGTACACGAAGAGGAAAACGAATCCGTTCGTTCGGCCCCGAAACGAGCAGAGTCGGCCTCACTTGCCAACAGCTTCCCCAAAGTACCCTCCTAGCATCATTGTTTTCCTCCTCTTCTTCTTCCTTTTCGCCTCATGCCACGCATCTTGCATATTTACATTCCGTTGTGCCAATACTTTCGTCTCATACTTCACCTCACCGCACCCCGGCACACTGGTTCATTGGTTCGCCCGCTCGTTCGCCCGCTCGCTCGTTTCTTCACTCGTGCGTTCCTGCGCTGGTATGTATGTACCTCTCTGACCCATTCACCAAACGAGCGAGCCATCCATCCACCTTTCCACTTTCTGGAGCTCACACGAGCGTAGTGTAGAGTGCAATGTGGCTTCGTTATTGCCGTAATTTTGCACAAATTGTGTACGTGCGAAAGAATATAAGTTTTCCTTCTTTTTTCTCTCTCTCTTTTTGTTGGAAAAAGTTTGGAAACTTTTCATCAGCCCCCTTGAGCTCCCCTTACCTTTCTCATCGTCGTCACCATTATTTTGTGTTGCTGTTGCTGTGGCTTTTGTTGTTGCTGTTGATTGAGCAAGTGCCACGGAAATGTTCACAAACTGATTATGATGCTGAAATTTCAAGCGCTGAATCGTGTTGAATCGCGGAGAAAGACGATTGTTGGAAGGGGTAAGGAGGGTAGGTGTGTGCCAGGCACGAGATGATGTTGAAGTAGAGACGTTGCATTGGGTTCCACCAGTCGAGGTATGGGGGCCGAGGCGCGGGTATGGCGAGTTGTTATTTTGTAAAGTATTCAGAAAGTTTTTCCTCGTTGTGATCGGAGGCCACGATTCTTAATTCCCAACGTTAAGTTTTCTTGTTCTTCGAACTTTTCACTTAAGTTAGGCAGCGTCGCGTCGATGCGTTCGGTAAGGTAACGAGCTGGAAGATTTCGTCCCAAAATTATCATAAAATCAATTACGCATTAAACTCCTTTACGTTCTTTTGGGTACTAATAAATGTAAATTAAGGAAGAGTGTCGCAAGAGATTTTCCCCAAAACATATGACACTAGGGAGAGAGAGAGAGAGAGAGAGCGAGAGAGAGAGAGAGACAGGCGGCATTGCAAAGAGATTGAAAATTTTGGAATTGAAAATTTTGTAATTGAAATTGAAAAGAGAAGCGCCAAGAAAGTTCTTCGAAGTGGAAGAAGTGCTAGTTGAAAGCGTGAAAAAGAAAAGTAATTCAAAACAATTCGAATACTTACATAAGAACCAGGGACCTCGGAGAAAAATTTTTTTCTGGATTTTGAGCAATTATAATGAGAACTTGGCATATCAGAAATATGAAGCAAAGAGGAATGTTGGCTGACTGGAGAATAATGAGAGGTAAGATGTATATATGTATACCAAAACATCTACCTACATACTTATGTATGTCTGTATACCCAATTAGTCTCCGTCAATACAACTGACATAACAAAATTGACATAAGAATGGAAATTCCTCTTCGGAACTATATGACCACTATCAGGCGAAAAGAAACAGATAGAGACAAAGACAGAGAAAGAAAGAGAAAGACAGAGAAAGACAGAGAAAGAGAGAGAAATAAAGACAAACAAAGAGAAAGAGAGGGAAACAAAGAGAAAGATACAGAAAGATAGAGAAAGATAGAGAAAGATAGAGAAAGATAGAGAAAGATAGAGAAAGATAGAGAAAGATAGAGAAAGATAGAGAAAGATAGAGAAAGATAGAGAAAGATAGAGAAAGATAGAGAAAGATAGAGAAAGAAAGAGAAAGGTAGAGAAAGATAGAGAAAGATAGAGAAAGATAAAGAAAGATAGAGAAAGAGAGAGAAAGCGGCGGAAAGAGAGGGAAATAGAGCGGAAGAGGGAAAGATCAAGAAAGAGAGAACAATAGAGCAAAAGAGAGAAAGATAGAGAAAGACAGCGAAAGAAAGAAAGAAATCGAAAGAGAGATAGATAGAGGGAGAAAGAGAGAGATAAAGAGAGATAGAGAGAGACAGAGAGAGATAGAGAAAGAAAGAGAGAGATAGAGAGAGATGGATAGAGATAGAAAAAGAGAGATAGAGAGAGATAGAGAGAGATAGAGAGAGATAGAGAGAGATAGAGAGAGATAGAGAGAGATAGAGAGAGATAGAGAGAGATAGAGAGAGATAGAGAGATATGGAGAGAGATAGAAAGAGATAAAGAGGGATATATGAGGCTATCAGCGCAAAAGTGGTGTAACCCACAATTTACGATTTTTACGGTTCTGGTGTAAGATATGTTCGTTACAATACAAATGTTCAGTGCAATAGTCGAATTTGTATCCATTTTGTACCCAGAAACAGATGGCACTAGAAACATAGTTTTTGCACGGGCCGTTACAACCAAGTACTATAGTGCAAGAGTAGTGTAAGCTGTATACACCACTTTTGCACCAGGGAAACTCTATGTTTCTCTTTGGCTACGTCAAAACTGTCAGTTGTCAGTTAGGAAATATTAAGAGTTTATTCACAAAAATTCATTGAGAATTGTAGTTATAACCGAAATACCCCACCAAACGACTTTTATTGTGATTAACCATGGACAACCATTTAAAATAGTAAGAATGACAAGAAGCGATTTCCCCCCTCTAAATCACTGGAAATCAATTTAACAAACAGAAAAATTTCGGTTGATAAAAATAAGATATGTTAGAATAATGGTTGAAAATTGAGTGGTTGAAATTCAATAAAATTCATCAATTTTCACTTTTATACAAGTATTCCAATAATGAAGAAGTCATATTTAATGAAGTGAGTTAAAAAAAAAATCAGTGACCAAAGATGACACCTAGATGCACTGCAAAAGCCAACCATCGCTGAGAAAAAGAAGCAAGATCTTCTTGAATTGTTGCAGCTCATACCGCCAGTTCATCACACTTTTTATAATAATCTTAATAGTTGAAACAGTATCAGAGATGTAGCGTATTATGATGAGACAGATGAAGAATAACCCTTTTTGTGCTATTTTGATTGTAATCTTAATAAATTTGTCCTTTTTTTTGGTGTAACCTGTTTATTATTTAAAACTAAACCAAAATACCATAAATGCAGATGTGGTGTAATCCACTTTTTTTATTTTAAGCTTAATAATTATAAAGTTACATAGAGAGAGATAGGGAGAGACTGAATATATGGCGAAAAATAAAAATAGAGGGATAGAGAGATAGCGAAAGAGAGAGAGATAGAGAAAGACGGAGACAGAGATAGAGATGGAGAGGAAGAAAGGTAAAAAGGTAAAAAGATAGAAAGATAGAAAGATAGAAAGATAGAAAGATAGAAAGATAGAAAGATAGAAAGATTAGAAAGATAGACAGATAGACAGATAGAAATATAGAAATATAGAAAGATAGAAATATAAAAATATAGAAATATAGAAATATAGAAATAATAGAAATATAGAAATATAGAAATATAGAAATATAGAAATATAGAAATATAGAAATATAGAAATATAGAAATATAGAAAGATAGAAAGTATAGAAAGATAGAAAGATAGAAAGATAGAAAATAGAAATATAGAAATATAGAAATATAGAAATATAGAAATATAGAAATGTAGAAATATAGAAATATAGAAATGTAGAAATATAGAAATATAGAAATATAGAAATATAGAAATATAGAAATATAGAAAATAGAAAGATAGAAATGATAGAAAGATAGAAAGATAGAAAGATAGAAAGATAGAAAGATAGAAAGATAGAAAGATAGAAAGATAGAAAGATAGAAAGATAGAAAGATAGAAAGATAGAAAGATAGAAAGATAGAAAGATAGAAAGATAGAAAGATAGAAAGATAGAAAGATAGAAAGATAGAAAGATAGAAAGATAGAAAGATAGAAAGATAGAAATATAGAAATATAGAAATATAGAAATATAGAAATGTAGAAATATAGAAATATAGAAATGTAGAAATATAGAAATATGGAAATATAGAAATATAGAAATATAGAAATGTAGAAATATAGAAAGATAAAAAGATAGAAAGATAGAAAGATAGAAAGATAGAAAGATAGAAAAGATAGAAAGATAGAAAGATAGAAAGATAGAAAGATAGAAATATAGAAATATAGAAATATAGAAAGATAGAAAGATAGAAAGATAGAAATATAGAAATATAGAAATATAGAAATATAGAAATATAGAAATATAGAAATATAGAAATATAGAAATAGAAATATAGAAATATAGAAATATAGAAATATAGAAATATAGAAATATAGAAATATAGAAATATAGAAATATAGAAATATAGAAATATAGAAATATAGAAATATAGAAAATAAGTAGAAATATAGAAATATAGAAATATAGAAAGATAGAAAGATAGAAAGATAGAAATATAGAAATATAGAAATATAGAAATCGATAGAAAATAGAAATATAGAAATATAGAAATAGTAGAAATATAGAAATAGTAGAAATATAGAAATGATAGAAATATAGAAATATAGAAATATAGAAATATAGAAATATAGAAAGATAGAAAGATAGAAAGATAGAAATATAGAAATATAGAAATATAGAAATAAGAAATAGAAATATAGAAATATAGAAATATAGAAATATAGAAATATAGAAATATAGAAATATAGAAATATGGAAATATAGAAATATAGAAATATAGAAATATAGAAAGATAGAAAGATAGAATATAGAAAATAGAAAATAGAAAATAGAAAATGAAAATAGAAAAGAAATATAGAAAAATAGAAATATAGAAAATAGAAATATAGAAATATAGAAATATAGAAATATAGAAATATAGAAATATAGAAAATAGAAAATAGAAAGATAGAAAGATAGAAAGATAGAAAGATAGAAATATAGAAATATAGAAATATAGAAATATAGAAATATAGAAATATGGAAATATAGAAATGTAGAAATATAGAAATATAGAAATATAGAAATATAGAAATATGGAAATATAGAAATATAGAAATATAGAAATATAGAAATATAGAAAGATAGAAAGATAGAAATATAGAAATATAGAAATATAGAAATATAGAAATATGGAAATATAGAAATATAGAAATATAGAAATATAGAAATATAGAAATATAGAAATATAGAAATATAGAAATATAGAAATATAGAAATTAGAAATATAGAAATATAGAAATATAGAAATATAGAAATATAGAAATATAGAAATATAGAAATATAGAAATATGGAAATATAGAAATATAGAAATATAGAAATATAGAAATATAGAAATATAGAAATATAGAAATATAGAAAGATAGAAAAGATAGAAAGATAGAAAAATAGAAAGATAGAAAGATAGAAAGATAGAAAGATAGAAAGATAGAAAGATAGAAAGATAGAAAGATAGAAAGATAGAAAGATAGAAAGATAGAAAGATAGAAAGATGGAAAGATGGAAAGATGAAAAGATAGAAAGATAGGAAGATAGGAAGATAGAAAGATAGAGAGGTACAGATAGAGAGCGATATTGGAAGAGGGAGCTAGGCGAAGAGGGTGAAGAAAATCAAAGAACGGAGGGAAAATTAAGGAGATAGTAGGGTAGGGAGAAAACAAGACAGATAGCGGTAGAGCGACAAGAGGAGTAAATGGCGATTTCTAACGAGCTGTTTCAGGAGCCCAGGCATCCATGAAGCAAGCTGGAGCGGTTTTCTTTGCGTTGCACCTTGTACTTCATCTAGAGAACATCAAATTGCTTAGTAAGTCTAAGCGAAGGCAATATTTTTTTTTTTTTTTGGAGCACCTTTAATAACATGCGCGTACGCTTGGGAGCTGAAACCGCCTGTGTTAGTCGAGGAGTCACAAAGAAACATGAGAATTTTTCAAGATATACACACAAATTTATATCGTTTTGAAGTGGAAAAAATCGCGCTTGCTTTTCAATACTCAAAGGAATGATTCAACGAGCCTGGCCACCATATCGCTCATTAACTTCTTAGATCGCCACTAAAATGAATACCGACGATTTCATAAGATATTCGAAAGCCTTCCTCGTTGTCAATGAATTCCCGATGAAGCACAAAGACAATGCAAAGCCCCTTATGCCTCGCAAGGTTTCTTTTGCTTATTTCATGCATGCCCATTTTGAAAATTTCAAAATATCGATCCTTTAATTCTATGCGGTATTATCAAGCGCTTCTTTAGGAACCAATAATCGTACGGCACTGGGTACCCTTATACCTAAAAACCATCTTTGTGGAGCAGGAGATAAAAGAGGTCATTGTTTCTATGCCCAGATTCTGAAGACTCTTCAATATCTGAGGAATCTTTTAGAAAACAGACAAGTTATCTTCTTTTCTTGTGCCATTTTCTTGAACATTTGCCCTTCAATGGGTTTTGAATCGTAAAGTAATCAGACTTTAACAATTTCAGCCGTATGAAGGCCGTTTAGAAAACTTCTGAATAATATGTACATTAGACTGGTCCTTATTTTTTTATTTTTTTATTTCTTAGCAAATTATATAAGCTTATGGTCCCAAACTACCAAATATGAAGTTTGGTTTCGATCCGATAATGTTTGATGGGCGCGGAAGTCACTCAAAGTTTAAAATTCCATTTGTATGAGAAAAAACCTGGGTTGTGTTAGTTTTATCAAAATTTTACACATATAATATAATTTCTCTAACCAAATGTGAATGGTATTCCATTGACAATAGATTGGTCTTTCTTTGAAGCTATAACAACATAAAATCGGATTGTATTTGGCACAGCCAGGACTACTGAAAGTCAATTTTTTAGGAAATTCAAAAGATGCTTCGACTTGGAGGTCTTGGATAGCCACAAGAATTAGCAGAAATGTTTTTAATATTCATATTTGGAAAATATACAAAATAACCCTTCGAATGAGCCTTATATGAAGAAAATCGGATTACTCTTTACTTTAGCTTGAACATACTAAACAATTGCTATAGATTTTTTAGGACAAAATTTTAGGCTCTTAACTTTAGCGGGGTGAGAATTGGTCATGGTCTCAAATAATTTCAGGCTTCGCGTTAGATTCTAAACTTGCAATTCATTTCGCAACATTTGATACCAAAATCATGAAATTTGTTTGGCGGTTTCTGCTTATATGGATATGATTAAAATTTCAATATTTTTTTGGTTGTAAAAACAGCTGAATTTCACTGCTTTAAATGCATCAGACAGGTAAATGGTACAACATTTTTGGGAATTTATGCTTCAAAAGAAGTGGTATTATGTGCAGAAATATATATGATATGGTTTTTTTACTATGATCTTCCACTTTTCCAAAATTTCATGAAAAACTGCGCATTTTAGGGAATTTTGGGGGAATTTTGGCAGATTTTTTTTCCTTTTTAGGAAATTTTGAAAATTTTCAAACTTTTAATTTTTTAATTTACAGCCGTTGTAAAGTTAAAATTTGACCACCATTCGCGAAATTCGCAAAAATTTGATTTTCACTATTTTGAATTGAGTATTTCGCAGCTAAACAAAATGTCCTCTAAGGGTTAAATTTTGATCAAGACCACCATCCGCGAAATTCGCGAAAATTTGATTTTCACTATTTTGAATTGAGTATTTCGCAGCTAGACAAAATGTCCTCTAACGAATAAAATTTGACCATGCCCACCATGCGTAAAAAATTTGTACTTAAATATAATTTCGAGTTTAAGAAGCTTAATCGAAGCACAGATAATGTGTAGCTAGAACAACGAAAACGGCAGGAATTTTTGTTAAGGTAATGTTTCAACATATTTAAGGCTGAGGAAAAGGTATGTGTGCAATCGGCTTAGCCGATGTAAACTTCTTTACTTTTTATGCAACATTCACGTAGTAAATGACGTTGCAGAAAGAGGCATTAAATTCGTGGGAGATTTCAACAAAATGTTAACTCAAGATGAGGATGAACTGCAACTTATACTTCAATTGGTGGAGGCGTATCGTAAGAAATACCCCTCATTCAACAAAAGTACGCTTATCAATTGTGTACGCTTACCAAATGTTTTAAACACTAAAACTGAATTTTACTTTCTTCAAATAAATATTCTTCAAATAATTAAATAAACCTTCCGAAAATATAATTTCTGCTTTAAATTTAGCTTTACAACGGCTGTAAATTAAAAAATTAAAAGTTTGAAAATTTTCAAAATTTCCTAAAAAGGAAAAAAATCTGCCAAAATTCCCCCAAAATTCCCTAAAATGCGCAGTTTTTCATGAAATTTTCGAAAAGTGGAAGATCATAGTAAAAAAAACCACATCATATATATTTCTGCACATAATACCACTTCTTTTGAAGCATAAATTCCCAAAAATGTTGTACCATTTACCTGTCTGATGCATTTAAAGCAGTGAAATTCAGCTGTTTTTACAACCAAAAAAATATTGAAATTTTAATCATATCCATATAAGCAGAAACCGCCAAACAAATTTCATGATTTTGGTATCAAATGTTGCGAAATGAATTGCAAGTTTAGAATCTAACGCGAAGCCTGAAATTATTTGAGACCATGACCAATTCTCACCCCGCTAAAGTTAAGAGCCTAAAATTTTGTCCTAAAAAATCTATAGCAATTGTTTAGTATGTTCAAGCTAAAGTAAAGAGTAATCCGATTTTCTTCATATAAGGCTAATTCGAAGGGCTATTTTGTATATTTTCCAAATATGAATATTAAAAACATTTCTGCTAATTCTTGTGGCTATCCAAGACCTCCAAGTCGAAGCATCTTTTGAATTTCCTAAAAAATTGACTTTCAGTAGTCCTGGCTGTGCCAAATACAATCCGATTTTATGTTGTTACAGCTTCAAAGAAAGACCAATCTATTTTCAATGGAATACCATTCACATTTGGTTAGATAAATTATATTATATGTGTTAAATTTTGATAAAACTAACACAACCCAGGTTTTTTCTCATACAAATGGAATTTTAAACTTTGAGTGACTTCCGCGCCCATCAAACATTATCGGATCGAAACCAAACTTCATATTTGGTAGTTTGGGACCATAAGCTTATATAATTTGCCTGGCAATTTTAAGAAACCCAGTTTTAAAAAAAATAAGGACCAGTCTAATGTACATATTTCCTCCTCCATTTAGAATCCCCCGTCAGGCGCTCGCCTCAATCTTTGTCGTTAGCAAGGCCGCCGAGCCTGAATGGAGGGAATGTGATTTACCTCATTACGAAGAAGGTAATTGATAATCACTGATCACTGACATTTGAAATGCTTTAACTTTGTAACATGAAACGGCAGCGTTCCGAACACCTTCTTTCCTCCATTTTACAGCCGTCTCACTCACGCATACGTACACGCACACCGCAACAGTCTCTTTCGATTTTAATTTCATTTGCATTTAATGTACTTAATTAAAACGAGGCCCTCGCGCAGCAGTTACTTTTCTCCCATCGATGTCATCTGAAATTAACAGCATTTCGCTCGTAATTGGCGAGAGGAGAGGCACAAAAGAAAAAGCAAAAAGGTCAAGTGGAAATATCCTGCTTAAGTTATTTCATTCCGTGAGAGAGTAACAATGTAACAAAGAAGTATGTAAGTATGTAATTGCATTCAATCATTTTGTCTTCGCTTAGCTTCGCTTTATTTTTCCTTTTTTGTTTTGCTTCTTTATCATGAGTTTTTCGTATCACCTTCGTTACGTATTGAATGTTATAAAATGCAATCATTGGAAGCTGATGCGAAGTAGTCAAGTATAAAGTACCTACGACGCGACGCATTGCCAGCGTCTATGACACAACAAAAAAAAAAAAAAAATCAAGAATCTGTTTTATTAACCCTTGAAGTCCCAAGTCAAAGCTAATACGGATTCGGCTTTTATTATTCACTAAAATCAAATACATACATTCGACACTCTCTATGACGCAACTCCTCTATAAGGAATTCCTCTCCATAGCGAATATTTTCAAAGCTTTTTCCTAATATTTTTAGTGCCTTTTTTTCGCCTCAAAACGAATTCTCTCTGTAACGAATTTGCTTTCCGGTCCCTTGGAATTCGTTATAGGGAGTTTCGACGTACATATGTACATATGTAGAGTGAATAGTTATAGACCGAAAAAAATTTTTTTTTTTTTTTAACGCATAGACGACATACAGCGGTACCTTGACATACGAGTGGCTCCAACATAAGAGTTTTTTTTTAAAGATACGAGCTGTCGAGGGAGCGATTTTTTGTTTGAAATACAAGCAAAATTTGGGATACGAGAAATCGGTTTATCGGATCGGCCACGATCACACATGTGAACATTTCTGCAAGAAATTGGTTTGGAGGCGCCGGGGGTGGAGATTATTCCTACAAATACCTAAGATAATGGAGATCTTGGAAATGTGGGAGAAAAAGTTGCTACTGATCGTGCATCGGAGCTTTTTAATGACACTTGTTTTACTCATTTCCGTAACATTATCAAAGGGAGGAACGAACCAATTTGCTTGGAAATTTGTTTTTATTTCAAACGGTCAACAGCTGAAAGTGAGAAAGGCGTGGCGAAAAAGCACAAGCACAAGTGATGGGAAAAGTAGAGACGCAAATTTGATCAAAATAACTTTTTATAAATCTTGTTTATTTTTTCAAATTCCCTTGCATTATATATTTTGTGCAATATGTATTCTTTTTCATTTGTGAGCTCTTTCAATTGACACTGGGAATTGACGAGTTTAAAAGAATTTCAATGAGGAAGGCAAAAAAAAAAAAAAAAAAAAAAAAAAAACTGCATCAAAATGGCCTCCCGTGGGCAATAGAGTCTCCGAACTCAGCCCAGGAATACCCTGAAATTGACCTTGTCAAAACATGACAACTTTTTAATGGAAAAATGTGGTTTTTGTACACGTTTCTTATGCAATTACGGACAACTACTTTCATAAGTATTGCTGCTTCGATGAGTAAAAGTACTTGTAAAATAATGCAATTAAGAGCAAATTATCGAAAGTGACCAACCGTTTGGTTTTGAAGCTTTCGAAAGGATCTTCGAATTAAACGGTAGGTGCATTCTATGTATGTCCTTCATGAGCACGATCTTTTGAAAAAAAAATCACTTACTGCTACGGTTATTTTTCGAATTTGAAAAATGTATATTCTATTTTGTCTTGTATCCCCCTTTTAATCTTTTTTTTTTTTTTTTTCAACAAAGCAACAAATTCAAGGATCTGAAACCCTTCCAAAGCCAATTTAACCAACCAGATTTAAAATAATAAAATTTTTCTCTTCAGTTTTCATTTCATCAATATTGCAATTATGTACTTACGCATACAAATTTATGGCAGCACCGTCCACTGCCAGGGCTGTGAGTACATTCTGACATCTTGACATCTGATTACATGGTTATATTCAAATTTGGAGTCTAAACATGTTCCTTCTGATGATTGTTTGTTTCGTACTTCAAATTGCTATCCTCCGACTCAAAAACTTCCAATCTTGTCTACTACCATTTTGTGTTATTTCCGAGAACGCAATTTTTTTCAATGAAATTTATTCTTCCAGATTCTTACAAGCAGATTTTCGAATATCGATGTCAAACATGTTAGCGTATTTGAATGCACTGTGGAGGTGTTTAAAAAATTTTTGAAAATTATTTAGCAAATTTGAATGGCGAAAAGAGGACAAAAAGTGGATTTTAATTTCAAAAAATTTTAAAATATTCTTGGTAATATCCGCCCTTCGGCTTCCTGGCGCCCTTCGATTCCGATTCAGGATTGTAAACCAATTCAAACCTGATAGAGCGAGCCCAAAGAAGAAGAAAAATTGAAGGTTTGGTTTAAATAAACTTCGTAATCCGAAATTTTTCTCGCATTTTTCTCCATGCCAGTGTCCATTGTCATCGTCAACTGACTCTCTAAATTGAAAAGCTTTACCTTATCTAGCCATCTCTAATAGATGTGGTGAGAAACAAAAAAAAAAAAAAACATTTGCCCCAAAGCATTGATTCGGCTTCTGATCATTGAGTTTCCTAACATCTAGGATAAGAATGGCAGGAGCAAAACAATAGAATTCCCTGAAATCGTTCTTGCTTTTTAAATGAATAGATATCTTCATGCATGCCTGCATGTTTGAATATGTCTTCACTTGCGTTATCCTTTTCATCTCACAATGTGTTGAAGGAAGTTGGGGATGATGAATCGATGAATATTCTGTCCTTCGTAATAAGAAAACAATGTATTTCGATTTTTTTCCATTTATTCTTATTGGATGTGATTATTAATGATGGGTCATGTTTAGGAGCCATTTTGAAAGCAGGTCTCTTGGGCATGTAGATGAAAGGTGACCCCGCAAGATTCGGATCTCAGTGCCCATCCTACCCTATTCTAGAGGTTCTCTTTCGCGTCCATGACTGAAGGATTTTCCCCATCCAGTTACAATTTGGATATGAAAATGGTTAATTGAACAATTTCAATTTAAATCCATTTTTTTTTTTTGAAAATTATCATGTCAATTCAGCCTAAAATATGGTTGATTCAAAAGAGAAATCTTTATTTTTTCCAACAAGAAAAATTGTTAAAATTAAAAATATTCCTTGTTGAATCCGTTTTGTATGTTTTTCCTTTTGATTTAACCAGTTTTCTGGTTGATTTTTCTCTCTATGTAATACACCCTGATTACGCTGGGTATATAAAAATTATATGGCGTATGGTTTTCCGTTTTCATGGAAAGCTTTTTTTTTGGTATTCAATATGGTGCCGTGAAATAAGGCCAGCGAAAATTTCGTGCCTTTTAATAGGCAAATGGATAGAAAAAAAGGATTAAAACCATTGGGCATGTGGCTATATAGCCATATTTTCGCTAGCCTTATTTGAAGGCACCTTCAATATCGAGCTTTTGAAAAGGAGATGGATTAAAAAAGAGTTTGTGTACTCTGATTTTGAAGCAGAAATGGAATTTACAATTTATTTGAAAAACATTTGCTTTTATTGTAGACCAAAAATTTTCAGGCATCTCTCAATTTGGGCACGAATTCAACAAGCCACTCAATCAAAGCCATGTTAAACTGCCGTCACGATTGCACAAGCTCACGCCATAAAAGTTCACTTCACCGTTAATTCAATCGGTATGGGACGACAGAGAAAAATGTAGTGGAAAATAAGATTATTTTCAACTTTAAACCCGGGGGGATTAACATTATGTAGGTACTTATGTTAGTATGTATATACACTGGTGTTTAAAACGGGGCCTAGACACTGCTTTTTATTCACTTTTCAGTGCTGAAAGACATTAAATTGTTTGAGTACCACCAACAATAGAGGAAGCCGAGTGGTGTTTTTCTTCTTCGGCAATATGTCTAGTTGATTGATAAAGTAGCATAGGTTCCACTTTTTGTATCAACATTTTAAATTCTTTATTGTTATTATTTTGACTTTTTAATACTGAGAAGAATATTCTTGTTTGAATTGAATTAAAGGTATTCACTTTACAGTTCAAATCGTTGATAGCTCGAGGAATTTTTTTTTTTTTTTTTTTTAGAAATCCACAAAGGACTTCCAGTGTGATCCGTCTGAGGACCAAGCGATCCGCGACCCAGACCCATAATGAGTCTATTCGGCGATCCAAACTTTACAAACTCGTGCGATCGGATCAAGCTGAAGACAAAGCTTTAAAGCTTTAAAGATTTCACAAAAAATTCACTCTTGGCTAGAGAAAATGAGATTTTGAGATTCGTTGAAGTCGATGTTTTTAGGAGAAGCATTCAGATTTTCATTCAGAAAATCTAGAAACCATTGGTTTCGATTCCATTTTCATTCAATCGAAGATTAAAATTAAAAATTGTTCTAAGTCTCTATCTATCGAGCCACAACGTTCCAATCGCCTCATTCATGTACGTAGCTTCTCATGTCATCGGGAAAATTGCTTATAAAATCAATTGGGATACTTAACTTCGTGGTAATCCTGCAGAAAAACGGCTTATTACGCTTCCCCGATTCTGAATCCAAATGTTTGCGTTACAAATTCATGGCAATAATCCGTCCCACATTCAACTAGATTAACGAGTCTATTAAAGCCGTGAAAAAGCAAAACGGAACAAGCACACAAGCCACCCAGCCACCCAGCCGCCCAGTCGCCCACCTACACTGAAAGAAATATCGGGAGTAATATTGAATAAAAATTTTCGTAAATATTTGAATACGAATTTTAGTCAATATAACGAATTTTCTTCATGCTGACGAAAATGTTTGTTATATTGCAGAAATTTTGTGAATGGAACGAAAAAAACTTCTTCAATATGAGTTAAATAGTTTAATCAATATAACAAAATTTCTTCATAGGTACGAAAACATTTCTTCATACTGAAGAAATTTTCTTACATATGACAAAAGCTTTCGTAGGACATTTTAAAATTTAGAATTTTCGTATAAATGAAGAAATTTCTTCAATATTACGTAATTTGTTTTTTGATATGAAGAAATTTCGTTAATATAACAAAACGTATTCGTGAATATAAAGAATTTAATTTCGTAAATATGAAGAAATTTTTTCAATATGACGAAGAAATTGTCTTAAAATTAATATATATATTAAATATAACGAATTTATTTCGTATAAATAAAGAAATTTCTTCAATATGACTAATGTAATTCTTGAGATATGAAGAATTTCTTCAATATTACGAAAAAGTGAACATTTTTAAGAAGTTCTTGGGGTTGATGAGTCTTAGGGCAGAAGATTCAGCGTCAAAGTTCGTCCATTAAGTGAAAACGCGTTTTTTTATGGAAGCAGAGAAATTGTGTTTAATTTGAAAATTGAAAGAAAATATTGCTCGCGTTCAAAATCGCGGAAAATCTGATAGGTGTGTATTAAGTCATATATATTTTGCGAAGTGTTCCGGTTTTAACAAACTCAAATTTTTTAAAGTGCCACATTGACGGGGAGACGCTTCTGCATATGATTGAGGTTCATATTTCGTACTGAATCCGGTGACACTCAGCACAATATCTAACTTTTTAATGCTTAATTTTGGAATATATTTGTAAAATATAGTACAGAAAATATATATCTATATATAATATTGATCTTTGGAGGCATTATAAGAAACGCAATACTAAATAAAAATAATATTAAAATTAATTTCGATGTAATTTACTTTGACTTCACATTTTGGTTTAAAGTATATTTTTAGGGAAAATGCTGCATTATTATGAAAAATTTCTTTAAGTCCTTTCATAATATTTTAGAATTTTTGTCCTTTTAACGACACAATCATATATACATAAAATTGTTTTTTTATTCTTATCGCGAGTCTTTATTTAGTCAATCATTATTGCTTGCAATGAGAAAGTTAATATACTGTTTTGTGTGTATGATATTTGGACGATTTTCTTGTCTATAAAAAATAGCAGATGTGGGACAGACGGGACTCACAACAGTTAATACATATGATGAAATTTTGAAATATATAAATATGAAGAAATTTCTTCAATATAACGAAGCAGGATAATATACTTGAAGAAATTTGACTAAAATAATTTCGTAGATATGAAGATATTTCTTCAATATAACGAAATTTTTTTCCTGATTTGAATTTCTTCATATTGAATATCGTCTTTATTCATATTGATTGCTTTTTTTAGTTAGCTCTATTTTTACTGCCGTTTCTTCAATAACGCAGCCCATTTCTTCAATATTACCTACGGATTTTTTTCGGTGTATGCAATGCACGCCACACTCTCGAAAGACAGGCATGAACAACAACAGCGATTGAGCAAAGAGGAATGGAAAAGTCTAAAGTGGTGTGCAAGAACACACATGGCTTCGTATAATTTATGATTCGTCAAATTTGTGAGCTGCGGATGGAAAGCCGATACAAGTACCTAATGTTGCCACAACAATAACAACAACAGCAACAGCAAATTACGAATATGTTGCCGTACATTGTGCACTATTGTTGTGCCCTCTGCTGCACACCCACGTTCATCATTCCATGCATTCACCTTCTGTGATTGTCAATCCAAAACGAGACAACGAAAAACCCATGCGCCCCAAAAAGTTTCCGAATCCCCAAAGCCATAGCTGCAGTTGCAGCTGAAGCTGAAGCGGAATCTGAAGGTGAAACGAGAACCAAAGCCATCGCCAAAGTAAATGTGAAACTCGAAAATAAGGGAACCATCAAGATAACTCACGTGGGGACGTGGAATGGCGAGGTGGCAAGTCATATACAAAAGCGGAAAATTCGCACATCACAGCCGAGCTGTGTCTGTGCAAGTTCGTCGTCGATACGAACAAGTGCTGGAAAAGCGGGCATAGAGAGTTTGAAACGACGAGTGCAAAGAGAGCGGAAAGAGGGCGAGAACGAGGGTGCTGGTGAGGCTGAGGGCGAGCGAAAGAGAGAAAGAGCGACACAGCGACAGAGTGAGAGAAAAATGAATGACGAGCGTCTGGAGGGTGAGTGGACTGTGGGCGATGGAGTGACAGGCGAACATGCAAGATGCGAAATCACACTCACGCGATGTTTTTTGCGCAAACGAGAATCAACTGGAGAGATGCAATATTTTCGTATGCATATTGTATGTATGTATGTACAGATGTATGTAAATTGAATGAATGAGAGAATGAGCGAAGAATCGAATGAATGGATGGGCGAATGAATGATGCAGTGAATTGACTGAATGAATACGAACAAGTGACACGAGCAACTACACGAGACGAGGCGACGACGCGGCGCGGCGCGGCGCGGTGAGGTAAGACGAGACGGTGTACGGAATTTCTATGAACAGACAGCAAGGCGAAATATCTATCGCTCATCACCTATAGTCTTTGCTCCTTCGACCGTCCCGCCACCCCGTCGCCCACCGAAGTTGCGTCTCTTATTTGATTCTCTTGGGCAAATTTATCACATCTCGTTTCGACGAGTTGCTGCACAGTACCAAACTTCAACGAATTGTGAATTCAATGGCCCACAATCGTCCCAGTCTGATAGCTAAAAACGAGTCAAGACCGTCGGCTGTCGGCTGTCGGCTGTCGACTCTCGACTCTCGACTGTTGGCATTGGCAGCGCTACAAATCAATGTGACAAATGGCACGACACGTCCAAACACGTTCCATTGAACGAGCCAAACCGGGTACGGAACGCCGTTGTGATGTATGCAAGTACCTTAATGCATACATACATATGTACGTTTGTTCATAAATATGTGCAAGGTACATACCTACTACGGAGGTACCTCTAGCATTGCTCACCATTCAACGAGTTCCTGTTCCCAATTTTCTTGTTTTCTTTGCAATGCTAATCTTCGGATCTCTTCTCGAAAGGGAATTCAAAGGTCAAAAAATACACACGTGGTTTCTTGTTTCAGCTGATGGAATCTATGCAAAAATGGCTTGAGAGTATTTCAACTGGACTTGAGGCATCGATTGAATATTTTTTTTTTTCTCATTTTAGAACGATCGAAATGCGCAGTCTTCAACTTTATGAAGGGGCAGAGCTGCAAAACTATCGATAGTCGTTCCATTCGATGTTTTCGTTTGTAAAAACATTCGATGCTATCGGATAATGGCTCATACTCAGATATGAAGTAAATTGTTTCACATTAAAGGCAAGCAAATAAATTCTTTCCAACCTTATAAATTATGTGTGTGTGAGAGAGAGAGAGAGAGAGAGAGAGAGAGAGAGAGAGAGAGAGAGAGAGAGAGAGAGAGAGAGAGAGAGAGAGAGAGAGAGAGAGAGAGAGAGAGAGAGAGAGAGAGAGAATAAGAAATGGCTGTATAAACTCCATTTAAACTATTCAAAATATGCCAAAAATTCGACACTTTCGAATTCGAAGTCCAGCTTTCCTCTGATCAGATGTTTTTCATTCACCTTGCATATTGATTTCTTATTTTGCAGTAAAGCCGAAAATTCAGATGCAACCCTGTCTCTCAATGCTCTTCGATTATTTGCTAGTTGAATATGTATTAAGCCGAGATCCCACTATCTGTGCAATGTGCCGATTTTTGCCGCAATCAATGCGCTGATAGTGTGACTCTGATGCAGCAAAAGTGTGATCGTCTTGAGAGATTTTTGTCCCAATTTCATTGTTCCCCGATATTTTTTTTGACAACGTGCGACGATAATGTGAGCCTGAACAGTGGTTGTGGAAATGGTTGAAATTTGTGCCGATCTGCCCCGATTAAAATCGCGCTTAATCAGCTTAATCAAATGTAAAAAAAATTACCGAAAATTGAATATATCATCAATTATTTTTATAAAAACGATCGGGATGTCACAAATAAATTACTATCAAAGGGGAAAGGTCAAATTCTGAATTATTAACTAATTTCATTTTCGAATACAGCCACTTCAAATCTCGCAACTAGACACAATCCATAATGACCAACGATCATTAGATAGCAGAAAAAAATGTTGCCATTCGATAGTGTCGATAGTGCCATCGAAAATTTTGCAGCTCTATGAAGCACAGGTAATAAGGACTGTCCCAGAACTAACTGTCCTTTTGTTTTTAGGCTATTAATAAACAAGTAAGGGTCTAATAGTCAGCCGAGCCCGACACAGACACACATGCTCAAATAATTTTTTAGTATCAAGAGGTTTTTAAGGCCATAAGGGGCCGCATATGCCGACTTTTGTTAAATTTCTTTATAAAAACCGCCTCTTTGCAACGCCAAAATTTCAAATTCTATATATATATATATATATATATATATATATTCAAAGTTTCATAAAAATATTTCGAAAAAGTCCGATTTTGGGGCACTTTTGAGATTTTTGTGACAGACCCTAGTACTGGACGTACCCTTTATAATGGACCTTTCAAAGAAATTTTTACAGAAGATGTCTATGGCTACATAGGAACCATAAGTGCCAACTTTCGTTCAATTCCCATTTGAATTTCGGGTGTAGGAGGCAATTTTAGAAAAACGCCCTTCGGGCACGCCCACTTTTCCAATTTTTAATAATTGAATAACTTGGCTTTAAATATGTTCAACTATTACATTTCATCAAAATATCTTGAAAAACTCGGGTTTTAAAGCAGTTTATGTGATTTTCATAACAGACCCTTATACTGGAGGTACCCTCTAAAATGGTCCGATCTATAGCAAAATATTAAGTACCTACCTATGTAAATAAATTATAAATATTGCAGATTAAAAAAAAAATACTCATTAGTAAAATAAAAGAGATACTGAAAAGATGTCATCTCAACAAGAGGAAAAGCGGAAAGCAATTTTTTGCAAATACCTGGAAAATTCAAACACCAAGTACAAAAAGATCGCTAAGGAAGTTGGCGTGTGCGTAAAAGTTGTCGGAAGGACCGACCGTAAAACGATACAAACAGTTAAGCGCTTTATTAAAAACACCAGGTACAGATAGAAAAAGTGGTCCAGCGAACCAAGCGGATATGGCAGCATAAGCGGGAACATCGAAGTCAACTGTACAACGGATTAAAAAATGTTACAACCTTAGGAGCTATAAAGGTCAAAAAGGACCCGATAGGTCAGAAGAAAAAGACGCCGAAGGCAAGAGGAGGGCTCGAAAACTGTATCGCGATTACCTGCCCAAATTTGACTGCGTGATCATGGACGATGAAATGTATTGCAAAGCGGATTTCAAGCAGTTACCTGGACACGAATATTATACTGCTGTTAAAAGGGGTGGAGTATCTTCTAAATTTACAACCGAAAAACATACCAAACTTCCAAAAAAAAAAAATAAATGGTGTGGCGAGCCATTTGCAAATGTGGCCTTCGAAGTAAGGAATTTGTGACAGATCGCACCATTAACACCGAAATTTACATCAGTGAGTGTCTGGAGCGGCGTTTGCTGCCTTTTATACGTCAGCACCCGGGTTCAGTACCATTTTGGCCGGACCAAGCAACATCTCACTACGCCCATAGAACGATGGATTGGTACCAAGCGAACAATGTCACTGTGGTACCAAGAGAAGCAAATCCTCCGAATTGCCCCGAACTTCGCCCAATCGAAAGATATTGGGCTTTAACGAGAAGAAATCTTAAGAATGCAAAACAAACTGCGAAAAACATTGAAATATTTCGACATAAATGGCCTTCATCAAAACGTTCATAATTTTCTTTAAGTGTATTTTTTCAGTGTAACTAAAATTTGGATTTATTTTGTAATGTTCCTTTTAAAATAAACTGCAACAGTTTAAAAAAAAAAAACATCAATAGTTGCTGTGCAATAAAAAATGAACAAAAGTACAGTTATTTCTGGGACAGTCCTTACAATATGTTCCATGTCAGTCTGATAAGATTTTTGGCAAAAATGATATTACTGTGAGAAGCCTACATGAAGGCGAAAGGGATTTTTTTGTCATTTGACAAAATTAAATTTTAATTTTTGATGCGATTTACTGATCGCAAGTTAGCTTAATTTAACCCATCGTTTATGCAGCAACTAAATCGCGATTTGTGTCTGAGCTAAATCATGATTTTTTTTTATACATTTCGCATAACCGGGTACTTATTTTAATCGTGATTTATTTAAATCATGATTTGCTGCCGCATAAACGTAGTAACTGTCGTTTTAAGTAGTTTCTACTATATAAATATTTTTGTTTTACCAAAATCGGCGGAGAAACAAGAGGAATCACCCTGTATTTTGCTAATGAATCGAATTCATAACTTGAAGTACGAAAAAATATACCGAAAATAATCACCGTCCTACAAACAAACACACAGATTAGACAAATAAAAAGCGTATTAAAATTAATAATAAATAAAGATGAACAAAATATATATGTGGGAGATATTTTTTAGAAAAAGTGAACCAAAGTGAACTTCATCTCAAATCCAAAAATAATATCGACATTTATCTGTTACTTTTTTCGTGACAAATTAACTTAAAAACAAATTAACATTCCAAATCATTCATCAATGGATATGTGATGTTGAAATATGAAGTATATTATATAAAGCAAAATTTTTCTTATTTCCCGAGCTAATGCCTAGGGTGGCACTGTAAGGGGCGTGTATGTCACATAGATATACGGAAATAATACACTCAAAAAAGTTTCTCAAGAACATTACATTGTTGAGACAATAGTTTGAAAAAATAGTTGCATCAAGAACTAATTTTCAGAACAACAATTTCTGTGGTCATGCGAAGAATTTGTTTTTATACCCAGCGTAAGCAGGGTATACTAGTTTTGTGCAAATCTTGTAACAGCCAGAACTAAGCTCCGTAGATATAGACATACATATATATATATATATATTCTTGATCAGGATCAAAAACTGAATCGATTTAGACATGTCCGTCTGTCCGTCCGTCCGTGGTCGGATCTCCTCCAAAACGGCTGGACCAATCAAGTCGAAATTTGGCATACAGGTATATCGGGGTCCGAGTATGATCCTAAGTAAAAATGGGAGACATCCGCCCACTGCCACGCCCACAAATGAATTTATTGTTTTTTCAGTAAAATGCTTGTAACTTGCGAACCACTCAACACATTTCATTGATATTTGGTGTACTGGTAAACTCCTCGAGCGGCTCACAAATAAGCCCACAAATAAGGGTTTATCGTAACTTGTGAAGTAAAAGGCGTAGAAGCTTCAAATTCACAACATAGGTTGACCAAGGCGAATGAAAGGTGTAGGAAAAAATTTTATGTGGCCCGCCCACTGCCACGTCCACAAATGGAGAGGCAAAACATAGTGCGCCAATAATGTCGGGACGCTGGGTATTTCAAAGTCGGGCCTGACCGAATTTAGCTTTCTTACTTGTTTTTTGTTGTTTTAAGAACTTCCATTGTTTTTAGAACAATTGAAAATGCTGGGAACTATTTAACCAACAAAATTGTTCGGCCAAAGTATAAAATTGTTGTCATAACATTTAATTTTTTTGAGTGTAGCCCATTAGTGCTATCATAGGGACGGCAGATATTGTTTTTGCCCAGAGTAGGAAAAAACCTGGGTCGGACTCTGTGTATGTGAACGAAGCAAAAGCTTCGGAAAAATTAATAAAATTTTTATTATGAATATCATTCTGTGTTTAAAAGCTGAGCTTGAACTTTGGCAGATAAAAAGTAAATCGTATCAGAATAAAATTGAAAAGAACAGGGTTGAGACATTTGTGTTGCACATCTTTTGTTTTGAATCTTCGCTAGGTGAAAACTATTTCCAATCGAGCCGCTCGTCATCTGTGGGCAACGATTGAGGAGCATTAAAAAAAAAAAAATCTAATGAACATGTTCGCTCAGATATTACCCGATTTTTGAAAGCATTCGATTTCGAAAGTTTGTGCAACATGTTTTTTGTTTGTTTGTTGAAAAACCCACTTTTTGGTCCTTGAAAAAGTTAAAGACGATATGATTTTTATGGGCTCTGATTACAAGTCCTTGCTACTGTTCCGTTAAAAGCTTTTTGTTACGATATCCTCTCAAAATTTCAAATCTTTTATGCAAAGTTTTTGTTTTTCGGAAAGAACAATTTAAAGTAAACAGTAGCAAACGGGCCTAAGAACCTGAAAATACTAAATTTAGTTAAACTCAATAGTCTGGAAACCATAGGAAGAATGTGATGAAACATGCTTAAAATTTTTCGAAATTCTTGCTGCGATTATATTTTCTTCGCCATTTGTTCAGAGTAGGAAACTTTTTTCCAAATCCACTGGGAGAAAATTCCTGGGAATATTTTGAATCGGGATGTACATTCAAATTACAAAAAAATATATTGTAAATATCGTTAATTTTTTCTGAAGTTCCTTTATGATTCCTTGCATATGTGAGGGGAGTTGATATAGGTAAGCCTCGTGCCTCGTGGACTCCAGGCCACTACATATGTAGGTATTTCTCCAGACTTTTTTGGGAAACGCTCGTTTATTTGTCATGAAAAATCAGTAAACTTTTGTTTATTGACATTTTAGCTCCTTCGATAGCCTTTTCTTCCCTTTTTACTGGTTTTTAATAAGAAACAAAAAAACTTTTGTGCGACTTGGTGTAGGCGGGCCGGTTATTTTTATAATTTTGAAAGGGAAATTCCCTGGAAAAAGAAGATTAATATGCTATGAAACATAAAAAAGAAGGCAATATACGAAGATTTTTTATTGTCGAATCGGAAACGTCAGTCCCAATTTTTTATTGTTTCTTCAAAAAAAAAAAAAAATTCTTTGGTGTAGGAGACGTGATCCTTAATTTACTACCGCCTGATATTGCGGCAAAACGCTCTGCAATCATTTCTTCCCTGCGCCTGAGGGAGACGGGTATCAGAGGTAGGAATTCTAATCTTCCACTACCGGCTGTTATCAGCAACATTCCGGAAAAAACAGATTACTGTGTACCTATGGTAAACCAAGAAAAACCGTTCCGGATCTTTATTCCCTCGAGAGAAGACTGGAGCGGAGGTTTCAACCTGGATGAGGGCCATCTAAACTTTTACACGGATGGCTCTAAGCTTGATAACAAGGTAGGTGAGTGTGTTTTCTGACCGGATTTACATCTGGAAAGTAGTTTCTGACTTCCCGATCATTGCAGCGTCTTCCAGGCGGAAATGTCTGCTATAGGGAAGGTACTTAGTTGGCTAAGGAATAATGTGGTAACACACACCAAAGTCAATATTTTCACAGACAGCCAGGCGTCTATTAAATCACTGAACTCTTCGGCAGTGAACTCCAAAACCGTACGGAAGTGCCTTACATCACTGCGGGTGATGAATAAATACTTCCAGTTTAATATAATCTGGGTACCAGGACATAGCGACATTCCTAGTAACTGTGTAGCAGACGAACTTGCAAGACGCGGTACGGAATTACCGGCTCCATCTCATATGGAGCTTGCTTACATGCCTTTTGCAACTTGCCGTCTTATAATTGACCAATGGGCAAACAAATCTTTCCAGGATAGGTGGGAAAGTATAGATACTTCCAATAAGGCCAGGCAGACCTGGCCTCTTGTAAGTCAGAAAAGAACTGAGGAGCTCTTAAAGCTGCCTAAATACCGCCTTTCGGTGCCAGTCGGAGTTCTGACTGGACACTGTTTGATTAGTACACACGCAAGAAGACTGAGAGCGCCAGCTTTTGATTTTTGTAGAAGTTGTCAGGACGAGGAGGAGGAAGAAACCCCTCCGCACCTGCTCTTACATTGCCCGGCCTTTCGAGGCTAAGACAAAAATTTTTAGGGGGTTTTTTTCTCCAATCGCTTTCTGAAATGGGACCCTTTCAATATATTGGGCTTCATTGAAAGCACGAAATGGTTTAAAAAATAGATGTCCGTATAACATGCATATATTATATATCTCTGAGAAGAGATAGGGCATCACAATGGACCTTCATGGTCTAAGTGCGCCCTAGGGGCGGCCCATCTAACCTTACCTAACCTTGGTGTAGGAGATATTACCCAATCCTTAGGTCAGGGAAGGTCTTCGAAGCTGCAGGCGCTTCTATTGGATTGGCTATGGGACTAAAAAAAGGTTTAAAATTTAAGCCAGACGACAAGGCTTTCTAAGCACCAAATACCAACAAGAGTTCTCGGAATGGGATTAGACACCCTGCCTCCGTTCAGCTCAAGCATTCATTATTATACTAACTTATTGAAATTCCAGAGGATGATTTTGTCTGAACTTGTCCACCCTGAAGCGTCGAAATAAAATGAAAATACACACGGCATTGATCGAAGGTTTACATGGTATAAAATATTCTATTGAAGTCTGTGAGGCTGCTTATCACTGGTTTGATTTTGTTTTACTCTTTGCTTTTCTTCATTTTTAATTGCCAAATCTTATTATTATTATTATTTTGTTTGTTTGTTTACCTAATCGGACCATTTAGCAGATTACGGGAGCATTTAGGTAAAATGTATGATAAACGACCTGAAACGGACCTGAAATTGAACAGTCGTATATACATATTTTGTGAAGGAGCAATAAAAGTGAGGATAGAACGAGAAAATCTGGAGAGAATCACAATCGAAGGGACAGAACCGAAACGGACGGAAGAGAAACTCATGAAAAAACATGAAACATGTTTGCTTAATTATTGTTGTTGTTAGTTTATAAGTAAAAATGGCGTCCAACGGAGAGATATATTGATATAACTGGCAGGCAGGCAGGCAGGCAGGCAGACAAGCATGCACAAGCCCAGTTCTGACGGGTAAGCAATACACCAGCGAGGCCGTACCAAGCACATGACAAGGTATGGTAAGGCGAGGCCGGCACACACGATTCTGCTTCTGCTGCTGCTTCTGCTGCTGACGTCGTTGTCGTTGTCGGTGTCGATTTCGATTTCGATGCTGTTGGCGATGTTGATGCTGGCTAAAATTCCACCCCCATCGAATGAAACTGGCAGGTAAAATATATACACAAGCATGAAATCACGGATTCAAGTGTCGAATCCAATCTGGTATTCCCATAAATGCGGCGGCAATGGACGACGGCGACGGTGACGGCTAAGGCGGCGGACACACTCCATCCGACACAAATCGACAACTCACAGACGCCGTCCATTCACATTTCGAACGCATTTCAGAGAGTCGTTCCCACTTCAAAGGCCACCAAGTAATCAAAATACACAGCAAAGCAACAACAACGGCACAACGAAATACACTAACAACAAAGCGCGCTCTATAGTTTGTGGTCTAAAGGCGAATAAGGCCAACAGCGAACGATGTTATTGCCTTGTAAAGCAACAACAAAAGGCTCAACAGCATTAAAATGAAAAATGAAAAATGAAAAATGAAAAAAAAAAATAAAACTAATTCAAAAGCAACAAAGAATCAACAACAACAAAAAGGCAATAAAAGAGCCAAATACGGTGACAGCACTGAGTTTACGGCATGCGGGTCTTTCCACCGATTTTAGACATGAAAAAAAAGAAGAAGTAAAAAAGAAGAGGAGAAAAAGCTTTAACAAGTCAACCACAGAAACCACAGACGAAGGCATATGAAATCGGTTGAATTGTGGGTGGGCTCGAGTCTGAGCCCAGTGACTGTGCCTTTGGCTGCGATTTCGACTCGCTTTTGCTGCTGTTTGTTGTTGTTGTTGTTTCTTCTTTCAACTTTAAAATCGCCGTCAAGTGTGCAAGGCATGTGATTCTTCCTTTTTTATACAACAGACTTGGATAATTTTTTTTTTTTTTTTTTAAATATTTATGGAGAATTTTTAACCAGATGAGATGTAGGGTAAGGTCACCTTAAGTGGACTGTTACTTAGAATGGACCATTTGAATGTTTAATGTAACGTAAATGTTGAAATGTCAAACAAATATTACAGCCAACTTTACTCCAAACGTCAACAGTAAATTATAAAGCGTCCAGCTGAGCACACGTCTTTTTGTTTAAAAGCGAGCGCTTCAAAACAAAACATAAGTGAAAATAATTTGCGTTTTATAACAATTGTGCATCTTTGTGCCTCCTACGAATAGTGCCAAAAATGACTTGTTAAACTTACGAAGTACATTTCGTGTTAGTTTGGGCACTGAACTGAATAGTTCAAAATCATTTGAAAATTTAAGTAGATGTTGGAATAAGTTTTGGTGGCTCACTTGAAATCGTATGATTCACTTTGAGTGGACCACTGCTTGAAACCTTGAGTGGACCGTTTTTTCAAATTTTTCATTCTTAATATAAATTAAGCATGTTTATGGATATAAATAGACTTTGGAACAGTGTTAACTAGTTTTATGAACTTCATTAAATGTTTTGGTGATTTTTAAATACCATTTGGGCATGTCGTCGAGTAGAGCATCATTATCAAAGGCTTTTTTAATTACATGAAAACATTGTGACTCGGACAATGACACTGAATCCGATGATCAGTTCAAAAACTTTTGTATTTATGTGGTTTTTTGAACTTTCGACCGTTTTTGTTTTTTTTACGTTCGCATCTTAGGTCTTTGCTATGTCTCTCCAGCTTTGTATACGGTGCAAAGAATTAAGACGCAAACTTAAAAACAGTCAGAACTACGTTTCAGAATATGTATGTTTTGACCATAAGTTAACAAATAGAAAACGTTAACCGATTTTAATGATCAAATTCTCAAAATATTTGTCAGATATTAAGGTTTTGGGCACTTAAGTCGAAAATTCCATTTTTTGATACCATCGCCATTTTTCGGCCTATCAAAGAAAAGAAACCCAAAACTGAGTTTAAAATTAAGGGTGCGGATTATTAAATGTTATTAAAATATAACAAAATATGATCGAATATTCTTTGTACTGGGCTAGTTTGAAAGATAATTTTTTATAATTTTTCAATATGCACTGCAAATATGTTTAATGTTGTTCCTACGTCTCCTTAATGGCATAAAAGAAAGTCTACTCTATTTTCTACAAGATAGTATTCACACTTTCATCAAGAAATTATATCTTGCGTTTCAAAGTTTAGTTAAATAAAAACAATCGCCATTAAAATTAATTTTCAGATTTCAAAGGCTTTTATGATTTCTTTAGCCAATAATTTTTGCATTTAATGGTCGATTTACTTAAAGCTAGGATCCCACTATTTGCGCAAATAGCACAATCTGCGTGCGATTTTCATCGGGCAGATCGGCACAAATTTCAACAATTTCCACAATCACTGTTGAGGCTCACGTTATCGTCGCACATTGTCAAAAAGATATCGGGTATCAATGAAATTGGGACAAAAATAGCTCAAGACTTGACACCATCAGAGTCCAAAAATTGCGTTCACACTATCGGCTCACCGATTGCGGAAAAAATCGTCACATTGCACCGATAGTGGCATCCCGGCTTAATATGTATACAAATCTCCGAATTCAGTTGTTTTAGAAAACTCCTTACATCTCTGCTAAGAATGAGGCGATGAATAACAATGCGCCCCTTTAAAAAAATCATGGTTACGTTCGCTCAGTGTATGTAAAAATTATATAGACCCACTGAAAATTATAAAAAAAGACCCTCGTAGTTTCTTTAATTGTGTAAGAACCAATGAGACTTTGTAGAATTTTTGGAATTTCTTTGGGATGCATTGTCCCCATGGTAGTGAAAGGATTAAGTCATATTAAGTATTCACTAACTGCTCCCATAAAAAAGGTAGGTACTAAACATTTCAAGTCAGCTGATTAAATAATTTTTTTATTTAATTTTTTTTAAATTACGGTTGTTATTATTGTACCTTCAAGTTTAAGAACTAACAATCAGCGGAGTGAATCTGAAATCTAAAAATATTTGATTAAATAAGTAAATTTAAGTTACGTTAAATCAAGAGTAACTGATCCTTAGGCTCAGCGTTGCCAGGTCTCATTACTTTTCGTTCAATCTCCTTCCCTACTAACTTTTTCCTAAAATCTACTACTTTTGCTCTTTTTATCCCGACCCTGCAGAAAATCCGAGTGGAAAACTGTGGCGTTTTTCTAGTTCAAACTTCACCAGAACTAGTCCTCCATTATACCCCTTCCAATATATAATTTTGTAGAATTTTAAATATTAAAATAAGAACAACAATTGACTAGTGTAAAAGACCTCAATAGTACTCGTCGATAGTATAAAAAACGTCGATACTATAGATAGTATAAACATAAATAAAAATATTATATTATTATTATTATATTAGGTATTATTATACTATATACAATCCAAACCAAAGCTACTGCGTCAAATCGCAAAGAAAGAAAAACATGGTACTCAAAAAGCGACGACGATGACGTTATTGTTAACGAATACTTAAATATGTCGATTGGATAAATTCGTCGACTATTTTTCTAAATAAAACACTGAAATAGAGATCCTTTTTTTATCCTTTCTTTCTCTCCTCAAAATTCCGCGAAACCATTACATTTCTCAGGAAAACCCTTTTTTACATGAAAAAAATATGGCATCATTATGTATAGTTGATTGTATAACATAACCCAACATACCTATATGTACATAAAAAAAAAATCGTCAACATATACATCAATACATCAACGTCTAAAAATACATTAATATGTATATTTAAAGTTGAAATGTTTTTATTTCAATGTTTAAATAAATTTAAAAAAAAGGTTGTAGATCTCCTAGTTTTGGATTATTGTAAGGTAGGAGATCTACTAACTTTGGAAATGAAATCTTCTACTTTTGAAAATTAAGACATGGCAACGCTGCTTAGGCTAAAAAACTTTCAAAAAAAAAAATGTAACAAAACTCGAACTTTATCAAATCGCATGCTGTGCGAAAAAGGGTTAAATATATCGATTTCTCTTAATCGAAATATGATTTACAAAAATAACATAAGCAAAAAAATGTTAAACATTCAAACCTTTATTTTTGACCGCACACTGTGTGTGAAACCAGACCTGGGGGTAGTGCACTAAATTTTTAGTGATTCACATTTTTAACTAAATCCCAATGTAGTGGTAGTGGAGCTAGTGGGTTTTAATAAAAAAAAATTTGAGTGCAAGAAACCCCACGTGTCAGTTCCACTATTATTTTTAGTGGTAGTGAAACAAAACTTCAACTACAAGCCTAGTGGTAGTGAAGTTGAAAAATTTCCACTAAAATAAAATTAGTGCTTAAACATTTTTTTCCACTCAAAATTTAAATAACTAGTGGAAAATCAAACTGTTCCACTAAATTACTTTCAGTAAGTTTTGAGCGATGAAAATTTTGAAAGATTAGTTTTAATGAAGGCTAATAATTTGAATTAATTTTGTACT
The DNA here is from genome assembly GCA_020466095.1 of Chlorops oryzae. Classification (NCBI taxonomy): domain Eukaryota; kingdom Metazoa; phylum Arthropoda; class Insecta; order Diptera; family Chloropidae; genus Chlorops; species Chlorops oryzae. Next base: position 45,219,567 of record CM035806.1, read on the forward strand.
TTGAATAAATATTATAAAATACAATCTATCTGCAAATCATTTAAAGGTGCCAGCAGAAACACCAGCAGCACATCGAATATTCAACATTTCCTGCCAGCCATGTGTGAATGATTGTCATAGTGCCAGTGTATTCTGGCATGCCCGTTGCCAGTTTTATTATTTTTCAAACTCGTGATTGAATGTGTGTTTAATATATTCAAAATATATTTTTTTCTTATTTAGTGGAGATATTTTGTTAGCCACTAATTTTTCAACAACAAAATTTGATTTGAAAAAAATAAAAAAAATTTTTTTTTTTAATTTAGTGGGGATATTCTTACAGCCACTAGTAAAAACTTAAGTCAGAAACATTTTCACTTCCACTACAGAGAATTTAGTGTAAATTTTCTTACATTCACTATTTTACTACTGAAAATAGTGGAAGAGAATTCAAATTCACTACGAATTAGTGGAACCGAATATTTTAAAGTTTCACTCATTAAAGAACTAGTGGGGCTGAAAATTTAGTTCACTACCGCCAGGTCTGTGTGAAACATTGTAAGTCCCCTGTCAAAACCCAACAAACAATTTCACTAAAAATAAGCTTTTTTAAAGCTTGTCAACTCAAGCCTAGGCTTACAATAAGTTTCCAAAACCTTTGAAGTTCGTTTTAAAAACATATCAGTATAAGCGAAAAACCAACGAAACGGCACCCCTTTTTATAAGCTTATCATTTTGTTTACAAAACGTTTATTTTAAAGTTTTGTAGTGCTTGCAAAAGACATTTGGGAAGCTTATATTTTCCCTTTGAAAACTATAATTTTAAATGTTTTGTAATGCTTTTTAAAGGTTCTTTATATACGGTGGAAAATAACTTGTAAAAACGAACACTTCCTATTTACAAGAAAAGGTTTTGTAAGTGAGCTAGTAAACGTTTTCCAAGCTTGCACAAATTCTTTTCTCCAAAAAAAAAACAAACATATTTTTCTTTAGCAAACATTTATTAAATTTTTATAAAACAAACACTTTAAGTAAAAAGTAAAAAGAACCTTATTATAGTTAAACATCCTAAACTAAATTTTTGTTTAACAAGCATTCATTAAAATCATTCATTAATTATTTTTATAATTTTTAATTTTATGACCTTTTATGCGCACGCGAAGCTTGTCACTTGAAATTTCTACATAAACTGAACAAGCGCAAGAGCAAAAGACTGCAATACTCGCGGTTTGTCAAAAATTCTTAACAATTTGATTCACATAGCGGTGCTTTTTTTATAGCAGCAAGACAAGTTTTGAAAAGCTTGTTAATGCTAGCAAAGCAACCGTTTTATAAGCAATTGTAAATAGTTTATATTTAATGTTTATAAAAGATTTATTTTAGAGATATTTGTAAGTGATTTTTAAATGTGTGGATTTTAGAGTTACAAAACGTTTTTTATAAGGATTTTTGTAAGTTTTTATAAATCACTTATATATTATGCTTACAAAAAGTTTTTTGAAATAATTTGTTGCCTAACATTTACACTTTGGTTTGTTAGGAACACGTTCATCATGCTGTTAAAAATACAACCAAAAACCATAAAACTATGCTATTTATAGCGCGGGAATTTTCATTTCTACACTAAAAAAAAAATAAAAACCCTAGTAAGGACTACAGTATTCGACGTAGATTCAACGATATTTGCAATCGAAAAAGTTCCAATTGCAAGATATCTATAACACAATGCTACAGCGTTTCGACACTTTTCTAATGGTTATTTTATGTTAGCATAGGGCTCCCTCATTCGAAAAAGGTCAATGGTTTGATGGATTTAAGTAGCGTTTTCGAGATATGGCCCAAAATGCAAAAAAGTCAAATTTTCTCCACTTTGTCCCATATTTCGGGCCATAACTCAATTACCGTATGAAATAGCCAAGCAGATAGACCTAATTCGAAAATGTGAATTATCCCAATGTTAGACATAACTAGATACTAACCCAGCCGGAAATGTCCCAATGAAACAATCAATGATTTCAGCATGACATAGAGCCGCGACTCCTCCTGATTATACACCAACTTTCTCATGAAATTAACACACAAGCGGCATTGGCTGTCATAAGAGCATATGTCACGAGCTGGTCATCGAAAGTAGAGTAGATCTTCTCCGTCGTATCGATATCTCTATCGATGACAGTTCCATTGGATTTGCGATGAATAACATTTCCTTTCGATGACAATGCCATTGCAATTGAGAAGTACTCAAATTTTCCCCTTGATATCCTTGATGAAAAAATTAATGAATTGGTCCTTTATGAGAAAATTTCCGGCTGGGAATCGTAACGAACATTTAAAGACACAGAACAATAATCGGATGATAGATGTGAAAGTTATAAGCGAAAAACTGCATTTTGATTATTTTTTAACGGTTGTACTTTACGTATACGCACTGGGACCCTACATACCTACCTACGTTGTAGAATCAACGAGTGGTAGACGTTGAATCAACGATGCCTTTTTTTAATACGTAGATCCAACGGCATTTACCGTAAAGTCAACGATTTTTGTCGTAGAAAATTCAACGAAGTGCTATCGTAGAATCAATGACGCAGAATTTTTTCAGTGTATAGTCACCACGGAATCGCTTTAGGCCGCGAGAAAGAAACCAGCTGTGGGCGTTATTTTTTATTTCTTCTAGTTTTTATTAGGAATAAATCGCGAATTAATGAAATTTGGAAAATCCCGAATGACGCTGACAAGTCTTCAAAACTCAAGAAACCTAGGAAGCGCTAAAGCGCTTAAATTATATCAACGCAGAGAAACTAGAACACGTTTGAGCATTTTTTATTTTTTCAATTACGTCATCAAGAAGCATTGCTTTCTCCATGTAAAACGACTCTGTTGACTCTTGGTCTTGGAACATTTACTGATCTTAGCTGGCTGGCGTAAAAAGAAATTTTACGGTTCGTAAAGCACTGCGAAGCAGTAAATTCAAGCGCATCGTTCTTTTCATAACGGAATCCTAATGAACTTTCTTATGGTCAGGTTCGTATTTTGGGTTTTTGACTGACCCCCTTGGGCTGCAATATATTCTGTTATTTATAATATATAAATGCTTAAGTTATTGCAACGAATATTTGAAAAATATGATTGCTCAATGTCCCTATAGTTAAGAAGTCAGTATGTCTTGACTTAACGTTAATACACTTAACATAAAAATAAAATCAGTCCATTGAGCTGAATTGTTCTGCCTTAAATTTGTATGGGGAAAAGTGATTGCAAATCGAAATTGACTTCGAGGAGGACCTGTTAAATGATGAGCATTTAATCAAAGACTATGAAATCGAATAACTTCCCAGCAGGAAATACGAGTAGTCGAACTCATGCGTTTTACTCGTTCTTATCCCACCAGTACTGGTTCTTCTTTATGGCCCTGCTTATGTATTATTCTGTAGAAAATACCCTATACCATATAGCCCTATACGAAACCTTGCCGCCGTTTGCACTAGTTCTTTAGTTCTGGAGAAAGTACTAGTTGCCTCGCGGCAATTTACCCCACGCTTACTGGCGGCTTTTTCCCAGCGACTTCGAATAAATGGTTATTTATGTAGGTAAGTATGTTTGTGGCTGGATATTATTGACGAAGGCTGTCAAATCGGTGTCTATCTAAAACAGTGTCGGCCAAGTTTCGATTTTCCTGGCAAAAAAAAATGTGCTTGAAAGACCGAATTCTGCTGACGCATCAGTCGCACACGTATAGCGTATACCGATTTCAGCCGGAAAACCGGTCGGCTGCGTTCGTGTGCCTTAAAAACAAACTTCGTCAATGCAAATCAGAGTAGCTCACAGTGAAGTCGACAACGCATTCACACACGCACACAATTATGAATGTTTACGTATAGGTTTGGCCATCACTGCCCTGTAGGAAATTGAACTAGTGCAGAAGTATTCTTCGACTACTTCCCAAATCAACAGTACTACTCGCTAGCAATTTCCCCGCCAATGCATTGAACTGTAAACTTTTACTCTGAGATGCCATTCGAAAATCGACAGTCACGTTTGAACTAGTGCAGAAGTAGAGGCAACAGGGCCAGTTCAATAAATTGATAGAATGGGGACCGGCCCGTGCTGTCGTAGCTCACAGCGTAGCGCGTGCACCCCGCAATCCGAAGGACCCAGGTTCAAATCCCGGGCCAAGCGAACGCCGATTTTTTTTTAAATTATTAGTAAAAATTGGAATCCTAAGAGGAATAAAAAGCAAACATATATAAAAGAAAGGTTTCAAATTGGCAGAAAATGTTGAGCGAATTTGTGCGCAAAGTTGTGAGACAGCATTGGTGAAGACGTGCTTTTCAATCCAATTATTTGAGTTTTTCGAAACATGTCATTCTTCCACATTTTTTCGCCTGCGACAGGAATCGAACCCTTCATATTGCCAAGCGAATACGCTTTCACTACGCCACGGACCTATCTGACTCACGCACAGCAAATATATTAGATAAATGTGTGGGCAAAATTGAACTGTTGTGAATATGCCACTAGTTAGGTACTACTGTCCGTGTCTCTACTCGCGTACTAGTTCTTTTTTCTATACTCGAGAACTACTCGCTAGGGCACAATTGACCCCACTCTTCCTACAGGGTGCTTTAAATTGAATGCGCAAATCCAAATATACATACAGAATTTTTAACAAAATCTAAAAATAATCACGACCGATTTACACAACCGATTACATCGAAATATTTCTGTTTGAAATGAATAAATTGAATTTAATATGGATTATTTGTTTGCCAACTTTTAAAATAAGTACTTAATAGGGAGATTTGTAAATTGCCATGGGAAATTTTTTCATTTTGAGTGAGCGTTAACTTTTCTTCTTGTTGGAAACTAATCTTAATAGGCTTAAACATATACTTTAGACCGATAAATGAGTTACAGTTTAAACTCAAGTTTCTAGTTTAAACTACTTGAAATGAAAAAACATGTTTCTCAGTAGTCGTTTAGAGCAAATATTTGGTTTAACGTTTCAAAAATTTTAACGAACAAAACTGGACGTTTAAGCTGAAATCAGTCACAGCATAGCATAGCATAACATGGCTTAAGAAAAAAGCTGATTCATACAGTTAGTGAACGCATAAGACGGCATAAGAAAAATTGATTGAAAATAGTTTCTTATGCTATGCTATGCTATGCTTTGCTATGCCATCACTAATTACAGATTAGAAAAATAAAAACAATTTGTTTCTATAAAACTGTCAGAAAATTTTCATAAATATGATTTCTAATCAAGAAGACGAAAGCGAGGAAGAACTTTCCGCTCTTATTTTACTTTTAATAAGATAAATTTGGTAAAGTTGGTGAGATGAAAACATGCAAAATTGCAGCTTCATTTCTGCTCAGCCATTTTCAGTTTTCTTTTTTAGAAATACCACAAGAATTCCAGTGTTGCCTGGTGGTTCTCTCTAAAATGCTCCTTAAATTCCCTAGATTCGAGATGTTCCCCCTGAATAGTACAAAATCCGCAATGAACAAACAAAAAAAAGAAAAACTAATTTAGAAAGAATAGCAGTTTGACAGATTCCCTATATCAAGCACAATAAACTTCGCTTCTCATGTTATATTTGTTTCCCCTTCAGTCCCCCCTAAGAGACAAAAAACCCTAAGTCGCCGTTCATATTAGGGTACAAATAACCGAAGAGAAATTCTGTTGATGCCAAGGGAGGCACGTGGAAGAGAGAAAAGTTTCCATAACACATCCCCAAATGTCCCTCACTATAAAACCAACTTTGTTGCCGTTGATTTGCCGCCGCTAGGGGAATCGCCTACATAGGTAACACGGAAGAATTCTTTCTTTATATGTATATTCCTTTCTTTTCAAAGCTTTTCCTTAGCCTACTTTGCAAAAAAAAGCAGTCACTGTCTCGAAAAAAAAAGATATTTTTTAAAAATATTAGGAAATCAAAACTAAATATTTTTCCATTCTGCTTAATCTGTAGTTTAGTAAATTTTCAAATTAATATTCTCTGAAAAACACTTTCATTTTAAATTTAAAATTAGATTTTCGTTCAAGTTTAGGAAAACTTCAGTTTAAACAGTAACTCATTTACCGGCCCTTATAAATATTTCCATTTTTTATCAATTTAATTATATGGACCGTTTACTTTGAAAGTGGTGTGACTCCATTTTTCTATTTCAAGATATTAAGTGGTGCATGTCCATTACCCAGCACCCGCCACCACGCAGCAAAACTTCCAAGTCTTTAGAATGGGTAGCTTAACACGAATCCAAAAACTAAATTAACCCACGGCCTTCAATTTCCCCTCAAAGCCGCTCAGAACCGGAAAATAGAAATATGCAGTTATAGAATGTTTCCACATAGTGAATTAACTAAATGAATTAGAGTTATTTCGGACATTAAGAAGCGTATAATTACGGTTATTATTGAAAATATTGGTTCAGGAGACTAAAAACAAATAATATTGTTGATAAGATTTGATGCAGATGCTATACAGACTCTAATCCACATGGTTTATTCACTATGTTAATTCAATGTGGAAACATGCTATTGCACCACTTTCAAAATAAACGATCTGTATTTTGGTGTTTTTTTTTTTTTTATGTTTTGCTTGACGAAACCTGTATAGCTACCTTAATCAGTTCTGCGAAAGAGGTTATCAGAGGTTTTCGCACCTACGAAACAAAAAAAACAAAAAAATGGGAAAATTTGTCTCATTTCGATAAAACTTTTCAAACCAATATTGACAGTTCATCTTCCATTTTGAAAAATAATCCATTTTATAAAATTTTCAAAACTTAATGAACCCCATTGATAAAGATTTAAGAAAATAGCCCATCTTATTTATTTGGGATTATTTGGTTATTATATATTTTAAATCATAAAAAAAAATGAAAACTGGTAAGGCTACTGGTATAAATGATGTACCAGCTGAGATTTGGATAAAAGATAAGCGACCGCTTAAAATCCAAAATTTACCGCACAGTCATCAGACCAGTCGCTCTTTATATTACCGAATGTCTACACGCAGAGAAAAAATATCACATACCCAATTATATTTTGCAGGCATTACATATGTAAGTGGGTATGATGTAATTACATTTTCATAATTACGACCAATTATATTTTTCGTTACCTCCAATTATACATATATGTAATTGTATCAAACGATAAAAAAATAATTTCAATTACATATATAATTCCGTCCAATTAAATATCTAATCGCCTGCAATGATGTATGTAATTGTATCGAATTATATACATAGAAACAAATGCAATTGCATATACATAATTGCGTCTAATTAAATTTGTGATCCCCCGCAATTAAAAATATATTCTATATAACAATATAGAAAGGGATATTCTCTACGATTGGGCGGAATATATTTCACCACGTCATATTCGTGGTCCACCAGCCCCTTGGAGTGCCTAAGGATAATGAAAATTCAATCACGTTATATACGATCGAAATTATAAACCATTTGAGAAATATAAGAACAAGCTGTAAAATAAATACAGTCAGATATATAATTGCACCAATGATTTAAATTGTAAATGTAATCAGATGTAATTACATATGTGTTCAGAACGCAATTACATATATGATAAATTTAAATGCAATTATATAAGTAATTGAGCACAATTAGTAATTTTCATTTTTCAATTATATTGTTATTGGCTCCAAATAATAATGCAATCGGGGCAAGGCTCCAATCACATATGTAATTGGTTCCAATTATATTTCGGACACTTATTTCTCTCCGTGTACCAGCAACGAAAGTAGCAGAAAGAAAAGTTGGTGTTATGGAAACAAAGATGCTTCGCTGGATATCCGGAATCACTCGTCTTGATAATGTGTCAAGGTTGCAGAAAACGGGGGCGTCCGAAACAGCGCTGGATGGACACAATAAAATGGGACTTAGAGGCTGTAGGACTTACCTCGGATGATGCAACCGACAGAACAAAATGGAGTAACTGGTCGCGTTTTGCGGACCCCGGGATAGACCGGGATAGTTAAACACACAAGAAGAAGAAGATATATATTAAATCATTTAAAAATTTTGTTTTTCATTTGATATAATCTTGATTAGTTAAGGATTCTTTGGCGCAAACCTTATGCCTGATATTTAAAAATATCACCACAAAAAAATAATAATATATAAGGAAATCAATAAATTTAATGCTCAATTCAGATTCAACAGGTCGACTTGGAAAGCTTCTTAACTAAATTCACGTTACGTTCATTCAATACTAAAAGAACCTTAAATCTAGGTCAGCTTTAAGCTTATCAACAAGTAATGTGGCTCGAAAAAGTCACAAATATTTGAGGATCATTTGAGAGAACATAAATTGGCCTTATTATAAAGTGAAAGAAATTTAAAATTGAACTTTTTCCATACCTATAGTTAACCGCAATTAAGTAGTCAAGATCGAATTTTTTTTTAACTTTGAATACTTTTTTTTTCATTAAAAATATAAATCGCAATCCAGAGATATTTTCTATAATTTCTATCAATTGACCACGTAAAGCGGCCCCATATTTTGCACAAGGTATTCCCACATTTTTTGGTTTTAGTTCAGAAATAGGTACAAAGGGAAAAAGTACACAAAGCCCCTGTCGAAATGATTTTCAGCGCACAAGATTCACTAAAAGGACACAAATTCTCTTCAGAATAAGAAATAAGAAGAATGTAACGGATGTTTCATTGTCGGGCTTTTTTACGTTTACCTTTTCTTACACAGAGAAAAAAATCAACCAGAAAACTGGGTAAATCAAAAGGAAAAACATACAAAACGGCTTCAACAAGGAATATTTTTAAATTTAACAATTTTTCTTGTTGAAAAAATAAAGGTTTTCCTTTTGAATCAACCATATTTCAGTTTGAATTGAAATGATAATTTTCAAAAATGGATTTAAATTTAAATTGTTGAACTAACCACGGACATAATTGAAATGAAAAAAGATAATTTTTAAAATAAAAAAAAATTTTTAAATACCTATAAAAGAAGAAATGTCAAAACAAATGTACTTAACGTTCAAAGCAAATGGCCACAGAGCCCTCTGCTGAACATAACCCCAAAAAATAGCCATCGGATGGACTTCATCCGATTTTGTCGCTCCGTTGTCGTGACTGCTTTCGCAATGCTTAAAAAGTTCTAAGATGAATACATATCTTATATGTCCTATTTTATAAAACAAATGAGAATTATACCGAACGAAAAGAAATGTAATTAAACATTTTTCTATTAAATCAACCAAAAATGTTGTTGACTCAACCATTTCTCTTTTGAAATTTTTGTTCTGCTCGAAAATCAAAAGGACTGTGAATAACAATGCGCCCTTTTAAAAAAATCATTGTTAATTTCGCTCAGTGTATTTATATTGCGAATTGACTTAATGAAGACAATATAGAGCCTGGACAGTAGATCTTGCAATTGGTGTCATTTTTTTCATTCCATTCCATTCAATCATGTCCGAATTTCAGCAAAAGCGTGAGTTTTGTTTTCTATACCCCCTGTTTTTTTGCCGCTCCATTATAGAAGTAGGGCTGATGCTGAAGTAATTATATGGAGTGGATAGCCCCGAAGCTCGACCTCGGTTTGCCGACATTGTTAATTCCCCCTTGAGAGGTTAAATTGGTACGCATAATGCGACAAAATGCCTCAGTCGTTTTATTGGGTACGCATTCGAGATCCGTGGTGTGAAGGGCTGCCCGAACAGAGCCAAGAGACCACATAAAATCAGAACAAAGCTCAGGAGGTTGCACTACAGAAGACGACCGTCTAAATTTTAGGGGGAATTCCTTTTCAATAAAATTGAGATGATTCCTAGTAGAAATAAAAAGGAATTCTTTACAAAAATGGAAGAGATTACCTCACAACCCGATATCGGCGAGCGTAAATTTTTGGTTTAATAAGCTTTACGCAAAAAAAAAAAAAAAAAAAAAACGAAAGGTTCCAGTAGAACTCATAGAAATTGTTGAAAGAGCTTGGGCATGACGTTTTCGAAGGCAAGATGGAAACTTCACTTTATGTCTGGCTTCTCTTCTCCCTGAGTGGAACAGTTTTTTCCTTAAAATATAATTGTCTCTTTCAAGTCCCCATTTTTCAACACGGTTTTTCCACCCAGCCAGCCCACGGATTCCAACTCCAGCCTTCGACATGCTAAACGCACACGCTGCCCACTGTGGAGAGATCCAATTCGTGCGTTTAATGCGGTCCATAAACAGTGAATCTGAATCACCGATCAGCTTGTATGTGTTAGTGAAACTAAAGTAGTGCGCAGGACACTGATACGAATTTTCGTGAATCGCCGATCATTCCGTGATGATGGAAATTTTAGAAATCATTGCATGAATCGCGTATCTGCGACGTGTGTATGTGTGTAAAACTCATTATTTTGAAAGGGTCGAGCAGTTAACATGTCCGCGGATGCAAGCATTCAAGCTTAAAAATACATATATAAAAATGTAATATGAATTCTTTTTTAAGGGTTTCATACTTTGATTTGAAAACTTTTGAGCATTCTCAAATGTTTTATATTATTTTCATAATTTTTTTCTCAAAAATTAGCCTATTGATGGCTGAAACTGGAAATTCCGCCGAAAGAGACAAGAGCACCTTAATCCACGGCAGCAACAGAAAACTGAATGAATACAGGAATTTGAATCGAATGTGTGGCAGAGCACCGATCAAACACGTACAGAGCTGATCGGTGATTCAGAATCACGGTCTATGGACCGCTTAAGATTTATTATAGCAACGTTCGAGAAAATCGAACTCTTGACGCCTCGTATGTATGTATGATATCCATATATAGTAATATACATACATGAATATGTGAATTTCAGTAGAAGAGGTTCCTCCTTATTTAAAGTCGATTTTCTTTTCACTAAAATTAAGTTGAGATTTACAGAAATTACAAGTCTTGCATCTTAATGCAAAGAAATAAGGTGGAGATCTGTTAGAGAGAAGAAGTTTTTTTAATCTGATTTTTACTTTTCTTGTTCGTGGTATGACGTAGGTAATTATCCAATTTGAACGCAATACGAACGAATGAGAAGTTCTCTTCTAAGTGACAGCCTCCGTAGCGCAGTTGTCAATTGTACCACCCGCTACGACGCGACGTCGAGTGCAGTGGGTTCAAATCGCGCGCAAGTTACGGATGCTGTGTTGTTAAGAGTTGGCTTTTTTCTGTGCTGCCGTTCCTTTTGTTTCATATTTCTCGACCGAAGTCCTAGACTGCCAGCGTCCTCTATTCGTTACTTGTATATGCATTGTATGCATATTCAAGTACATACACATATGTAGGTATATAAATAAATAGAAATCGATTTCCTTCAAAATAAATACATATAAGATGAATTTTAAGATAACAATAAGAAGGTTTCTAATAAATATTTCGTCAATTTCGCAGCCGCCCGAGGCGCCAAATTATATTTCAATCTTTATGAAGGTATTTTCATTGTGGCCGGTTGGAGGGGGCGGTATTTCCTGTATTGTGCCCCCATCGTGCACCGGGCGCCGAAATGTCTCGCTACGACACTGAATGAATTCACCAAAATTTTCAACCACATTCGACGATTTTGAGCATGTATGTATTTATTTCGGAGCCTTGTTTTCGCAAAAATATGTTCAGACATCCAACTCAGAGGGTTTTTGGCAAAATTCAAAGACCGTCTAAGCCGATACAGTTCCCTTTTTTGTTTTTCAATATCCTAAGTGCTCCGTTTTTTTGAATGCTCATCTAAAACTCAAATATTCAACGCTTTTTTAAAAATTCAGCGTTTTTTTTAGAAATTAAAACATTAAAAAAATTTTTTACCCAATTTTACTACTTTATCCGGCATAAAAGACTTCCTTTTCGATCGACAATATAACTTTGTTCCTAGAAAAATAGTCGATCTCTTCTGCTTCACCTGACGTTTTTATCAATCTGATATTTCACCACTCTGACTATTTTTGCCCCACGAACGGACAATTTTTGTTTACTTCAAATAAATGAAGAAATGATTGGGAAATTTTAATTTTCATAAAACTTAATTTTTCAATATACGATGCGTTAAAAAAATCATATCTCTGTAAGTATTGAGTATCCCATTCTGAAATTTTGCTATTATTAAGAGAAAAGCTTAGGCTACCAATAAAAAATAAAATAAAAAATATTAAAATGGTCCAAATTTAAAAAAAAAATAATTTTTTGCAAAATTCAAGTTTTTCTCTTTGAAATAATAGTTATAGCGGTATTTATTATAATTCAGTCAAAAGCTAAATAAAAGACAAACATTTCACTACTTCAAAAAATTTTTCTAGCGTCCTTAGTTTTTGCAGTATCAGCGATTGAAAAAAGGTCTTTGTTGAAAAACGTAAGATTAAAAAAAAAATTTTCCGGGAAAAGTATGGTAAATTTAGAAAAAAAAAAAAATAAGGTGTCTAATGTTTTTGGCTATTTTATCGAAAAAAAAATATTTTTTCCAAAACAAAATTTTAGTGGCAAATTTTGTGTGGAATCACCCATATACTCTATATATTCCATGTATTCTATCTATTTTTTGTTATCTATTTAACCCTTTATCGCAGGCGAGTCCATTTTCAAACAATCAAATTGAATCGGACGATGGCAATATCATTTTGAGAGGTTTTTATAAAAATGAAAAATAAATGAGCTCCTTAACGCGAAGCCATTAAAAGTCGAACGAGTTTAAATGAACATAGTCCCATATTTTGAACCCTTTATCCCCATTTTTAAACTATGTACTTATATATGGTTTCTGCCAAAAACACCAAACAGATAGGTAGGTACTTTTTGATGAAAAAGATATACTTATACCAAATTGAATCGTTCTTTTCGAAACCATCTTGAACCACATTTTTTCCAACATGTGTTTTTTCTGAAAATGGTTCCTTAAGATGCGACTTTTATGGAAACGAACGTGTCAGTTAAAACATTTTTTCTTCTTCAAATAACACCGTCCGAGAGACGTAAAATGCAAAAGGTTTTTGCATGCGTTTCTAGATCGCGGGGGTAGTTTTTTGCCTGAGTTTGTATCAGCATTTTAATTGGCCAACCGAAAATATCGAAGATTATCCCGAGAAATACCATTGAAAATGTGATTTTACTCCTTCGAAAAATATTCAAATACAATAAATTAATACATCTAAAAAGTTAAATGATTATTTTTAAGTAAGGTACTCGAGCCAAATAAGGCCATGGTTTTAATACGGCCCGATTTGTGGCAAATATAAGCACAACCAAAGCACTCTTTCTCTCGGTACGCCCATGATCAACCGAGTGTAATATTCCCTGCTCTAGCACTGATTTTTCGAAACGTCGCGTATAACTACCCAGTAAAAAAAAATAGGATTACTCAAAGATTAATCTTGGATTACTCCTTTTGGAGCAATGGATTACTCCTAAAATCTCCGAGCCTCATGTATTTTGTACTCCTTTTCAGCATTGCATGTCCTTACGGGCGAGCAATCCTTTTGAGCTCCCAATGGAGATCAAAAAGACTACTCTTTTTAACCTCCGAATGGAGGACAAGGAGAGTAATAGCAAAATAGTGAGTAATCCTTTGAATCTCCTGAATGAGCAAAAATTGAGTAATATTTTGTAGCTCCTGAAAGATCACTAATGGATTAATGTTACCTAAATAAAACCTATTTTTTTAAATAATTATTTCCCGCTTTATATTCTCCTGTTGTGGGGTTCGAACATCGGAACTCTCGATTCCTAGTCAAGTGTTCACCCTCGACACCGTGTTTGCCAAATCGAAAGTATGGATTTTTTTTCATTTATAAGTTTGAAATCAAATTTAATTTAATTTTTTTTTTTTGATTTCGGATTGCTCGCTTATGCTCCGAATAGATGAAAATGTTAGTACTCCTTCACTGCTCGATTTAGGCATTTCTCCTAAATTTTTTACTGGGTACATAAAAAGACAATACACTCATACAAACACAAGAAAAAACCCCTCGTATTACCCCTGCAGTAAATGAGACCCGTCCAAGGTGGATCGGTCTTGAAGAAGTCAGAAACAGTCGCCTTTCTATACATTCAACTCACCTCTTTTAACATAGGTATGTCATTGAAAAACAACCGGTCCCTTTTCAAAGCGTGTGGGGTCGGTTGCGGGTGAGTCGCTTTGTCTAAACTCACTCAACAACTCTCATTTTGAGACGCGAATCCGAAAGAGGTTAGTCCAAGACCGCTCGCGTTGCGTATAAATTTGTATACCCGACACACTCTGTGTCGAGGGTATATTGCGTTTGTGTGATTGTGTGTAACACCCAGAACCAGTCGAGATAGACCATAGACATAATATATATAGAAATGATCAGCGTCACTAGGATATTCGATTTAGCCATGTCCGTCTGTCTGCCTGTCTGTCCGTCTGTTTGTATACAGTTTTCTTATCGAAGAAGTTGAGCTATTTTGACGAAATTCGGTATGCGTACTCACAGGTATGTACATGAGTAAGAACAAGTTCGAGAATGGACCCGATCGGACCATTTTTAGGGGTACCTCCAGTATTAGGGTCTGTTATGAAAATCACAAAAACTGCTCTAAGATCGAAGTTTTTCAAGATATTTGTATGAAAGTTGATATTTGAACATGTTTAAAGGCAAGAAATACGATTTATAAAAATTGGAAAAGGGGGCGTGGCCGAAGGGCTGAAGCGAAAATTAGCACTTATACTTTCTTTGTAGCCATAAACATCTTGCCTAAAAATTTTCTTGATCGGTCCATTATTAAGGGTACCTCCAGTACTAGGGTCTGTCACAAAAATCTCAAAACTGCCCCAAAATCTGACTTTTTCCAAATATTTCAATGAAACTTAGAATTCGCTCGTATATTTAAGCCTCCGATTAACATTCAAAAAATTGGAAAAGTGGGCGTGGCAAAGGGCAGTTTTCATAAAGAAATTTAACAAAAGTCGGTATATGCGGACCCTTATGGCCTTAAACATCTCTTGATATTAAAAATTATTTGAACATATGTGTCTGTGTCGGGTATTCTATTGTCAGGCTCGCCTGACTTTAACATCCTTACTTGTTTTTATATAAATTTGAGGTCGGTCCTAGATGGACTCACCTAGGTCCGGTCTGTTTTTTACTGAAACCATTTCATTACTACAGGGACAACATGCCTGGTATACGGCCTAAATGGCAGTCACTTTAACATACATACATACATACAAGGGTATTCCGAATGAAACTTTGAGGAAAAATATTATATTCAGTGAGCTTAATAAGGCCCACAATCTTCACCTTGCAACAGGCACTGCAAAAAAATTGGACCCTCTATCTACCAGACAGAATGAGAAAAGAGGCCTTTAACTACAATGGAAAGCAAGTTACCAAAAATATTTTCGATACTCTCTCTGGTACCGCCATTAATATGAATGTACACCGTTTATTTTTTAAACTTTAGTTTCATAAGACAAGATATGTGAAGAGTATTTGTATATAAGTTTTTATACCCGACACACTCTGTGTCGAGGGTATATTGCGTTTGTGTGGTTGTGTGTAACACCCAGAACCAGTCGAGATAAACCATACAAAATATATATAGAAATGATCAGCGTCACCAGGAGATTCGATTTAGACATGTCCGTCTGTCCGTCTGTCCGTCTGTCTGTATACAGTTATCTTATCGAAGGAGTTGAGCTATCTTGACAAAATTTGGTGTGCGTGCTCACGGGGACATGGGTAAGAACAAGTTCGAGAGTGGACCCGATCCGAACATTTTTAGGGGTACCTCCAGTACTAGGGTCTGTCACAAAAATCCCAAAACTGCCTCAAAATCTTACTTTTTCGAAATATTTCAATGAAACTTAAAATTTGAGCGTATATTCAAGCCTCCGATTATAGTTCAACCAAAATTGGAAAAGTGGGCGTGGCAAAGGGGCAGTTTTCATAAATAAATCTATCAAAAGTCGGTATATGGGGCCCCTTATGGTCTTAAACACCTCTTGATATTAAGAATTATTTGAACACTCACGTCTGTGTCGGGCATTCTATTGTCATGCTCGCCTGACTATAACACCCTTACTTGTTTATATTGCTCTCATACAACATTAGAATAAACTAAGTTAGATAATGTTGATTTGTTCGCACTTTTTTGAGAGCAATCTGGGCTTTATTAAAAGACGGTGTTCCTTAGGCCAAAAGAGGACAATTTATAAAACGTCTCAAGTGAATACTTTTTAACAATTTTTTTTAATACTTTTCTTACATTTTTGGATAAAGAAAAGGTTGAGCCGAAATGTTTAAAATCCAAAAGCTCTCAAAAGTGTAAAGATTTTTCGTCTGTGCGGCAAAATTCGTTAGCATGGCTTTGTTTGAGTCACTTACATGGTAACATTCAATTATACGCACTAAAAGAATATGGGACTACAAATTAATTTTTTTTTTTTCGGTTTAATTATATACCATCAACCCTAATTACCCATCCCAGCGGCCTTCAAAGTATACGAGACTGTAAGCGACCTGAATATTAAAAGCTACAAAGTATATGAGATTGCAGTGGCTCTGGGATAGCGTAGGGGATGCGTGCTATGCTCTTGATCCCAGGGTCCGAGGTTCGATTCCCGGCACAGGCGAAACGGAGTGTAATGTTCCAAGCCTAGCACTGGTTTTTCAAAAATCGAATGTTAGGGGCACACTACATAAAAAGACATACACTCACACAAACACAAGAAACCCTCCTTGGTATCACAATGGGCCGATTAACGGCCTAAGTGGCAGCCACTTCAACCTACCTACCTACCATATGAGATTGTAAGCGAATTGCCCACCAATAGCTTACTTTATGTGATGGTGGTAGGCGTTCACTCTACAAAACGGCAACGCTCGAGAAAAAGTATACTACGATGGTATATGAGGTCGTATGCATTGCCGCCTACGGCCTACGAAATGTGTTACGGTTCGTTGCTTCTGTAGGCAGCATTTTGACCGCTGGATTGCTACAGCAACATAAGCCAAAAGGAGTTTTTCAGGTTTTTTTTTTTCATTATTTTTATCAATAAATCGTTAAGATAATTCGCTATTAAAATTTCCTGCCACTGAAATTCTAAATTCAGCATAAATAATTCCTTTTTAACTCATTGGTTTGCCCATTAAACCGCTTTTATTGATTCCAGAAAAAATCTCAATTGACCGACTCAATTTTTGAAGCCTTAACAAACCCATTTACATTTCCTACTTGTTTGATACATCATGCAGTAAAGGTTTAAGTAAGTGAGTGTAAGCATTCTCAAAAATAAGAAAATTATCATTAAAAAAAAGGAATTTTCCGTCCGCAGTCGGTAGGATTCGAACCTACGCTCCCAGAGGGAATCTGATTTCTAGTCAGACGCCTTAACCGCTCGGCCACGACTGCTCATGTCATATGAGCTTAATAAAAGCGTGAAGGTTGCCGAGACTTTATTCTTTTTGGGTTTTTTTTGTTTTTGCTTTTTTTTTTTGAAGTGAACGAAACTGAAAAATGCTAAATAATGATAATGACAAAAAATCAATGGTTTACAATCGATTCAAATCGTGCTGAATTTAGCAACGCCGCACAGTGTCGAGTCTCCACACATCTCGTGGCCAAAAATAGAAGGAGTTGTGCTAAAGCAATGAAATTTGGTATGGAGGTTTTCATAAAAGCCAAGCTAAGCATTTATTCTATGTTCGCGTCTTAAGTCTTTGATCTATCTCTCTCGCTTTTAATATTAGAACTGTGTACGCATAGACTTTAGACGCGAACGTGAAAACAGTAATAAAATCCTACGTAATTAAAGGACATCCCCTAGGGCTGGACCGTGTTTTTATACCCAACGTAAGCAGGATATATTAAGTTTTGTGCGAATCTTGTAACAGCCAGAACTAAGCTCCGTAGATATAGACATATATATGTATATATATATTCTTGATCAGGATCAAAAACTGAATCGATTTAGACATGTCCGTCTGTCCGTCCGTCTGTGGTCGGATCTCCTCCGAAACGGCTAGACCAATCAAGTCGAAATTCGGCACACAGGTATATCGGGATCCGAGTATGATCCTAAGTAAAAATGGGAGACATCCGCCCACTGCCACGCCCACAAATTAATTTATTGTTTTTTCAGTAAAATGTTTATAACTTGCGAACCACTGAACACATTTTATTGATATTTTGTGTACTGCCACGCCCACAAATGGAGAGGCAAAACATGGTGCGCCAATAATGTCGGGACGCTGAGTATTTCAAAGTCGGGCTTGGCCGACTTTAGCTTTCTTACTTGTTTAAAATTTGTGAAGTTCTAATCTTTTACTCCCAAATACTCAATTTTTCTAACTAACGCAACTTTTTATGATGATTTAAATTTAAAAAAATCTTTTTAGAATTATATTAAAATTTTTTTATATTTTTCATTGATATATAACACATATATATGTATTTTTAAATGTTTGCTGAACTAATGTTTATGAAACCTTACGCATATCGAAGCGATACTCGCCTTGGCATAACTGTACTTCGTACAATGCGTAGCTTTAAGGACGTAAAAAATTTTAACTAAAATACGTACGGACTTGAAAATGTGCATTTTACTTATTTAACGTATTCTGAAGGATTCTGGAATAAAAAAAAATTTCGAAACGGATACTTTTGATTTTTATCATTTTTGGCCGCATGAGTGACACTGTGCGTCGGTCGCTTTCCTTAAGCATAGAGCAACAATAACAAAAACAAAACCGAAAGCAAAAGTAACAACAACAACAGCTGCAGCAAAAATGAAGCAACAAAATTTCAACTATCGTCGAGCAATCGAATTAACCTCATTGCATTCACCGAAACTTCGCATTGTGGCCAAGAGCAAACCAAACAAAACCAAAACCAAAACCAAAACCAAAACCAAAACTAAAAGCAAAGGCAAAAGCAAAGCGCCTAAAAATATCTACTGGAGTAGAACGTGCGAACAGACAAACGGACGCACCTATATACATACACACACACATATCTAGCATCTACTCATGAGCATGCGGCGTGTCTGTAGACTTTCCAGTTGACGTCTGATTTGACTGACGTGTGGCATTAATTTTGCTTTCACCGCAGAACACACGACGCGTCGCAACGCAGAGCAGCGCAACGCAACGCGTGACAACGCGCGGCAAGGGGAAACGATGAAGAGCTCTCTTTTTTTTTGTTTTTGATTTTCTTTTTCGCTGCTTTGACTCTTTGAAATAATGAAAAAGTATCTTTTCAGGGTGTTTCGAAAGCACCTGTACTACAAACGGACGAACGAGCGAACGAGCAAAGATTTTTGGAAAATGAGAACATGCTGGGAACATGCGCGAGCGATCGACGACGAGCATCTGGAAGCAGTTATTGCCTCTGTAATTTGTCATATTTTCAATTTGAAATAATAATGATGAAAGCTTGATGATGGGGGGTCTCTGGGAGAAAACCCAAGGTTGGCTAAATTAATTTTTTTTTTCCTTTCCACTTAACATTTTGAAATTGACGTCCAAAAAAGTGATGCTTTCAAGAGCTCTCACGTCGTTGACTTAAAGGAAAGAGCTCATTCACGATTCAAATTTTGCTCATTTATGCATTCAATCTGGATTAGTTCATGAAACCTCTCGATTTCGCTTTTATCTGGCAGGGAGCAGATTGTTTTATTTATTTCTTATGAATTTTTTTTTTTTTTTTTTTTTTTTTTTTTTTTTTTTTTTTGACACGAAAAGCTCCCATGAGATTAAACCAAATTTTTAGGAACAAGGCTCAGTTTTGTGAGAGGTTAGGCTAGTGACCACCATGAAGGTTGACACATCGAGGCGTCATGGGCCTTTTATGATACTACAAAGAATGGTACACGAAAGAAGAAACAGAAAAACTAATCAATATCCAGGACCTCAGCTGGGAGTTGAGCCCAGGGCCTCTCGCATCTTAAACTGGCATCTAGTGTGCCATCCTTCATGGTGGCAGCCACACTAACCTAACTTAACCTAACCTAAGCTTGTTCCCTGTCACTCTCCTTGGTCCCCATGTTTATTTAGACGTAAATCTCCTTATTTTTAGAGGACATTTCAGGTATATCCCTAATTGCGCTACATAAATTGGGCTACCGATACCTTCGCGGTGTCAAGAGTATTTACCGTATTCGCGCTGTATAGGTCGAATACTAAATTCCCAATCGCAAAATTTAAAAATCCCTTTTTCCCATTAGACCTACATTTTTGTTTGAAATTCCCTCAAGGAAAGTAAATTCCCGCGGTATCCCGCGCAGGCCCGTGCAAATTGGTGATTGTTATGCTACGAATTCCCTTAAAGAATTTATATTTTAAGTCACTATTTTCAGGGACCCCAAATTCTGATATGCCCGGGGGCCCCGTCATGACCTAAGACAACATTGGGCGCGTAAGCACGTCGTACAATGTATAAGAAGATAACTCATTGAAAAGCGCATCAAAGCTCTTCTATTCAATTTTTTTCCAACTCAGTATGTACTTTAAGCAAAAGTTCCGTTAGGTACTCTCTTTATAAAGAGAGAGATAACGAGGGATAAAAAAGAAGACAGAGAAGGGATTAAAAAAGAGATAGAGAGAAAGAGAGAGAAAGAGAGAGAAAGAGAGAGAAAGAGAGAAAAGAGAGAAAGAGAGAGAAAGAGAGAGAAAGAGAGAGAAAGAGAGAGAAAGAGAGAGAAAAGAGAGAGAAAGAGAGAGAAAGAGAGAGAAAGAGAGAGAAAGAGAGAGAAAGAGAGAGAAAGAAGAGAGAAAGAGAGAGAAAGAGAGAGAAAAGAGAGAGAAAGAGAGAGAAAGAGAGAGAAAGAGAGAGAAAGAGAGAGAAAAGAGAGAGAGAAGAGAGAGAAAGAGAGAGAAAAGAGAAAAGAGAGGAAAGAGAGAGAGAAAGAGAGAGAAAGAGAGAGAAAGAGAGAGAAAGAAGAGAGAAAGAGAGAGAAAGAGAGAAGAGAGAAAGAGAGAGAAAGAGAGAGAAAGAGAGAGAAAGAGAGAGAAAGAGAGAGAAAGAGAGAGAAGAGAGAGAGAGAAAAGAGAGAGAAAGAGAGAAGAAGAGAAGAGAGAGAAGAGAGAGAAAGAGAGAAAGAGAGAGAAAGAGAGAGAAGAGAGAGAGAAAGAGAGAGAAAGAGAGAGAAAGAGAGAGAAAGAGAGAGAAAAGAGAGAGAAAGAGAGAGAAAGAGAGAAAGAGAGAGAAAGAGAGAGAAAGAGAGAAAGAGAGAAGAGAGAGAAAGAGAGAGAAAGAGAGAAGAGAGAAAGAGAGAGAAGAGGAGAAGAGAGAGAAGAGAGAGAAGAAGAAGAGAGAAAGAGAAAAGAGAGAAGAGAGAGAGAAAGAGAGAGAAAGAGAGAAGAGAGAGAAAGAGAGAAAAGAGAAGAGAAGAAGAGAGAGAAAAGAGAGAGAAAGAGAGAAGAGAGTAAGAGAGAAGAAGAAAGAGAGAAGAAGAGAGAGAGAAAGAGAGAGAAAGAGAGAAAGAAAGAAAGAGAGAGAAGAGAGAAGAGAGAAAAGAGAGAAAGAGAAAGAGAAAAGAGAGAAAGAGAGAAAGAGAGAAGAGAGAAGAGAGAAGAAGAAGAGAGAAAGAAGAGAAAGAGAGAAAGAGAAGAGAGAAAGAGAGAGAGAAGAGAAAAGAGAAAGAGAAAGAGAGAAGAGAGAAAGAGAGAAAGAGAGAGAAAAGAGAGAAAGAGAGAAGAGGAAAGAGAGAAAGAGAGAGAAAGAGAGAAAGAAGAAAGAAGAGAAAAGAGAAAGAGAGAAAAGAGAAAGAGAGAAAGAGAAGAGAAAGAGAGAAAAGAGAAAGAGAAAGAGAAAGAGAGAAGAGAAGAGAGAAAGAGAGAAAAGAGAGAGAAAGAGAGAAAGAGAGAAAGAGAGAGAAAGAGAAGAAAAAAAGAGAAGAAGAGAAAAGAGAAGAGAAAAGAGAAAAGAGAAAAAGAAGAAAAGAGAAAGAGAAAAAGAGAAAAAGAGAGAAAGAGAAGAAAAGAGAGAAAAGAGAAAGAGAGAAAAGAGAAAAGAGAGAGAAGAGAGAAAGAGAAAAGAAGAGAAAGAGAAGTAAAGAGAAGAGAAAAGAGAAGAAAGAAAGAGAAAGAGAGAAAGAGAGAAAGAGAGAAAGAGAAAGAGAGAAGAAGAAAGAGAGAAAGAGAGAAAGAGAGAAAGAGAGAAAGAGAAAAGAGAAAGAGAGAAGAGAGAAAGAGAGAAAGAGAGAAAGAGAGAAAGAGAGAAAGAAGAAAGAAAGAGAAAAGAGAGAAAGAGAGAAAGAGAGAAGAAAGAGAAAGAAGAGAAAGAATTGAAAATTGAAAAGAGAAAGAAGAGAAAAGAGAGAAAGTAATTTAAAAGTAATTTAAAAGTCAAAAGCTTCGAAAGATTTAAAAAACTGTGCATTTCAAATCCACCGCAGACGCTCGAAAAGATTAAAAAGCGTTCTTAACGCAACAATTAGCTCTTAAAAAAATGAACAGTGAGAACATTTGAGTTTAAAAAGCTAAAAAACTCAGAGACATTAAGAGCGAAAAATTGTGAGAAGAGTGAAATTGGTATAAACAGTATTTCTTGTGCAAGTATCCAAGCATTTTAACAGAGAAAATTGCATGACAAAAGATTTACAAAGAACTTTAGAAGAGAAAATAAGAGAGAAATCCAAATAAAAGAGAAAGAGAGAAAAAGAGAATTTAAAAAAGCTTTGCAGATTAATAAACTCGGTTTTCATGCGAAGTAGCTGTCAACAAGTTTAGACGAGGAAGGCGTTAGATGTAGCATGACATTGAAGTTTAAAGTAGGAGTCGGCTCAGTGACACGAATTTTCCAACGAAATTTATCCAAAATCATAGACTTCACCTATGACCGAAAAAGATGTCAGAGATTTGAAGGCACTCTGAGGCCAGTTCACATTGTCCAACCAATTTTGCTGATGCTCCAGAGACTCGTTTGCATGGCTCCAATCTCGTTTAGCCGCTATAACTAGCTGTTAATTAGCCAAACGCACAGAGCGAAAGGATGGACTAAGTCAGAACGAGCAAAAGTTAGAGAGTGTGTAGCAAAAAGCCAATTGAATTGTAATTTATGATGTGGTTGTTCTGCTCTTGTGTTTTTGTTTCTCAACAGAGAAACGAATGAAAGAAAAGTTAATTTACTGAACTTTGCGAAATGCCTTGCTCAAAAGCTAAGAAGCGTCGCCAGTCAGATTGCAACGCATGATTGTTTAAGACGTTGTGTCAGAGTCTAATCACTCGATTTCGAGATTTAAGAGAGCCATTTCAAGATGAGTAATCTCAGATGTTTAGAAGAGCCCCTTCTTAGAAAAGCTGTTAAAGCCCAGAGAGGAAAGAGGAAAGAAAGAGAGAATTATAGAGAAAATGATTGATGCAAGAGTTGAAAGAGTAGTAATAGATGTTATTTGCAAAAAATTTAAAATGAAAGCCTTTGTGATGAAAAGTAAAGGAACTGAGAGGGGGAAAAGCGGTGATTCCTCTGGGCTCGGACGCTATTTGGAATAATTAGAAGGAATTTTTTATAAAAGAGAATTAAATCCTTTTTTTTGGCCGTCTTTATAGGAATTTTGTCAAAGTTACAAGTGTTTACTTTAAATTAACCTCATAGAGGACCCGGACTTCCTCAAGAGGGCCCAGAGATTATTGAATAATTCCTGAGGATACCTCATGACAGTTCTGACATTCAGTTCGTTAAAGTTCACTGCACATAACCTGAACCCAATATTCTAAAAGAATTTTATATCTGCAATCCAAAGGGTCGAAAATATTAGTTGAATTCTAGTTTGAGGTCGTCTCTTTTCGAATAGATCCGGGAACTAGACTGGAGAAAGATTATTGCACTCTGGCCAATTTTTTCAAAGTGATGTTTCACAATGTTTGGCATACTTGGCAAGGTGCTGGCTGCATTACATCTTCACAAGCGTTTTTTTTTTTATTTAATGAATTTGTTGAAAACTTTGATTCTTAATCTTTTTTTGTAAATTAATTAAAGCCAATTAAGGTGATCTATTGGGGCTGCCAAGAAATATTTGCTGATAGCTATCGAGTAATTTCAGGTATTGTGATATGATCGGGCCATGTGATATGCTGATGTGTTTTCCGAAATACACAAGTTTTGACAGGAATTATAGTATTTTCGTTATATGCATTAACAATAAAGGATATTGTATCCAGCATTCGAATGGGCCCATGCACTCTTAGCGTTTTCTTTCTTTCAAAGAAAATTGCTCTATCGATTTTTTTATTATTTAATATTAGGCTATTCCAATGTTATTGCAAAAGAATCAGAAATACGAAAGTAGTACCCAGAAGCAATGAACAAGGTTATTTTATCAGTCAGGGAAGATCCAATGGCCATATTTCATTTTTCAGTTTTCGTTTTCCCGTATAAATATCTTGGAACTTGGTCTTGGGCTACAGAATTCTAGATTCGTCTAATGTTGCACAATGTATTAAACAATCATAACGTTTAATCCGGTGTTAGGCTATATATCGTCGCTACTCTTCAAAAACTACGTAAGCGCCAATTTCTCGAAAATGACTTTTTTTGGTTTTTATGGTAGAAAAATATATTTCCTATGAGTTGGCAGTCTCAACTTGACAAGTTTGTACGAAAGAAAAAAAATTAAGGCCAATTCAAAAACCTCGTAAGTGCCATACAAAATGAAAATTTCCTGCAAAACCTTTTTTTTTTGGCTCATAAATAATTTAAAAAAATACAATCTTTCTCATTTGTAAAGAGACAGGCATATTTTGTTGTTGGAAACAAAAAACTAAAAAATATTTCCTTTAAAAGAAAGAAGAATGGCAAGCTGCTACTAACAATTTTAGGTATGGTGAATAAAACCCATGCTACTTTAAGACTTTAAAAGTAGTAAGTATCGGGCATGTGACAGAAATCGAATACGACAGAAAACGTTCGATTTCGCTTACATTTGTATAAATATTTAACCGAAATCGAACGTTTTCTGTCGTATTCGATTTCTGTCACATGCCCGATACGGGCATCATATCATAAAAAAATCTAAAATAGTGTTTTATCAACGGGATTATCATTTTTATGACAATATATTAACAAAAATTGTACAATTTTATAGATATCCTTCAAGTAGGTTGCAATATCAATGACGAATATCGATTAAACACCAAATTTTTTGAAACGCTTCCAATAAATAATAAAATCTAATAATTTTAAGTTGTTTTTTGAGGCTTTATTACTGAAAAAAAATTTTATAAGCTTGAAAAATTTGTTTTCTAATTTGAATAAGAACGAAAAGAAAGGAAAACAAAGAAAAGAACATAAGAAGTAAAATTTGTTTGACTGAAAAAAAAAAATTTGATTTTAAAAATTGCAATTTTCTTTTTTTTTTTAATTTGGAAAAACCTCGTAAGCGGCAAAATTTGCAAAATTTGATTTGTGCAAAAAACACGTAAGCGACAAATTTTGCGAGAGCTACTTGTAACAAGTAAATAATTTCAAAACAAAGTTGTGTACCGTTGGGGGAGTTACAAAACTATATTTTGATAAAACGAAATTGAATTTAAAACACCGATCTAAAAAACTATTAAGTTTTTTTCGTTTTCTGAATATTCATGTCATGACGCTTACGTGGTGTTTGAAGAGTAGCGACGATATGAAGGTTAAGTGGAATTAAGAAATAACAAATACCCATATCACAATACCCCAAGTTTCCTATACTGCAATCTTGATGAAGTCGCTGGTCTTTAAACTTAAAGATATTTGTAACAATATAACGCCTTTTTCGAGGTTTGAACGACTTAAAAAAATTCATGCCATCATTTCGTACGGTCAGACCCCTTGAGATATACTCCAAAATTCATTTGGTTTTGTGAAAAAGAAACGTAGGTATTTTTAAAAAGAAAAACTTTCCAGAAAATCCAATGACTTTCAATATTTCCTAATTATCTAATTCAAATCGACATTCTTATGAACCTTTTTCCCGTAGGAGTTAATTCGCCAAAAAATATGCTGCAGGAATTTAATTTTTTTTAAGTGTCATACGATTCCAGAAAAAAATTCGTTCGCTTTTCGCCCGGAAGCTAAACAAAACAAAAAAAAAAAAAAAAATTATAATCAAAAATGAAATTTTTTGGTTACCCCTCCCACAACTGTGACTGAAGCAACAACCCTTCGAAGCATGCAAGCGAATCGAAGGTAATTTATGCACACATAGACAAGAGCAAAGCGCTGAAGTGCCTTATTGACTTCCATGTTCGCCCAGTACGGCTACGGCTACAGCTACCGCTAGAGCCGCGTTTAAAGCACGAGGATTTAAAATGAATTACAATAATTTCCGCCGCATATCCTGTGTATATGCTCTTCTCATGTACTCGTGCATATAACGTATTCCCCCGAGGGGTATACGCCGGATGCGAACGACACTCGATGCCTTGCCAATTGCAATATGCTGCTCACAAGCGATCCTTCTCGAATCCAAGCGAACCGAACAATACCGAACCGAACTGACATCATCATCCGCAGTTGGACTCTTTATAAAAGCCTTAAAAAAAAAAGGAAAAACAATTTTTTTATATGGGTACCTTTACCAAAAAAAAAAAGGATATCTCTTGGCAGCACCCTTTTTCTTTTTTGCTACCAAGAGTGACTCTTTCACGAAATGCTGATGATAGCCGCGCGCTCTTGTCTTTTTTCAACATCAGCATTCTTGTTATTGTTGTCGCCGTCGCTGTTGTTGTTGTCGTCATTGTTGTGATTCCTTTTGTTGTTGTCATGAATAGTTCTGTGTAGTTTTTTCTTGTTATAGCCTAACAATCTGTGGGCTCGCATCACATCAACCCCGGCATTATCCTGTCGGGGTTACTATTGTACAGAATTTTGGGCACCTTACTTTGAGCTTGAGTGTGTTTGTGCATGCATGCTTTTGTAATAGATTGAATATATATACATATATATATATATATATATATATATATGTATATATATGTTAGTGTTTGAGCCTTTTGTAGTTGTATCTGCCGTTGATGCCCTTACACCGTACTCATTTGGCATGACCCTCAATGTTGCTTTCCACTTCTGCGAGCTGCCTTCAACGCTTGCTTTTCCACCGAGTCCTTGTACTTGTATGTATTAAATATGCATATCCTCCGCTGCCCGCTAACCCGCTCAAGTCCTGATGAAGCCCTTACTGCATTCGTTCGTTCCTTCGTTCGCTCGTTCGTTCGTTCGCTCACTCGGTCGTTCGTTCGTTCGTTCGTTCGTCCTTTTTGTCATTGAATATGTCGCGTCATTTTGTCGAATATAGAAGAACGCCGCGGGGCAAGGCATGGCGAAAATTGTTGGCGTGTTTTTCTTTCGTTTTTTTTTTCTTCGTTTGTGTATTTTTCTTTCATTTCGTTTCATTTCGACCCATTCCGGTCCTTTTCGTTTCTTCTTTTTTTTTTTATTTCGTCTTTTTTTTTGTTTTCTTCAACACATTTCTGTGTGCGTGCCAAACCCTAAAAATTTAAAGGCGTTCAATCTCCATTTTGAATGGGTTTTAAGGAGACCAGATATTGTATGTCTGCAAACTTATATTCACTGTTTTTAGAAATTGATGCGAGGTATTAGGGCAAAATCAGTAAAAACTGGCTTAAATCGAAATACAAGAGATCGGGCAAAAATATAGCTTTCAGGAGAATTCATTATTGGGAGAAGAAAAAAACCAATTACGGTATAAGAGAAGGAATCAACGTCTAGATTTGGAGCAGAGAAAAACTTCTTTATAGAAGGGGGTTTGTTTTTTGTACAAAGTTTCGACTCAATTTTCAATCAAATTCAAAGTTGAATGTTTTTCTCTACTTTTTTCTTTTTCATCACTGAAAATGCTTAAACATTTTTGGCTTTAGGCAATTTGTTCTCGAATTCATCGAACAACAAAAAACTCAAAAGAAAAAAAAAATCCTATCAAAGTAGGAATTGGAAAAATTCTTTCAGCTGGTCACCTTAATATTGAATTACGTCGAATGTTTGGTATGAAATGTTCAATGCTACTGAAAAGTTTATTTGTTTAAAAATGGATTTTATGGCTTATGGTGTGCTGAATGCGGCACTTTTTGCTTGCAAAGACTGTTAAGGGGGTTGAGGCGAGCAGTTGGGACGCTGCTTGAATTTTACTCGGCATGACATTATCTACAAGAATTTTCGGGTACAAGTAATTCCATTCAATACGAATACAAATTGGCGTCGAGCGACAAGAGACTTTAGCTGGCAGACTGAAATAGAGTCTAAACGGGTTATACAATTGGTGGAAGAGGGTAAAGGGTGAAGAATAAAGAATGAAGAATGATTTAATATGATGATTCGAGGTGTAAAATGTTCAATAATGATTACTGAATATTCAGCTGAAGTGTTCAAACACGACATCGATTTGTATCAATTTTTCTCTTAATCAAGCGGAAAAAATGTCTAAACAGAAACTCTGACGTGGAGAAGGCAAAACCAATTGAAAAAAACAAAAAAAAAAAAAAAATTGCCTTAAGTAAAATTCGATTGGAAGATAATTTTGAATGAAATAGTTGTTCTTCTCAACCCACTTAGATCATTTATTGCGGGATTAATCTTCATAGCCATTAGAATTTTTCCTTTGACATATGAATAAAAAATATGGCTATAACTTCAGGAAATATTCATAGAAAAATTTTATGAAATTAAATAATTAATAATTAAAAAAATTAATAAATTAATAATTAATAATTAATAATTAAATAATTAAATAATTAAATAATTAAATTAATAAATTAATAAATTAATAAATTAATAAATAAATTATAAATTATTTAAATTTAAAAATTAATAAATTTAAATTATAAATTATAAAATTATAAATTATAAAATTATAAATTATAAATTTATAAATTATAAATTATAAAATTATAAATTATAAATTTAAAATTTTTAAATTTTTAAATTTTATAAATTTTATAAATTTATAAATTTATTAAATTTATAAATTTATAAATTTATAAATTATTTTAAATTTATAAATTTATAAATTATTAAATTATTAAATTATTAAAATTTTAATTATTAAATTATTAAATTATTAAATTATTTAAATTAATTAAATTTAAATTATTAAAATTTTAAATTTTAAATTATTTAATTTTATAAATTTTAATAAATTTTTAAATTATAAATTTTTAATTAAATTTTTAAAAAAAATTTAAATTATAAAATTTAAAAAAATAAATAAAAATTTAAAAAAAAATTAATTTAAATTAAAATTATTTAAATTTAAATTATTAAAATTTTTTTTTTTTAAATTTTTTTTTAAATTTTTAAATTTATAAATTTTTAAAATTTTTTATTAAAAAAAAAAAATTAAAAATTTTTAAATTATAAATTATAAATTATTAAATTTTAAAAATTATTAAATTTTTAAATTTTTAATTTTAAATTTAAATTTAAATTTTAAAAATTTAAATTATTTAAATTATAAATTTTTAAATTTTAAAATTTATAAGGAAATTTAAATTTAAAAATTTTTAAAATTTATAAAAATTAAATAAATTTAAATTAAAATTTTAAAAAAATAATTAAAAATAAAAAATTTTTAAAAAATAAAATTTTATAAATTAAAAATTTATAAAAATTATAAATTAAAATTAATAAATTATAAATTTATAAATTATAAATTATAAATTATAAATTATAAATTATAAAATTATAAATTATAAATTATAAATTATAAATTATAAATTATAAATTATAAAATTTAAAAATTATAAATTATAAATTATAAATTTAAAAATAAATTATAAATTATAAATTATAAATTAATAAAATTATAAATTAAAATTATAAATTATAAATTATAAATTATAAATTATAAAAAAATTATAAATTATAAAATTATAAATTAAAAATTATAAATTATAAATTATAAAATTATAAATTATAAATTATAAATTATAAATTATAAATTTTAAAAAATTATAAATTATAAATTATAAATTATAAATTTATAAATTATAAATTATAAATTATAAATTATAAATTATAAATTATAAATTATAAATTATAAATTATAAATTATAAATTATAAATTATAAATTATAAATTATAAATTATTAAAATTATAAATTATAAAAATAAATTATAAATTATAAATTATAAAATTTAAAATTATAAAATATAAATTATAAATTATAAATTATAATTTAAATTATAAATTATAAATTATAAATTATAAAAAATAAAATTATAAATTATAAATTATAAAATTATAAATTATAAATTATAAATTATAAATTATAAATTATAAATTATAAATTAAAAATTATAAATTAAAATTAATAAATTATAAATTAAAATTATAAATTATAAATTATAAATTATAAATTATAAAATTATAAATTATAAATTAAAATTAAAATTATAAAATTATAAATTATAAATTATAAATTAATAAATTATAAATTATAAATTATAATTTATAAATTATAAATTATAAATTATAAATTATAAATTATAAATTATAAATTATAAATTATAAATTATAAATTAAAAAATTTAAATTAAAATTATAAATTATAAATTATAAATTATAAATTATAAAATTATAAATTATAAAATTAAAAATTATAAATTATAAATTATAAATTAAATAAATTTAAAAATTATAAATTATAAATTATAAATTATAAATTATAAATTATAAATTATAAATTTATAAATTATAAATTATAAATTTATAAATTATAAATTATAAATTATAAATTATAAATTATAAATTATAAATTATAAATTTATAAATTAAAAATTATAAATTATAAATTATAAATTTAAAATTATAAATTATAAATTATAAATTAAAATTAAAATTATAAATTATAAAATTATAAATTATAAATTATAAATTATAAATTATAAATTATAAATTATAAATTATAAATTATAAATTATAAATTATAAATTATAAATTTATAAATTATAAATTATAAATTATAAATTATAAATTATAAATTATAAATTATAAATTATAAATTATAAATTTAAAAATTATAAATTATAAATTATAAATTATAAATTATAAATTATAAATTATAAATTATAAATTATAAATTATAAATTATAAATTATAAATTAAAATTATAAATTATAAATTATAAATTATAAATTATAAATTATAAATTAAAATTATAAATTATAAATTATAAATTATAAATTAAAATTATAAATTATAAATTATAAATTAAAAATTTATAAATTATAAATTATAAATTATAAAATTAAAAATTATAAATTAAAATTATAAATTATAAATTATAAATTATAAAATATAAATTATAAATTATAAATTATAAATTATAAATTATAAATTATAAATTTATAAATTATAAAATTATAAATTATAAATTATAAATTATAAATTAAAAATTATAAATTATAAATTAATAAATTATAAATTATAAATTATAAATTATAAATTATAAATTATAAATTATAAATTATAAAATTATAAATTATAAATTATAAATTAAAAATTTAAATTAAAATTATAAATTATAAATTATAAATTAATAAATTATAATTATAAATTATAAATTATAAATTATAAAATTAAAATAAAATTATAAATTATAAATTATAAATTATAAAAATTATAAATTATAAATTATAAATTATAAATTTATAAATTATAAATTTAAATTATAAATTATAAATTAATAAAATTATAAATTATAAATTATAAAAATAAATTATTAAATTTTATAAAATTATAAATTATAAAATTATAAATTATAAATTAAAATTATAAATTATAAATTATAAATTAAAAATTATAAATTATAAATTATAAATTATAAATTATAAATTATAAAAAAATTATAAATTATAAATTATAAAATTATAAATTATAAAATTAATAAATTATAAATTATAAAATATAAATTATAAATTAAAAATTATAAATTATAAATTATAAATTTATAAATTATAAATTATAAATTATAAATTATAAATTTATAAATTAAAATTATAAATTATAAATTATAAATTATAAATTATAAATTATAAAAAATTTATAAATTTATAAATTTAAATATAAATTTAAAAAAAATAAATTATAAAATTAAAAATTATAAATTATAAATTATAAAATTAATAAATTATAAATTATAAATTATAAATTATAAATTATAAATTAAAATTAAAATTATAAATTATAAATTAAAATTATAAAAATTAAAATAAATTATAAATTTATAAATTATAAATTATAAATTATAAATTATAAAAATAAAATTAAAATTATAAATTTTATAAATTATAAATTATAAAATATTAAAATTAATAAATTATAAATTATAAATTATAAATTAATAAATTATAAATTATAAATTAAAATTATAAATTATAAATTATAAATTATAAAAATAATTTTAAAATTATAAATTATAAATTATAAATTATAAATTATAAAATTAATAAATTATAAATTATAAATTATAAATTAATTAAATTTAAATTATAAATTATAAATTATAAATTATAAATTATAAATTATAAATTATAAAATTAAATTAAAATTATAAATTATAAATTATAAATTATAAATTAATTAAATTATAAATTATAAATTATAAAAAATTATAAATTAAAATTATAAATTATAAAATTTAAATTATAAATTAATAAATTATAAATTATAAATTATAAATTATAAATTATAAATTATAAATTATAAAATTAATAAATTAAAATTATAAATTATAAATTATAAATTATTAAATTTATAAATTAAAAATTAATTAAATTATAAATTATAAATTATAAATTAATAAATTATAAATTATAAATTATAAATTATAAATTATAAATTATAAATTTATAAAAAAAATTATAAATTATTAAATTATAAATTATAAATTTATAAATATAAATTATAAATTATAAATTTATTAAATTTAAAATAAAAATTATAAATTTAAATTAAAATTAAAATTATAAATTATAAATTATAAAATTATAAATTTATAAATTATAAATTAATAAATTATAAATTATAAATTATAAAATTATAAATTATAAATTATAAATTATAAATTATAAATTATAAATTAATAAATTATAAATTATAAATTTATAAATTATAAATTATAAATTATAAATTATAAATTATAAATTATAAATTAATAAATAATAAATTATAAATTATAAATTATAAATTATAAATTATAAATTTAAAAATTATAAATTATAAATTATAAATTAAAAAATTATAAATTATAAATTATAAAATTTATAATTTAAATTATAAATTATAAATTATAAATTATAAATTATAAATTTATTAAATTATAAATTATAAATTATAAATTATAAATTATAAATTAATAAATTATAAATTATAAATTATAAATTAAAATTATAAATTATAATTAAAATTAATAAATTATAAATTATAAATTATAAATTATAAATTATAAATTATAAATTATAAATTAATTAAATTATAAAATTATAAATTATAAATTATAAATTATAAATTAAATTAAAATTATAAATTATAAATTATAAAAAAATTAAATTATAAATTATAAAAAAATTATAAATTATAAATTATAAATTATAAATTATAAATTATAAATTATAAATTATAAATTATAAATTAAAAATTATAAATTATAAAATTATAAATTATAAATTTAATAAAAATTATAAATTATAAATTATAAATTAAAATTAAAATTATAAATTATAAATTAAAATTATAAATTATAAATTATAAATTATAAAAAAATTATAAATTATAAATTAAAAATTATTAAATTATAAATTATAAATTATAAATTATAAATTATAAATTATAAAAAAAATTAAAATTAATAAATTATAAATTATAAATT